>OX030981.1:12417500-13017500 GCA_943735965.1 Eupithecia abbreviata | reverse complement strand
GAATACAAATGGATCTTTTGTATACGGGTACCTACGTAAGTGTTTTCTGAACAGATAAAAACTAGGCAAACTGTCAAGTACCCTATGTCCATTGACATGTTTATTTTGATGAGTTGAGATAACAATAATAATGCTGGACAGTCCACATAGCGTCATCTAGCCTCAAGCTAAGCAGAGTTTGTGTTATAGGTATCTACTAGACTTGTACATAAAATATTCATTACATAGATAAATTTTTGCTAGCCGAATTCGATAAAAGGAGGGGGTTATATCTTTTATATCAGAATGTATGTTTTTGATGTATGTCCGTTGATTTCTCCTTCATCAATTTGGATGATTTTATTGCAGTTGTAATAATATAACCCTGAGATGGTCCCATGAAAATTTGATTCACGAGAGATTAGTGTTTATCCCGCAAAAGTAAAGAAACTGTTTAACACTAAGGTATTCGAAGTCAGGTTTTATTATTTCAAAACCATCGAACAGGTAAAATATAATGATAGGGTTTAATGTAGGCTATCAGCTGCTCCCTTATTGATTTGTTGGTAGGTATCCAATGAAATTGCCAGACAAATAAAAAAAATACCTAAGCGCACTTATGCTGAATCCAATAAATCAGTCGTCTAACTTTGAAAAAGCTCGTTTGTGAAAGTGAAAAGTCTTCTCGATCAAATTAACTTTAGAGGGTTTAAATCGACTAAAACCTGATGTGATATCAAAACTTCTAGAATGCCATTGGAATTTCAAGCAATCATTGGTTGCTGACAGCAGGCTTATCAGAGAGAGCGCTTGGAGGTAATTAACCCCTCACGTTGACTCAGAATAGTGAAATGTAACGTACAACCCAACCCCAGCACGTGACTGTCAACCCCAAGGTTGATCGTCCCGGTTGGCGGCGCTAGATTCATTTATTTTGTGTCTTTTTTCTGTGTTTTACTGCAAATCATGTAAACCATATTTTTATATAAAAGCAATTTTGATTAAATTGTACACATTTCCTAAATGCTCCCAATTTAGGAAAATGTTTTTGATTTTGGCCCATTATCTCTTATTTTCCCAAATGCTCCAAAATACCAATGAAACGAAGTTAGTTTCTTATTATGTTTCTTATGATGATGTTAATAGGAAACGGTATACGATTTGCAGCAAATTTCTTTTCCGATAGCAAAATCAAATAAATAAAATAGTGTTATTCTCTATGAGACGCAGAAAAAATTATATCTACAAAAGTAAAATTAGCGCCACTACACAAAACGATCAAGTCGAACGATGAACGTTGGGAAATGGAAGGAAGTGCCCATTTGATAAGAGTCTTTGTAGTGATATTGCTCGTGATTTATATTAATATAATATTTTTTTATGGGAAACCGTCAGATTCTTTAGATAGGCAGTGATTCTAGAACAATCGAATGCTACGTCAAGACTTTTAGTTTATTAGGTACGTAAGAGACGAGCTTACAATTAATTAAAAACTTCGAGACAAGGGTAAACTTTTAAAATTTGAATCCAATTACACCACGGAATAAATATCAAACGGGTTTTGTAGTTTTTAATTGAATTTGGATCAATAAACACTTGCCGCTGGATACTGAAAACTAAATGTTATGATGTTCCTATCTAACCAGACCAAGCGAAATAGCATCTGGTAATTATAGGGCTTGGAAGCTAGGTCACGAAGGGCTTACAAATCTGTAGATACGGCACGAGGGCCGCCCATTACGCCTCAGCCAACATGCATGGCCTGCGAAACATAATGTATATACCGAGACCGCAGTCTGATGACAAAACAAGGCTCGGAATTTAGACAAAGAGGAGCGAAATAGAAACGATGTTATGTCTTTAGGATACGACACGAATATCTCTTACATTGCACAGGGTATTTGTGGAAACGATTCATCAAAAGATTTGTTTCTCTCGTTTTCGGGTATGTGCTATAAACAGTTCTTCGTAGCCAGATTTAGCTAGCTACGAAATGGGAGAAAGTATGCCAAAACTCGTCTCCATCTGTTCAGTATACATAAGTGGTCTACAATTCAGTTGCAACATTTGCCCCACACAAAGTAACAGTATATGATGTAATAAAGCTTATAAAATACGAATTGCCGCGTGCTCTCAGACCGATGAACATAAAATTCATTTTCTGTTACATCTGATAAATTATATAGTTATTGAAGTAGACAAAAAAACAACACTTTAGTGGTTTTCCATTTCCAGTTTCATTTCGAAATGGCTCTGAAAATATTAAAATACGTTGAGCGGTTCAACGAGCCATGGCTAATAAAATGTGCTCGAGATATTGAAAATGTGCGGGCATTCCAAATGTTGGGTCACTTTGGAACTTCAACATTATTTTAGCTATTTCATCGCAATGTGGATTTAACAGCTCCAAAGCGAGGGTACAGGGCGTCCCACGGCTGTGCTGAGGGAAAGTACTTAAATATTGTAAGATAGGATATTTTCCTGGTTATATACTTTATTTCATTTTTAAAACCTAGCAATACTGCATTCAAAGATTTTTTAAAAATTACTTGCTTCTTCTGGGAATTGAACAGACTCAACTGCGCAAATAAACTACCCCGTATTTATATGTGATTCGACAACAAATAATAATTCATCTAAAGTAACATCGTATCTTAAAACAAATGTTTGATTCAAATTACAAGAAAATTATTTATTTTGACAAACATGGATCGACATGGACATTGGATGTGGATTCACAAGTTTTATTGAAGGAGGATTGGTTCAAAACTTATTTCAGGGCGATACAGAAAGGAGACTGTATAATAAACGACATTTGACTGTCGTATAATATACAGACAGCTTAAAGATCCAGATTTTTTGTATAATATTATTAGAACAGACGAATCTAACTTTAGTAATAACGTGATGTACAACCGCCACAATAATCATTTGGTCCAAAGAAAATCTCCTACGACTCACCGAAACGAATAACCAAGTCAGAGATCAAGGACTCTAATCCTCGAAAATATTGTTGGCTATGTATGAAAGAATATCGATGCATTCGTTCAAATGTTATCATAGCCCAAAGTATCGTCAAGGGTTTTATAAATTTGGTAAAATTAGCCTCTGCCCGCGGCTCATTTAGTGCGTTAAATAAAAAAATATATATAAACTAAAGAACTTTTTTTCTTACACCAACTGCACGCTTCCATCATCATTGAAAATGAATTGATAATTTAACAATTCAACCCAGGTTAAATAACTTTTCTATTTCAATAGTATGTTCTTTATTATTTAGGTACTATTATACAATTCGTGCTAAATCAAATAAAGGAAAATGATTCTGAAACCGGCCGTATCGCCCGAACAAGTGATTACTCGGGCGCTGACTTCCCCGCAGGCTCAGCAAGTTTCCCAAGAAAATTACCCTCATTATAAGTTCCTTCCTGCAACGCGAACTAAATGAACTCAACAAGCGTTTTCAATGAAACGGATTTAGAGTGAGTGGAGTCTGTAGTTAGTTTACAGTGTGGTAACAAGCGTGGGGGGCTTTCAACTGGATGCGATATCATCATCACCGCCATTTCATTGAAGAAGTGAACTCACAAAATTTCTTTTTGCAAGTTCTCTCGTTGATCTTTTCTATTTACTCAAGAAGGTAATTTATTTATTATTTATTTATTTATTTTTCTTTCTTAGGGATAACAAACAGTATCACTTAAAAATTAACTATACACTTAAATAAACTTAATTCTAGAAGTGAACCAGCCCCGTTATCCGCTTATTACTTGTACAAGGGGTGGTGTTAGTGAGCATTTGTAACAATGTAATGTAATGAAGTGATAATGGTATCTCATTAGCGCCTCATCACTCTGGCGATTTGCGAGCAATTTAACGCCTTCGACGCGACACGTCAGTGTTCAAAACGCGGATTGTACGCCGCGAGTTCGTAAAAAGTGCACCTTTCTCCCTAACATCTTCCTTCCCATTTCGAGGTTTACACTTGTACTTTACCCTAATGTTAATTAGAAAGAAATGTTGCTAACACACTACAGATGCTTCGCTTACTTTGGTTTAGAACCGAGGGACTCCCTTATTGACTGATCGTACAGGCGCGTCGCTCGCAGTGCAATGGCATGCAATGCGCCTCTGTTCTCTAAGATCAGTCATTAATCGAAACTTTTGTAGTGTGGCATTTCGCGACTCACTGGATAAAAAAGACGGCCTGTATCCTAGTGTATCTACTTTATCCTATCTATACTACTTTTTGTCCGTAAAAACTCGTCCGTAGCCGCAGGCAGAAACTAGTAGGCATAACCTACAATAATAGATGTGATGGTGTACTCACGCCTCCGAGATGAGCGCTCGCAGCTTGCAGAACACGATGCCCAGGCTGTAGGGGTACTGGTGCCACGACACAGACAGGTCGTTTGGAACACCTACGGATGAGAGACAATGCGTTAACAATATTATTGGTTAACTAGCTGCGCCCCGCGGCTTCGCCCGCGTGGAAATCTATGCGGCAAATGGTTTATAAGCTTTCCTCTTGAATCCACAATAAATCTATTTTAAAAAACCGTATCCGCAATCCGTACTGAGCACAACTCTCGTTCTTCCGCAGTCGGGTAATACAAACAAAACACTACTGTTCCGGCAATGTAGGGCCCACACTCTCATTGGTTAGTTCTATGAGCTCTGTACAAAAATGACACCACTTGCCTATTCAAGAAGAAAGCTTGGGTTGTTGGCGATTATAAAACTTTTTCATATTTCTTTTATTGCATCTGTAATTAAAATATAGGATTTTTGTAGGCGAATATTGAACTATTATACCACTCTTAGTTGGTAGCTTGTAATTATGTACCCGGTCAGGGTGTAAGAAATTCAGAAGAGGAGTAGAGAGAGAGAAAGAGAAAGTTAGTTTACGTCAATTTTCATATTATAAATTCCTAACGTCTAAACATTCATTAAGCGTATAATAACATCTTTTAATTAGCGTGTCCTTAAACAAACTATTAAAATTAATGTCGGATAATATCTTTTATATCGTCGGGTATCATACTCTAAATCTTTGCCGCCATTTTTGTGTTATGGATATTTAGTTTTGAGTCAGGTGTTACAGTTTATTATGAGTCTGTTTACATATAATCTACATAATATAAATTTTCTATATAAAATGTTCTGTGTATTTTGTTCCGAATTTACAAATTTCTAGAATTTACACGGATGTAAATGTTCAAATGTTGTTCTATATCGTCACGCGGCCCTTTTAATAATAATAATCATTTATTTCAGACCATAGAAAAATAAGAGATCTTATTTAAACTATTCTACTGTCCGAAATAAAATATACATACCCTAAAATAGCATATATAGAATGTAAATAGACTTTATTAATAACACGGTGACGAGCGACGGCCGCCGCGTGTTGATGACGTAATCACTTCAGCTTGCTAAAATATTTATACACTGTTTTTGATAGATAAAAACGTAGATGGCATCTGTGCTGTTCCTCCAAAGCAGAATAATATAAATGAAGTGTGAATAGGCAAATACAATATTATACAAAAATTAACTCACTCATAAGTCGCATCAATAAATATTACCTAGGTACGATAAAATAACATTTAGAACAGTGCAATTATCTACAATTAATTTTGTAATGAATTTATAAAGTCGGAGTTGTAAATAAGAGTCCATACTATGGTACCTACAGACTGTCGCGATGCGAGCCTGACTCATAATAAATTAGCTTGATATCTTGCCAGCCTTAAAAGAAAATTGTAGGAAACTGGTATCCCCTTACTTAAATAACAGTTTTATGTACATTTGGTGTTGGGTATTTCTCAGATAAAGTGTAATTTATGCTCAAGGGCCACTTTTCTAATAAGATGTAGCTGAAGCTTAGCCTACTTACAAATCTCAGCAAAGTATCAGTAAATATAAAAATTTAATAAATTTTCTGAATAAAACCATCCCAAAATCAATTTATATGAAAACATTTATCTGTTCAATGAACAGATATTTTTTAAGGTTAAAACCTTTAAAAATCTCTGATCATTCAAAATTTTATTAAAATCGTAAATTCTGGTTCAGCGCGGGAAGGCATTCGTAATCAAATTATGGACTCAATATCTGGACCAATTAATTTGACGGCCGCAGAGCAGGAAACTTGGGCTCTTCCCGACCCCGCCTTACTAAAGAATGGCCCGCCTGGATGATTCCATCAACTGGTTTTTTACCGAAATAAGAAAAACCTCTTAAGTACTGTTGGGCGCTGTTCGTCATAAATCTGCCGAATATTTGAGTACCTATTACAAGAATGAATTTAGTACGATATTCTACCTACATATTTTGACTGCAGTTAAAGCTGATTTTCATGAATGGGTATTGTTTCCTGAAAGGTTAAATAAATAAATAATAAATAATAGATATGACCATAATTAAGGGGCGCGTCCCTAAAACAATGAGAGAAAGGCACTTACTATTTAAAAAAAATTAAAGAACTAACTCCATGGAAAGACATTACAAATAAAAATACAAATGACTAACAGATCAGTCTACACTTTCACCGCGTGATATTTATAAAATAATTGTTAATTTTCGAAAAAACAATTCGTCAACATTGACCGAAAACATCGAAATCGACGTTTTTTATTTTGAGTTTCTGTGCTATTTCGTTATTATATTTGAAAATATTTTTGATTAAATCGTGAGCAGAAAGTATAAATAATAGATTCACCATTAAAGTTTTGTACTAATTCAAACCAAAACGAAGTAATCTAAGCTTAAAGATCATTATTTTTTTTAGCGCAAATCGTTCTCGTTGCCCATACATTTTAGTATGACGCAAGTAGCTTCTCGTAATTCGATTTATATTAGAGTGCGCGCGCCTGAAAATTCAGTACCATCTCAGAATTCAAGGTGGGAGCACGTCCGTTCGTAGTTCAATTTGGATTGGGTGATTGACACTTAGGGTGGGTCGCGAGTGTCGGACGCTAATTTGTATTCTTTGAGCAAGTAGACGAACCAGGTATGTGATTTTTATTATGTATTTTTTATCTTACGAATTACATATTTAAACTCATAGATACTGATTAAAATCGCAACTAATTTACCGATAAGTTTAGGAAGGTGTATATTATGCATGTATACACTACTTTTTTGTTCTTTGTGTCAAATGGTAGCACATCACATACACAGTAATTAATTATATATACAGGCTGTTTGTTATTGCAATCAATTCATATTATATTATTATATTTCTAAATCTAAGATGGCTGACTCTTTTTATCGCAGTTTTCCCTCCTGGATATCAATTTCTACAAAATCAAAGACGTAAGTTACGAAAAGGATCCAAATAAAAAAATAAACAGTCTAAAAACTTACTTTAGGTTATAAAATTGTTTTTGTGAAGTAAATCTTTTTCAGTGGTAAATCTAAATCAGTGATCTAATCTTAAGTGGTAAATCTTTATTTTTTTAATTAGGTCTGTTTTCTGATCATAAAAATATACATTTGCGACCATTTTGGCACAAACTACAAAAAAGTGCAATTAACGCAAGGATACTTGTAGTAGACAGCTATTAATAACTTGATTTATACCTATTTCAGGTAGATATGGAAAAACTGAAAAAAAATATACTACAAGCACAAAAAAAAATATGATTAAAAAAAAACAGTAAGTACTTACAATATACTAGTTTTTAGCCGACTGTGCTTGAAGCCCAAAAAGATTGTTATAAGTTTTGCCTGAATGTTTGTACATGATTGAAAGTTTCAATCCATTCCTTACCTACGGGAAACCAGTTTCTTTATGCAGGCACCCTAGTTATGTATATTTGTTTTCATATTGTTTTGTTATGGTAACTACTGAATTAATGTACTGTCTCTGTCTGTGTGAAGATGGTTTTATAAAAATCTACCTTAAAAAATATTTTTTGAAAATAGAATGTAATAATAAGATATGCATGATACAAATATATTTCTAATAATACTTATTATTGCAGGAAACGAGAAGAACTTTCAATGCAAGAAAACAAAAAGAAATGCAGGTTATTCATGAACCCAAAAATAAATTATCTAGGAGCAAGCCCTGACGGAATATTAGATGATGATAAAATCGTTGAAATAAAGTGTCCATACTCGTGCTAATAAGGTCTATCGATGACCGTGTCAAAACGAAAAAGATCACTTTCTGGAAACGTAATGCAATTGGAGACCCGATAATAAATACGAATCAGGACTGGTATTATCAGGTCCAAGGGCAGCTTCATATCACTCAAAAAATTGAATGCATTTTTATGGCTTGGACCAGCGTGGACATGAAAGTTGAAATAATAAAAAAAGATGATGACTTCTGGAAAAATAATATGGAAGAAAAATTAAAAATGTTTTATCTCGATTGTATGCTCCCGGAAATATCTTAGACAGGAAAATGGAGGTAGATAGATAATTATTTTGTTGCACACTTAAAACAAGATAAGAGAGCCAACTTACTTGATGGAGGTAATTAAAAAAAGAGAATCTTATACGCGAAACAAAAAAACGGAAGAACGAAAATGAGACAACTATCACTAAGATAAAAATGTAAATATACCAGAAAAACAAATAAAGTAAATTGGTTTCATCCCTGTAATTGTTTGAATCTGCATAACCTTTTTTTATTAATAGATCATCCCCACATTTCCCATATTACGCAAAACATTGACTTGTCAATATCACAAATATCTCCACAAAGAACCAAAAGCTTAACTTAGGTAAAATCCAGAACGCTTACACTTTGACCCGACCCTTTGCCGCTGGCTACCCACCTAACGTCACTACGCGACCGCGGTCTTGGCAGTGCGACTAGCTAATGGCTAAATACATTGCGTGTTTTCTGTGACATTTTTAAACATTCTATGAAGACAAAACGCGTAATGAATTATGTAACATGTGCGAAATGCCGAAAAAAGATTTATTCGTTTTTAGAGTACTACTATTAATGCGCGATGCGCCTGTGTGAGTAGAAAATATAAATGTGGGTGTGCTATCACAATTTCCCACGCTCGAATTATGCAGTCTTAAGCCTTTGAAACTATCATGGTTATAAACACTAAAGGCATTTAAAACGGGATATTTACAATGATTAGATGTTTGATTCTTCCAATATTTCTGCACAACTGAACACAACGAAATATTGCAAGTTTCAAAGATCAAATCATGATAAATATCCCGTTTTAAATGACTTTAATGAACATAGTTTTCTACAATACCTTAAAATGACAAGCGGCGCGGGTACAGAGCTACGGTTGGTAGAGAACTGTTAACTTCATCATCATCAGCCTATAGCAGTCCACTGCTGGACATAGGCCTCCCCCAATGAGCGCCATAGCGCCCTGTCTTCAGCTTGCCGCATCCAGCATCTACCTGCAGTCTTTCGCAGGTCGTCATCCCACCTGGTCGGAGGGCGTCCTACACTACGTTTACCGAGTCGTGGTCTCCACTCATGAACACGTTTGCCCCAGCGGTCGTTGGTTCTTCGCGAGGAATGGCCGGCCTTGCTAATTCTTAGAGCTATGTCGATAACTTTGGTTCTCTCTTTGGTTACTTAGCGAAGCTTTCAGTTATAAGTAGTACTGTACAACCGTCGCCTCTATGCAGTCCACATAGCGCTTCGCTGTAGCCGCGCTCTGTGGAGACATTACATGAAGTTTATTTAACATGGGCTATTACCGCGGCGAATGGTTTGTGCGGGTCGCTCCCACAGGTATATTATCCGGTTTGGGATCCACAATTGGACTCTTACTCTTAAAATAGAGAAATACTGTGCTGATTTAATTTGGCTCAAAAATTGTTGGTGTTTATTATAGTATACAGGATGTTTGGTATTGGGACTGACATATTTATTTGGGGAGTTGTGGGGATCGTGGACTATATTTCTCTGGTAGACTCAATGTCCAGTATCACGGTTGCTAGATATGATATTTCAAAGCTTTTTTCGTAATTAACCCAAAATCTCGCTTTTAAATCATTATATATTTTTTTATAGTTGTTATAATGCCACAAAATAACATCCGCTGTATTTTTCTTGGTATACGTATTCTAAATAAATGATTACTTGATACAATTCACTTTAAAAAAGGAATTACGAGCAATCAAAGTAAGAAATCGAGTAAAAGTTAAAAATCTCAACAAATAATAAATTAATTAAAAAAAACTACTACGCCGTAGACCTTCTACGTCGTAGACCTGAATATAAAGTTATCATATATGCCCTGTCTCATAATTACAATAAAGATAATAAAATCCGTTCAGCCATTTAAAAAGGCGACAAGACAGAAATAACAAGAACGCACGCGACTAGAATCTTTAAGAAAGAAAGACAGACAGAGTTAGTTTTGCATTTTGGAATAAAGGAAAAACTCTATTCATACGATGGAATAGTCTTTTTTCATTTTGCTTAACTTTTTCTGAAGTAAGTACATTTTCATAAATCAGTTCGTGTGAAAGCTCTGCTTGGTATGCAGCCCTGGTCTGGAGGTCCCATCAAGCGGACTATTTGTGGAGTCCGTATTCCGCACACAGCTGGGGCCATCGCTGGGTCAAACGGTCCCGGGGCGCAGCCATCAAATAACAATCTCTTTTTATTTTGTTAGCCACAAGTTTAACACTGTACGGTTATTGTATTACAGAAATTATAGCGCTGGTCGATGGTTATTGTAGCGGGGGGAAGAATCACTTCAATGGTATAGACTAGGCGGGTACTGTGTCACACCTGTAATTTGTAATAGTATATATATATAGTAACTTAGTAATTTGACGACTTCTGAGACGCGGTGGGCGAAGGTCCACCTACGATGCAGGAGGTTGCGGGTTCGATTCCCGCCTTGGGACTTGGTATGTACGATCTGCAGATATTTATTCCGGGTGTTCTGGTCCTATCTTTTTATAATAAAAACGTCTATCTATGTAATATATTGTATTATGTATATCAGTTATCTAGTACCCATAACACAAGCTCTGCTTAGCTTGGAGCTAGATGATGCTGTGTGGATTGTCCAACATTATTTATTTATTATTTAATATCAAGATCCGTCAAGTGTGAGTTTGACTCGTGCGCTTGTTGTCTATTTGTAGTGTTGTCTCTGTATACAAATACGATAGGTATCGATCAAAATATTTCAAAAGTTATGAAGCCTACAAAATCTTTCGAAATAGTTTGAAAAATTAAATACTGAAACCTTCCATTTGAAACACCACTTTACCTCCTAGGTCTCCACACGCTACAGTCAATGAGGGTATATAATCCACATTAAAATTTCATTAGCCATGCAATAATATTTACATATCAATTACATATATTCACACTAATATAATTCGATTAAATCCCAAAATTAGACCATGAGAATTGTCCACATCATAATAATCATAAATAGGTAGATGACCTATATTCTCTCTCTCTCTCTCTTTTATTTCACTTGGTAATGGAATTGATAGTTTATCACCGGTCCACAATTTACCTGACTATGGCAAAGACAAAAGTAAGCTTATGTTTGCAGCAGTCGTATATACGTTTGTATTTACGTGACCGTAGCGCATTAACTACATACCATCCTATTAATGACATGTATTCATAATTATTGTATATATATAATTATATTGTTCCTTCTTGTCCAGTCCATCCTAAGGTTGCCTGGAAGAGATCGCTCTTAGCGATAAGGCCGCCGTTTATACCTGAATCTTAGTTTTTATTTCTGTATTGTTTTCTGTTTTGTGTGGTATAATAAAGTGTTTTCTATCTACATATCTTCTATCTATTCTAGGTGGCAATAGCCACTCACTGTTTGCACATATCCGACAAGATCAAACGACCTACCATACTCCTTATAATTGAGTTTTTACACTTTTTACACAAGTCAACTCTGGACCTAAACGAGGCGATTCACTCCTTCAATGCCATCCAGTGAAAGATCTATGGATGGCATTGAAAGAGCCAAAACGAGTATACATTCGTTCATAGTCCCATGAGATATCTAAAACGTTTTATGTATTTTTGTGTATAATGTTTTATGACACTCAAATACCATCGTTCGATTTTTTGGTATAATCTGTCCAAAGTTAGCATGTGTAGGACTGACAATATGATTTGAATGGGGTTACTTCCTTCCTCGTCAGACGAACTGTTCTTCTTTCGGTATTGTATGGAGAATAATCCTTGGTCCCTTGTTTATTTTCGTCAATGTATTAAAGGTGGACCATACGTTTGCGGCGCACGTGGTATCGGCATTAGGCAGTGACCGACCATTTGTAAATAACCTACCAACGAACTAGTAAATAACGCCGTCCACACCAGACGCATAAATCGAACCGGTCTGTAAAAGCCTGAATAAGCCTTTATAATGGAACCTTAGATCTTCTTTATTATGATCTATGAGCAATCGGCATAAGGTGCAGATTGTTTTAATTAAAGTAAATAAAGATTCAGAGTTTCACAGAAGTTTTTGTCCTCCGTCTCACGAAATTCAAATATCTATCTCTTTGTCGCACAAGGATGGTACCATCGACTACGTATAATAGACGCCTAATACCTATTTATTCCCTGTGCAAACAAGTCTGTCAACCAACTGAGGTGAGCGGGCGCGGGGAAGTGAGTGCTCATTGGTCCGTTCAAGGTTACGACAAATCATGACCATTATTAGTGATGGGGTAAGTACTATGAAAGCAATCGATACTTGCAACAAGGTATATTTACTTTGACGATTTGACGACCGATGTGGCGCGTCGGGCAAGGGCTGCCTGCGACGCAGGAGGTTGTGGGTTCGATTCCCGCCTGGGGTCAAATATTTCTACGATCTGCAAGTACCTATTTGTTTCGGGTGTTTTGGGTGTTTTCTATGTATGTATAATAATAAATAGTCGCATCTTGAAGTTAGTCAAAAACGATACCCATATCCGATTTTTTGGTAGAGGGGCTACAGGGGGGCTGGGGGCCTATGGGGGCCACAGCTCGGCTCGCTTCGCTCGCCGTGCTGTTCCCCGCGGTCTCATCATAAAGTAAGTAAAAAACGATATCCATATCAGATTTTTTGGTAGGGGGGCTACAGGGGCGCTGGGGGCTTATGGGGGTCACGGCACGGCTCGCTTCGCTCGCTGTGCTGTTCCCCTTGGTCAAATTGCGTCCCGCTTCGCTCGCCGCAATGGTTATAAGTGAGTGGGTCTTGGGGGGTTGTCAGGGGGGCCCAACACGGCTCGCTTCTCCCGTCGCAATGCTCCTCCGGATTATAGGTGAGGGAGTTTTGGGGGGTCGTCGTCGGGGGTTCCCCTTAGTCGCACTGCGTCTCGCTGCGCTCGCCGCAATGCTCCCCCGGGTTATAAGTGAGGGGGTCTTGGGGGGTCGTCAGGGGGTCACAACACGGCTCGCTTCACTTGCCGTGCCGTTCCCCTTGGTCGCATTGCGTCTCGCTTCGCTCGCCACAATGGTTATAAGTTAAAGACCCCCTGTCTTGGGGGGGTTGTCGGGGGGGTCACAACACGGCTCGCTTCGCTCGCCGTGCTGTTCCCCGCGGTCGCTTCGCTCGCTGCGATGCTCCACCCGAAAAAAAAGGTCTAAAATAGGCCAATTTTCGGTTTTTCCTAAAAAAAGGGGGTCTGGGGGGCAAAAGGGGGAAAAAAATATTCTCATTCAAAACCATTTATTCTCTTCTACATGACTGTGAAAAAAAAATTCTTCCAAGTCTATCCGTTTTGGAGATGGAAAAGGGGGGGGCAGAAAAGGGGTTAAAGGGGGGTCCAATTTTTTTTCTTCCAAAACAAAGAGAAACCTTCTATACGACCCCACAATCAGAACCCCTCTATCGCGACGGCATCTGGTAGCACACTCAAAAGGGGGGTCCTGGGGGGGCAGGGGGGGGGAATATTTTCTATGCATTCAAAATCACTTGTCCCCCTCTATACAACCCCCATAAAAGAATTAAGCAATATGGCTCCATGTAGGAGCCCCCCCACTGGGGGCGGTCTTGGGGGGCCAAATGTCAAAAAGTCGGAATTTTCCCTAGGAGACTTTTACCTCCCCTATACGATTCTGTAAAAAAACATACCTTCCCATCCACCATCAAGGCGAAAATCAGTCAGTCAGTGGTAATCTAGCTTTATATAGTATGTATAGTGTATAATGTATAATAATAAAAAAAATAAGTATCAATGGTAATCTAGCTTTATACTATAGTAGAATAGAATAATATTATATGAAAAATAAATATTAGGGTTAACATTTAGGTACCTTACATTTTATATAATACCATGTAGCAATGTAACGTTAAATATTATTTTAATCGACTTTTACATAATTCATCATAATCTTTCCTACGGCCATCGACATCTTAATGTCGATGCCTACGGCACGGCACTATTTGGCCCCGCCTTCTCAGAGAGAAAGGAAAGCAAATACAGAATTGGTTATGAAAGAAAGAGATGCACAGTTGACCTCGACAGTTGACCTCAACCGGTCAACCAAATTAAGTTGAGCTCCGTCAGGAGCCATTGAGTAAGCGAACGCAGAGATTGTCACGGGTCACTGGTCTGGTCGTTACTGATCGAACGTTAGTGGGCGTGGATTTTTAAAGGATCTCTTTTCCTTATGTGATGTCTTAAATCGTTCGCCCTGTATTAGGTGTCTAGGGTACGTAGTCGATGGATGGTACGGAGGCGCAGGTGTTAATAGTATTATTATTCGTAATGGCCATCCCAAGGGGCCGGAGTAAAGTTTCAACAAAACGTCTTCATGTAATATTCTGAGATTCGTCTGCGAGCATTTCGTTACTATTACAATCTACTACTTTCGATTTGGGGCTTCTGCTGTAGTAGTTTAGTTAGGATTCAATAATAATCAATAATCATTTACTTCGTAACTTTCATGAAATACACGCCACATTAGTTTCGGCTACAGATACGTAGCAATTTTAAACTTACTAAGGTAAAGTCAGTAAATAATATTCAATTAAATTATACATGCTACAACAGAAATAAAAAAAAGAAAAATGAATGGATAAAATAAGAGTTTATCTAATTAGCTAGATAATTAGTCATAGCTGTACAAGATTCAGTTATAATGTTAGACAAAGTACGTTATTCGTGGTTCTTGTATATTGTATTGACCGGCGTTACGGGGCGTAATGCAACGCGTTACACAGCGATCGTTTGTGCACCTAATCGTTGCTCGCTACGAGCAACAAGACGGGTTTAAGCACACGGCGTAACATGTTATGTTCGCTGCGAATAATACAATACGCCTCGTAAACCAGTCAGTACCCGACTGCATTACAGACGAATGCGCCATGAGGAAGCCCTTTTACAATATTATGTCTCCGTCGATAAAGTTATAGCTGTGAGCACAACGTGAAATTGAACCAGATTCGAACCTGCGCCAGTGATTGGATTTCGGAGTGATCCAATCACTGATGTTTATAGAAAAGGGAAATGTGATTTTGATACCTTTTCCGAAGCCAATCAAATCTCTCTTTCTAGAAATAAAACTACGTTTTAAAAAGAAAGAAAGAAAGAATATTATTTATTAAACAGTAACACAACACACAAACAAATTAGTTACACATAAAAGACAGCATAGATACTATGTTGTCTTAACAGAAACTTAATAGAAAACACGTAACATAGACAACATATATAAAAAAGATTTAAAATTTTAAATACTAACACAAGTAGCATTTGGTACTAAGTAGCCCTCACAGCAAGTGGATAAGCGCGCGTGTGTAGGTCTAATAGGTCCTGACTCAGCTTGTTGCTCTATCACAATAACCCAGGTCATTTGTGAGCGCTGGATTTCAGTCAGAACCCGGTAGAGTGGCAGACACGATCTCAGATCCATCGCACAAGACATGGATAGGATAGGTAGGTATGCAAATACATATTTATTGAAGAAGATGACTACACTGGATATTTCAAAAAGTAAATACAAGATTTTATTCAAAAAAATATAAATTATGGGGTGGGTAAATTATTATGTATAAGCTAACAGTGAAAAACATAATAAAATATATAAAATAAAAATAAAGGGCCATAGTACATAAATTTACATAATTCTAAGCAAAAATTTAGAGGTTTTGTAACTACAAATCCATTAAAATTGTACTTGCAGCTGCCATTGCATTGCAGTGAAGTTGAAATTGCCTCGCTGTCAGAAAAGAAAAATTTCTATGGGAAAGCGAATTGAATGAAAAGTTTTGCGTGGGCGGAGTGAACTCAACTGTAAAGCTAATCGGTTTTAGAGTCCTGCTATTTCATTTGTAACTGACAAAATAATAAGCACCTCCTGGTTTTTCACCAAACGTAGCGTTACAATAAATAAAAATTAAATAAATGTTTATTGCACTTACTTAAAAAACTTTAAAAACAAGGTTCTGCAACGTTCGTCCTTTAAGCCAAATTTGCTTGTGTTAGGACCACCTGCTCTTGCCATTACTATATGAGCAATATTTAGGTATTTGCGTCACAACATGCTTCATTTTTTTTTAAATCTTTTATTATTTTTTATACAGGGTTTTTAATTATTATGACACCCTTATGACTTAAGTCTAACATAGCACTAATCTTATTCTAATCTATTTTTAACAGCTGCACGATATATTTCTATCAGCGCCCTGGCATCCAGGGATGCTGGTTCTGAAAGGATGCTGTTGCACCCTCCTACCTTCCAAAACATATGATTTAAGTCAAACAATCTTCGACGAATGTCTTCGCCCCATGCACACTCCATTAAGATGTGGTAGACATCATCAATAGTGCCACATCGGTTGCAATTTGGTGACCCAGATTTGCCCATCATAAACACGAACATGCTTCATTTAAAATTTAAAATAATAATATAACAGCAAACATAAATTGACAATAAATCAACAGCATCTAAACAAAACAAACATATATAATAATGTTTGTGCTAAATGTATCTTTGGTTGTCATCCTCCAATATCATGCTCACAAGAGCCTGGATACCAGAGATAAGAAGATATGCGTTTAAAAATAGGCTCAATAAAATTCACCTTAACGCCGCTAAAGTTCCGTGCTTATTTATTTACGTCAAAATGTACGTTAGAGACGTTAGAGACACGAGACGTGGAGACACGTTAATAAATACAGTGAGTTTTACTTTGTGCCACATCACACTGTACGGTACCTTGTACTTCATACCTACATAGCTGTCGCCGTACGAAAATATCGCTAAAGGTGACGACTAACTGAGGCATTTCATCTTTACGGAGGTACCACCATCGTGCCGAGCTATATGTATCTAATTTAATTACAACAATAATGTAACGTAATAATAAATATGTTATAATTACTTATAAGAAATGGTTTTAAGTTGTAGGCGAGGCAAAACCGACTGAGTTGTTTCATCTCTCGCTTCTAACGTTTGTACCCAAGTCAACAGTCGAAGAATAATATGTCGTATATTCATCATCATATTAGTATATTGATCGAACGAGGGGATTAGAAAACAAGTATGCATTCTGTTCTTAGAATAAAAATGCATTAGGCGAGTATCAAAGAGTGAGTATTTTTGTCGTGTATCAGCATGTGACGCAGAATAACTTGTATTAGGATTTTAGGCACTGTCAACTAAGTTATGCAATCTACTTGTTATTCATAAATGATATATCTAAGTGATATACATTTAATTAAATAGATGGTAACAGATTCGATGTAGGTAGTACAAATGTTTGTTTTGCAATCAATCGATTAGTAAATTTTATTTCATTTGAAATCTCTACGTCATAAAAGCAATAGCTTGCTACCAACATACATAACGTTAATTTAATTTAGTTTTAATTTCTAGTATTAGGTCTAACTAACCTTAGTAATAAGTTCTTAATTTTACTAACAAATTATGGATCAATTAAGTTATCTGAAATAAAATCATTTTATTTATTTATTTTATTTATAACGATTAGATATAGATTACGTTATGAAGTGAGAGAATGCGTGATGAAATGCTCCGTTCCGTCGCCAGCAACACCCACTCAATAAGCTGTGGTAAATAGTGTAAACATTTAATTTCCCGCGCCGTGGGGACCGGCTACTATCGCAAGGGCAGGGCTTGGATGGCACAGCGGGGGGTCAATGAGAACCCAACGCCAATCTAGTGGACAGATGACAACCTAGGCAGAAGCTTAGCTCTCAAAGCTAACAAGGTGAATTTGTTTTATACTACCTGCGCTCCGCGGTTTCCCCCGCGTGGTGATACGTATTTTGGATAATATACAATATCTTTATGAATTGTAGCCTATGTGTTATTCTGATATGTAAGCTATATTGTTGTGAAGTTTCATCAAAATTCTATCAGTAGTTTAGGCGTGAAAGAGCAACAAACATCCTCAGAAACTTTCGCGTTTATAGTATTAGTAGGATTTTATTGTTTTGACATTTAAGTAATATTGGAATTCTAGAATAAATAAAAATAATAAAATAATAATAATAAGACTCTACACAACCGTGAGGTATGCAATCTCAGAAATCACTTTTTACAAGTTGAATACCAGATGCATCGCGATGTGGTTGCAGTAGATAAGAACCTTACCCCTCTCTCCTTGGCTAACGAGAACTGGCGCAAACCTGTGGTGATGAGCATCCAGGACCGGAAGACTATATGGGAGAGCAAAGAGCTGCATGGGAGATTCTACAAGGTTCTCACAGGACCTGATGTAGATCTCCTAAGCTCAGTGAACTGGCTACGCTTTGGTGACCTCTTTGGGGAAACCGAAGGTTTTGTCTGTGCAATTATGGACGAGGTGGTAAAGACGAACAATTATCGAAAGTATATCATGAAAGACGGCACGATCGATATTTGTCGAGCGTGTCATCTTCCTGGGGAGACCCTCCGTCATATACTTTCGGGTTGTTCGCACCTTGCTAACTCTCAGTACTTGCACAGACACAACCAAGTAGCCAAAATTATACACCAGCAACTTGCTCTCCGATACGGCCTTACTGGTCCTGAAGTTCCGTACTATAAGTACACACCGGCGCCAGTTCTTGAAAATGGCCGTGCCACGCTCTATTGGGACCGATCTATCATTACGGACAGGACTATTCTTGCGAATAAGCCTGATATTGTACTGATAGATCGGTTAGAACGGAGGGCGGTGCTCGCTGATGTCACCATACCGCATGATGCTAACCTCGTTAGAGCTGAGAAAGATAAACTTAGCAAATATCTTGACTTGGCTAACGAGGTTGTCAGCATGTGGGATGTAGATTCAGCGACCATAGTCCCGATAGTCGTTTCGGTTAACGGCGTAATAGCGAAGAGCCTCGATCAACACCTGAAGAGACTCTCGCTAGGAAGTTGGATCAAGGGCCAGATCCAGAAGGCGGTACTCTTGGACTCGGCACGCATCGTCAGGAAGTTCCTTTCTCTGCAGCCCTAGTCACCGGCCGCTTGAGCCTAGCGAGCGGTCGGTGATCTACCGTTTTGATATATTTTTTGAAGAAGAATAGTTTTATACAATTTTATTGTATTTTCTATAGTAAAAAATGTATTTTATACGAGAATTTTAATAAATGAGTGTATAATAATAAATATTGCTGGACAATTCACACAGCATTATCTAGCCCCATGGTAAGCAGAGCTTGTGTTATGGGTACTAGATAACTGATATACATAATACGATACATTACATAGATAGATATTTTTTATTATACATAGAAAACGACCAGAACACCCGAAACAAATATCTGCAGATCGTACACACATTTGTTCCGAGGCGGGAATCGAACCCGCAACCTCCTGCGTCGCAGGCGGACCTTCGCCCACCGCGCCACATCGGTCGTCAGAATTATGTATATTCATAATTATATTGTTTTTCAATTGACTATGTTTAAAAGTGACTTAATATTGTATTCCATTTTTATGTCCAGTGTTTACTATGTATCAAGTGTTGCTTTAGTCTTAATTGACTTATTAAAAACATGTACCTTTGTAAAACTTTCCGATAAAATGTTAATTATTTTAGAAATAAATAAATGAAAATGAATGTAAATTCTAATGATAAAGTTTTGCGAAACGGAGTGTTGGGCCTTTCAACACTTTGCCTTTCGCATAGCATAAGACAGGGCGCTATGGTGCTAATTACGCCTATGTCCATCAGTTGACTAGTATAGGCTGATGATGATGATGAGTTCCAATAAGGAAAGTGTTAACACAATGTTTCAAAAGTTTACGTGACTCTAAGTAAAAGTTTAGTGAAGTGCAAGTCGGGTCACGTACACTGCCACCTCAGCACTTGTCCAGCTCCAGACTAACTTCTTCTTTACTCTTAATGGCGCCTTTTGTTGGTTATGTTACTAATATTACTTTAAATACTTGCTGAAAGTTCTTATAATACCAATTTAATTGGGGAATTTCTTGCCTCACGTACTTGTCAATCTAATTATATATGAAAACCTAAGAGAAATAAAGTTTGTCTGTCTTTATTTATTATCTTTTATGTGTCAATGTATCATCATCATCATCGTCATCAGCCTATGATAATCCACTGCTGGACATAGGCCTCCCCCAATGAGCGCCATAGCGCCCTGTCTTCAGCTTGACACGTCCAGCATCTACCAGCAGTCTTTCGCAGGTCGTCATCCCACCTGGGCGTCCTACACTACATTTACCGAGTCGTGGTCTCCATTCCGTGCCGTCGAAAACTATATCTCCGTCACAATAATTATGACGGTATCTTCGTTGGGATATTCGATTTATTCAAAAAGAAAAGTATCATCTATAGACAAAGAACAGTTCTGGGTATCTGTGTCTGTCCTACCATACTACATATTATAATGTTCTCTAGGAGATTATTTTCCTGACTCGCTGCATTATAGTTCACTACATACAGGGAGCGAGTGAATACATTAAAACATTAAAACCTGTGATGTGGTCTTAAAGAAGTACCATCTACCTAAACCTTCTAAAACAACACTAGTTTACAGAATTCATCCCGATTCAAGTTTGATATCCACAAATACGTAGGCCTTTTTCATTGCTTTGGACGTTTCCATCAATTTCTGTGGAGCTCGATCCCGGGGGAGGCCCCAGAGGCCTTTGTTTGAACACTTTGATACAAAGCCTTTTAGCCGGTGCTTTCTATTGCTATGATACAAACGTTTCAGAGGGTGAAGAAATATACTCGATTAGAGGATAACATTAGAATATTATACTTGGACCAAGGCTTTGAAAAAAATAAGGTTTAAGAAAGTTATGAAAAATACAAAAAAAATTTTTTTTTGTTACGACGACCGATGTGGCGCGGTGGGCGAAGGTCCGCCTGCGACGCAGGAGGTTGCGGGTTCGATTCCCGCCTCGGAACAATTGTGTGTACGATCTGCAGATATTTATTCCGGGTGTTCTGGTCGTTTTCTATATATAATAAAAAAAAAATATCTATCCATGTAATATATTGTATTATGTATATCAGTTATCTCGTACCCATAACACAAGCTCTGCTTACCATGGGGCTAGATAATGCTGTGTGAATTGTCCCAGCATTATTTATTATTATTATTTATACTGCATTAGATGGCTCTTGGCGTACAACTCACAAAAACATGTATGATTACTGATTAGTCAAAAGTCCAAATTAATTATTTAGAAACGTCGAAAATACTCGATTTCGAGTAACCCTGAAGGCAGCGCTTTGTCACTGTTCTCACTCGTATCTAAGGATTACGAGTTATTGATTGAATACTCAAGGGTGAAAATATACTGAACCTGAATTACACAGAACCTAATGTGACTATAGGTTTGGGAGGTCGTTTCCCGATTCCCGCCTCGGCATAATTGTGTATTAATATATAATTTGTATTATATCATATGTGTATTATATATATATGTGTATTACGAGTATATCATAATTTGTATATGTACGATCTGCAGATATTTGTTCTGTGTGTTCTGGTCGTTTTCTATATATAATAAAAAATATCTATCTATGTAATGTATTGTATTATGTATATCAGTTATCTAGTGCCCATAACACAAGCTCTGCTTACCATGGGGCTAGATAATGCTGTGTGAATTGTCCAGCATTATTTATTTATTTATATTTATACCTATTTTCTATGCGTTTTTATATGAAATATTTTTTTAATTGGTCCATAATTGACAGAGAACTCGCAATTTAAAAAAACTGATAGTATTTAAACAAGCAAAAATAAATTAAAAAATTCAAATTAAACGTGAAAACACATCGGTCGTCAAAAAAAATTATAAAAATGTATTCCCGAGGGATAAATATGTATTTGTCCCGAAAAACTTAAAAAAACTTATATAGGTACCAAAGAATTTGAAATCTTCTTTTAGTTTTTTCAATACAATCAACTTATCTAAAATACTCCACCTACCATCTCTACACGTAATCTGAAAATAGTTTTGGAATTCTGAATATTAATCCTGTTCATCGATTTATCAAGCGAATAATATTAAATTGAAAGTGCGGCCTATCGTGTTATCAAGACATAGCACTAGATATGTATATGTATTGCTCTACAACGAAGCTGAGTGGTATCTATGTATTAATACACAAGTAGAACTGTTTTACATAAAATTAGATATTACGTAGTGTATACGTACGTAGTACGTAGTAGTATACTATCTAACCATACCTAACAGTAGCTGAATTCGAGCTGTATTGTGTTTATTAACTGTTTTCAATGATTATAATGTTTTTTTAGACCATTGAAACTAGACATCTACGAGTAAAATAGAGGCCGCTGTCTCTAGTAAATAACATCTACAATCAAGCGTCGAAGCCGTAAAGACATATTTACCATTTAACATTTTATTACTATCGTTCTTTCGTCGTACTAAACATTTCATAAATGAATTTTCTGAAGCTAATTTTCGTTTGTGAAGATAATTTTACTAAGTGTTTGACTTATAAAAAAAAAAAGTTTAGTGAAATTTGTGATTTGGACAGATAATGATAATAATAAAATTGAATAATAACATTTTATTTCAGACTAGCGGACCTTCCCGGCTTCGCACGGTTTTAGTACGGATCCCTAACTTTTTTGAAAATATAATATAGCCTATGTTCACCGGGTATGGTAGAACTTCTCAACGGTGAAAGAATTTTTCAAATCAGTCCAGTAGTTTCGGAACCTATTCATTACAAACAAACAAACAAAAAATCAAATCTTTCCTCTTTATAATATTAGTAAAGATAACTGGGATCTATAATTTGTTAGTAAAATATATTGAGAGCTTAATATTACTTGGTTAGTTATACCATACATAATACTAGAAAACTTACGCGATCAGAGCACATAATTACAAGTACTATTTAAACGGGTATTTATCGCGTTTATTTACCTATACCTAAACGAAAAATAAGTAAATGAACGCGAGAAATACCCGTTGAAATAGTAATTACAATACTAGAAATTAAAACTAAATGAAGTCACTCTCCCCATGAAACATTTCCACAGGGGAGAGGTGATTCTACCTGCTATTGTTTTTCGATAATGAATCCGACTCACCAAACAAAAGCAGCAACAGATCACTGAGCGCCAGACTGAAGAGATAATAATTAGTGGCGGTGTGCATCGCTGGGTGGCGGACTATCACCGCACACACCGCCACGTTGCCCACCACCCCCGTCAGGAAGATCAGCACCAGAATGACAGTGATGGGGACGATCCTCTCGAGCGGCAGCCGGCGCGGGCCCATCATCAGCCAGAGCATCTCCTCCTCGCTGCAGTCGAAGGTGGAAGCGTTCATGCAGCGCTGGGTGAGCTGTGCGAGGCTCTCGTTTGATTCCAAGAAGCCTGAGTCCGCCATTTTAAAGGTTTTGGGGTTTTCAGTTGTATTATCTATATTGGGCTAATATTGGCAGATATTTTTCTGTTCGGCGACATATATATGAATTTATAAGTGTCTGTCAAATAATTTTTTTACTTTTTCTTATGTTTTGGTTATATTGATGAACTGGTTTTGATCCTACGACTCTTCGCTTTGTTTCATGTCGTTATTAAGAATGTTTCAGCACTGATGGTTCATATCATAAATATCCAAGGTTCACATTGTCATTCACAAACGTATAGTATTAGCATTTATCACTTCCCTTGATTGGAACTTTCACACCAAAGCCTTTCTAATTTTCTAGTCTAGAATTTGAGATAAAAATAAACTCTTTGATCATTCGTTTGCGAAAGCCACTTCTAATTATGCAAAGTAATTTCGTGTTGAACCGAGCTTAGCGAGTTTTGATAAACAATTTAAATAAATTCATCACAAAGCTGGACTAGATTGATTAGATTATGAATTTTAACACCATTTCTTAATTTATTTTGGAACTAGTTTTAATTATTTAATCTTAGTTAATTATACATCCAGAGAAAGCTTTGAATCCCAAATACTATTTATAATACCAAAGCTTCTTTCATTTTATACTTTATACACTTAATATCCGCTTCTACATAAGACCGTTGTTTTTTATTATATTGACTAACAAAAATAGCTAGCTTTGGAAAAGCCAACTCTTGTTATACTCTACATCACTGTTATGACTATCAGAATACTTTAAATACACACATATAAAACTATATGTACAATATCCACCTCTATTACAACTTTTCAGTATATCTGTCGCGAATCATCACATTTTGGAACGACAAGTAAAACTTAGACTCGAGAAAGTTTCGTAGAGGGTCTACGCCGTAGCGCGGCTACGAGGTGCTACGTGCGTAGCGCGCCGGGGTGTCTCGCAGACTGAGATCTGCGCTCACAGCATCTTCTAAAAGTTGGAATTTGATGAAATGTGTTTTATTAAAATACAGGGTGGGTAGGATATATTTTGGTATTAGGGCCGACATAAGTTTTTGTTATGAATAAATGTATTTCTATTCTATTCTATTTTGGGGAGTTGGGGGTTCATGGGCTACATTCCTGAGGTATATTAAATGTCTTAAGTATCGTGGTTGCTTGATGTTATCGTTTTAAGTTTTTACAAAATCACCCAAATGAGGCCAATCAGTTTGAGTAAATTTTGTGATTTTAATTCATTCAAAAGAGACAGACATTAAAAAGTGTCTGCTCAATTATGGCCGTAGCAGGCACGTATCTGTTAGTATGACCACCTAATAAATAATTTGTTATGTCATATATGAGTAGCATATCGTTTATCAAAAAACTTAAACCTTGTAAGTATTTGTGAAACTAATCTAATTTAATTTTAATCCCATTCTTATTTATACTCATTTTTAATTTAATACTATTTTATTTTATTCAATGTATTAATGTTTTATTATTGATTATGATTTAATTAATGTTATAATGTTTAATTGAATGTATACTATGGATTTTACTATCTGAGTTAAATAAATACAATACAATACAATTTAAAAAAAAATAATATGACACGTTGTTTTTTTTAAATTAATTTAGAGTTTGTCTCGAGTTATAACTTTTACACAGATATTGACTTAGAATGCTTGTAACTCTTTGTTTGAAGTGAATCGTTTCATTTAATAATTTAGTTAGAATAAGTACATACATATTATATATTGGAGGCCTATGTCCAGCAGTGGACTAATATAGGCTGACGATGATGATGATGATGATGAAGTACATACATTGCAAAATACACCACATGTTCTTTTGTGGCATTATAACAACAAACAAAATAGTTACTACATTTTGAGATGTGTTATGAGTACTAGATAACTGATATACAGAATACAATATATTACATAGATAGATATGTTTAATCATACATAGAAATCGACCAGCCTGGACCACCCGGAACAAATATCTGCAGATCGTACACACAATTGTACCGAGGCGGGAATCGAACCCGCAACCTCCTGTATCGCAGGCGGACCTTCGCCCACCGCGCCACATCGGTTGTAGAATCTTAGTTTCTAAACTTCGTTAGTAGCTAATTACTCAGCCTAAGTAACTAACGTAAACTTAACTCTGGAATTGGACAAGAGAATCAGACCCCTAGGTATCCCTAGATCCCTAGTTCCCTAGGATCACGTACGCTATGTTTGCACAATTAGTAGTAGAGTAGACTTGGGTAACGAAATAAAATGAACGAATCACAAGAACTCTTGTGATCCGGACTGTTCGATTCAGGTGTGAGCGTATCCCGCATACTACTATGGTCACTCATTGGTTAATTATCTTTAGTTTGTAAATTTGTTGAATTATTCAAATGCAGGCAATGAGTGGCAAAAATAGTATGAGTAATACACTCACGAATACATTGGAAAATATGTGTATCATCAATGATGATTCAGCATTGATTGGACTTCTTCAACCATGACTTCCACTTGTGTGATACCTAAAACATCAGCTAGGATGGTAGTGGCATTGCCTTCAGAGCAAAATATGTAGGTATATATTATTTTCTGGATCTAAATTAAGTTATACGTACATCTACCCGATTTGAATACGCTGGTTCATTGCAGGACGGAAGCGGAATAAGATGTAATTCTGTTGAATCGGATCTGTGTTCATTTGGGAAGGAAAAATACCAAGCTTTCATATTGGGACTAGTTGATACTAGTTAATATAATAGGTTTGTTTCTGTTCGTAGGGCGATGGGTCATATAATAATATGATACGCGCGCGATCAGAATGGGATAGAACAATATCTTATTAAAACAAAAGAGTCCAAACTTTTTTGTAACCATTTTAGCGCGATAATCATGGAAGCTTGTCAAAATTAATGTTCAGACATTAACATTGACAAGATTCCGTGATTATTGCGTGATTTATGTGAGAAAATGAATCGATCAAATTATTTGCCTTCTATTTAATTATTATTAAAAAGATATACTAGTAAAATCAAATGTAAGTACCTACTTCCTTCACGTTATGCTACCCTAGAACCTAGATTTAAGAAAATTATATGGCATGTGGTAGGGATTTGTTATTTGTTTGTGACCAGGCTTGGTGGTAGACCGGGGTTTATTACACGCGTTCAAGAGGTACTGTCACGGAGATGGTACCGGGTTTATATTGCAAAATATATTAAACCTGCTTTATCATAAACAACAAAGGCAACCTTCCGTAAATTGGCCATGATGCGGCGCGTTCGTTGTTTGTGCTAAATAATATAATAAACATTGTTACTGGGAACGCTCCATGCATAAATCCTACCACAATTAGATTTTTAAAAAGCGTAAATTCTGTAGTCGGTACCGCTGACTTGACTTGCTCATTCGATAACTATTGAATCGCTGTCGAACATTATTAGAAGTATTTCCTCTGAATATCCAGTGGGGGCGCTGCGAAGCGATAAATGAAACGAAAACTTGTGTTTGTTAACGCAAAACTCATTCCTAGCCCACAGATATAAGTTAGTAGTATTTGCCTGCGGCTTTGATCGTAAAGTACGATCCCATCTCGAAATCCAATTTCGTAACGTTACCCTGGTAAAGGTGCTACCATTATTGTATATATCTATACTAATATTATAAAGAGGAAAGGTTTGATTTTTTGTTTGTTTGTTTGTAATGAATAGGCTCCAAAACAATTGGACTGATTTGAAAAATTCTTTCACAGTTGGGAAGCTACACTATCCTTCTATCGGTAACTATCGGTGAACATAGGCTATATTATATTTTCAAAAAAGTTAGGGATCCGTACTAAAACCGTGCAAAGCCGGGAAGGTCCGCTAGTTTAGATGGCTATTGTGGTGCGGAATAAACCTCAGAAGTTATTGATGAGTGCACTGGACTTTCATATTCAAATGGAGCTGGTGAACGAGCGTTTCGCCTTGCTGGCCGTTACTGAGTTTATTTGGCGCTGTGGGATGCAATCTTCTTAACTGACTTCGAAGAAGGAGGAGGTTTAAGTTCAGCCGTATCTTTGTTTTTTGTACATATTCAACGATTTCTCGATTATGAAGATTATTTTTTTTATATTTTTCTGAAGAGAATAATCGCGGGTCCATAATGAATAAAAATCTAAATAAAATTGCACAAACCTTCTTTTCCGTTATATTCTATTCCAACTTCTTAAAAATCTGTATAAATCAAAAAGATTTTAGTGTCGACGATGAAGATGAGGAGAAGCGGTTCGTTAAATTCTGAAAACAACAACTATTTTTTTTTTTTTTTTAAATAAAATAGAAAATATGAATAACTAACTAATAATAACTATGTCTTGGTCGAATACTCTAAGTTCACTCACCCACTAACTAGCTAGGTTTCTTAAGTATAAGCCTTCCCTTTATTGCGCTTTTCTATCCAGTCACGCACGTGCCTTCCTCTTGATAGTTAGTTCAGTACACTATGTCCTAATGGACTCTATACCTTGAACCTGCCGACAAAGCCCGACGGCGGGTTGGTTACATTTCAGTGTATGCCGGCCGACAGTGTTTTTAACTCCTCGGCAGGCGGGGGACTTTGGTGTGTCCTTTAGAAGCTATCTCCATAAACGTTGCCTACGTAAAAAACTATATAATTCGAACAGTAGCAGAAGTAGGTTAAATGTACCTGTACCTACGCGCGACTATATTGCTAAGCAACATGTTGCCATATTCCTGCAAATAAACGCTCGAAACGACGGTTCCTGCCTTCACAGCTATTACTGGACAAAACGATGAGCTATTTGCGACAGCTGTCGCTTATGTCGCGTCGACGCGATAACGTGTTGTGAGCTTTGTAGACGGATATAATTCCGAGCAGGGATTTTTGTTTTTTCGAGACTCGCTGAATGAGTAATCTGTTGCTATGGTTAAATAGAAGGTAGGTGCTATGTGTATGCTTGTGTGAGTGTGATAATCTTCAGCATCAGTAAACAGTACAGTGAACATCAGTATATAGTAGGTGATTTTCATGATCGCCAGCTAGCGAATATTCTATTCAGCTTGCCGCATCTAGAAACTGTTTAAAGTTTTTCGCAGATTTGATTACAAATGCTATAATTTTAGGAGACCCGAAGTATTTATAAGAAAGGTATATACACAAATCGGTGCCTTCTCGTGCTAATTCATTCCATTTAAAAAAAATGTGTTCGTTCCGAAACAGGTAAGGAAGCTTTCAAAGTTTGTATTGCAGGTAATTGGGAGGAAAAAAGGAAAGCCTCTCCCGCTCGCAAGTGTTCGAGGAAATTCTTCAAACCATAAATAATAAGCACAAAATTTTAAAAACATCACTCAAGTAGTTAAGCGCGAGGAGGAAACGAAGTAATGCTACTCTTTAAAAACAAAAATCCTCTAAATAAACAATCATGACGTCTTTCGGTTTAGGAATTCAAAGAAAAATAGCTGGTCGTCAGTCAGTGACAGACACACGAACAAAACGAGCCATTTATCTTCAGCATTTTTCTCCGAAACTGAAGATCAAAGTGTTGTGATACATTGTTATGTAGGCTCCAGATAAAATATTATTTGAACGCCCGCCTGTCCAACCCTTAACCTATAATACCTACCTTTAATTACTTGCCTACTTGAGACCTTAATTAATAATTTAAACATCCTTTTATGAACTTGTGATAAAGTACCGCTTATCTTTCCAAAATAATTAACTCTGAACCTTTCATTCCCACGCCTGTATTTAAGGGTCTCACAAAAGGACACTTTAAAGTGGGCCGACTCTTTATTAGTGAAGGTGCATTGTTCTGACTTTAATAGTACTATTTTCAAGTGTAGGTCGCCCTCCGACCAGGTGGAATGACAACCTGCGAAAGACTGCAGGTAGATGCTGGATGCGGCAAGCTGAAGATAGGGCGCTATGGCGCTCATTGGGGGAGGCCTATGTCCAGCTGTGAACTAACATAGGTTGATGATGATGATGATTTTCAAGCAGGTATTGCGGCTCGGTTGCGGTCTATAAGAGTTAATCTACATTGTCAATTAGTGTCACGAAAATGCTCATCAAAACTTTTGCTTCCATTGGGCAACTTTTGATAAGCATTTTTGTTAAGTTGTGACTTTCATAATGAAGCTTTAAATTTATAAATAATGCCGCGTCCGGCCCGCGCGGCCTCACTATACAGCGTAACTACTAGTAGATAGATTGTGGCTACTGAGAATATGTGTCAGTTCGGACAAAGTGGGCGATTATATTGTGTCCGAAACGTCAGCAAGCCTGAAAAAGCTAGTATTTTTATCGTACGATATATTTTACCATTTTCTAAACTCGTAAAATGTTAACACTTTGACTGCGAACTTTTTTCGACGACTGCGATCTTTTTTTTTAACCTAAGCCATTCGTGCTGCCGCTCTACACAGCGGTTGTGTTGCGCCGCACATGCGTTTCGTTCGAAAAACATTACAGCTTGAAGAAAACACATACGGTGTGATTTCAGCACTCGAAGTGTTAAAACATCGCCCCAAATCCTCATCAACCATCGACTTAAAAGAAGGTATTAACAAACAAACCTATTCCAGTAGGTACGGGTGCACAGCCTCCGAAATAACGCTCAACGAAATCTGCCGTTTGGTCCATCCTGTAATAAAAGCTACGGCTATGAATGAAACGTGGACTGCAGAGAGCTCTCTCCCATTCAGAAACTCTTCCTATTCACGCTGTAAAGTTACGTAGGGATAACATTTCAAAGAGTTTCAAAATCATAGAATGCAGGTGCTACTGGCATGTTGTTAACAGATGTCATACATACCTATTGTGTAGGTTCCCAACCTACAAGGATTTCAGGGAATAATTCGTCTCCACGTGTGGGTTAATTAGTAGGAATCCTTTCAGTTATATGTCGTTTCGCATTTGTTAGTTTTCGCAATTTCGGTTTTATTTATAGTTTTGTAAATCACAGGAGCATTTGATTAGTTTTGATAATTCGGAGTGGCAACGTCACTGGCGAGACTTTGTCGTTGTTGCTTGGCATCATTGTGTAGTTGGTTGGTCTTTTCTTCTACAATATCCACGACGACCGATGTGGCGCGGTGGGCGAAGGCCCGCCTGCGACGCAGGAGGTTGCGGGTTCGATTCCCGCCTCGGAACAATTGTGTGTACGATCTGCAGATATTTGTTCCGGGTGTCCTGGTCTTTTTCTATGTATAATAAAAAATACCTATCTATGTAATGTATTGTATTATGTATATCAGTTATCTAGTACCCATAACACAAGCTCTGCTTAGCTTGGGGCTAGATAATGCCGTGTGAATTGTCCAGCATTTTTTTTTTTTTTTGTAGGTGTTCTTAAAGTTAAAGGGTTAGTGACTTGGCAATTATATTGCGTAATTCTGTTTTTTAACTTTTCAGATTGCATGACATGCAAATTTGATAGAACTTGTCACAGAAAGGCTTACCCGGAGAAGGTTTAATTATTTTTTCATCATAATATTTTTGATGGGTTAACCCCTTTGTGAAAAGTTACGAGCAGCAAGATTTTAAAATATAGGTATTTATAGTGTATACGGCAAGCGAGAGGTGTACCGGACCCGCCAACTAGTGTCATGATGTTGCGATGTCTGTGTAGCCGCTTCTTCGTCAAGTCTTATGCTGTATGTGAACATATAAGAATTAAGTATATGAAATTATGTGTATTTCTTACTCGCTATTATAATACTTTGTGCTATTTATTATTCCCGCTTGTAGGTACGCGATCGTTAAATATTAACAAATTGCAAAAGATTTAAAAGGAAAAAAGATAATTACTAAGCAAATTGTATACCGCAGGTACCTATAGTATACTACGCTACATAGAACAATTTATAATTTGCTTGTCTGTAAATTAAGTCATTATGACTAATAATAACTAAGCCATTATAACTAATTAATATGATATAACAAGTTTTTAAAAATTACAGTGTATTATTTTCCTGAGATCTCTACCCGAGTAGAGCCTCTAGAAGTCCCCTTATGAAGTTTTTCTAAAATACCTTATGCGGCTATTTACTGTTGGACTATAGAGATTTCCAAAGGCTTTAATACCAATATTGATCAATATTAATAATTATCAATATCCAATTTACACATTCCTATGTGCATCCTATATTCTAATGAAACATTCAATATTTTTTTTACAACCATACTGGCAAGATACTGGCAGCTTTGAATTGAATCATCTTTTCTTCCGACAGAAGGGATCTTTCATTGTATGAGCAGATTTAGTTTATCTGGAAAGTTTTCGTCATTGATGGCAAAAAGACAGTAAACTTGTGTAAAGTAGACTCATCAACTTGGTAATAGACAGGCTCAACGCGACGTGACTACGCCGCCGCCGCCGCCGCTGCCGCCCGCCCTACACGACCTGGGCGGGCCGGCCTAGTTCTACGCGACCGGGAATGCTCATCGTCTTTCGGTAACTAGTAAAGTAAGTCGGTAGGTAATTACTTCATCTAAATTCTCTATCATCAGACGTAATTATACTTGTAAATTTTGTCGCCTTTTTGTCAAAATCTTAGACGTATAATAACACCTATTTATTCTCATAAAGGTTAGCTGGCCTATTGAATACAATTTCATTTTCATTTATTTCTTGTGAATAATTATGTACATAGGGTTGGTAGCTTAACACTTTGACTGCGGTTTTTTTCGACGACTGCGGTCTTTTTTTTTTTACCTAAAAAATTCGTGCTGCCACTCTACACAGCGGTTGTGTTGCGCCGCAAATGCGTTTCGTTTGAAAAATATTACAGCTCTGCTGAGTCACAAAGATCTGTATTTTCTCAGCCGCTGCGCTAGTGTGGATTTACGCATATTAGTCACTTGTAGAAAACTCATTCCGTGCGTTTTCAGCACTCAAAGTGTTAAGATCTAATTATAGCTTTAAATATATATATTAGTTATTTACATTCTTACTTTTAAAGTAAAAAGTAAATAGATTTTTATTTCGTCAGAACACTCTTACAATTAAACTTAGATTAACCGAAGACAGAAACTGACAAAATCGTTCTCCACTCAGTGTGTGCTATGGCATTATAATTAATGTTATTTACATAATCTCTTAAAACTAATAAAAATAAGTTTGAGGTTTGGTTACCTATCATTTATTATGGTGATCAGCATTAGCTGCATGCTTCCGAATGGTAATGGATGGATATGGATCAGTTGTTGCAACAGTCAGCAGTTCCCTCAATTGTTACAATTGAGGGAACTGCTATCTTTTATGTTTTCATTATTTCTTTGTAACTTTCTTTTTTAATAAAGTTATGGTTACAAATTGGTATTTTTTTTCTGTTGGCTCTACCGTACCTAGCCTGAACAAACAAATAGTTATGTGTTGTGTATATCTGCCTACACTAAGCCTAATAATTTGTAGGTTTTGACCTTTAACTAGATAAACCTGTACCGTTAGAAGTGTAGGTATACCCAGTCTGTGCCTTTACAGCGTAGTCTTAGTAGCTCAGACAGCTTTAGTAGTTTCTGTGTCAAAGGTACGATTTTACCGAGACTATGGATTAATTTGGGTGTTTTGTTTTGCTATCTAGCATTGTATCTATCTACCTAGCTTTCAGATTTAAATGCTTATGAAGTGAGAGTCATCATCAGTATGGCTACCTCTAGCTCCTTACCTGCGCTACCTGCGACATTTTAGAAGGTTACTAGCTGCGCCCCACGGCTTCGCCCGCGTGTAAACCTATGTGTCAAATGGTTTATAAACCTTCCAATCAATCGATTTCTTTCCGGCCCTGGTGGCACAGAGAGGGGCCTCGAGGCTTGGCCTCATTACCCCGGCCTCAACTCGAGGGTTGTCACCCCTCGGTCCTTGGGTTAGTGGGAATGTCTTTTTCCCCACACTCAGTTTTTTTTTGGCTGTATTTGGTTTATTATATGTATAACCTTTTGTATTTTTTTTCGTTGTTTTGTTTTTTTCGTGTTTTTTTTTAATAAACCCAACGACTCTATGGTGATTCCGCAGGGATCAAGTCCCGCGGAAGGGGTCGCCATGGGCGATCGTCTTCCTGGGGCCGGGGTTGGGGCGGCGCGATGTTGTGGAGGTGCTCGCTGTGTCCGTTGTCGGCGCGATCTTACATTCGACGCGCCGTCTGCACGACGAATTCTTCCACGGATTGGACCTGCAGGTCGCGGACGATGACGTCGTTCCTGACGTAGCGCCCCGCGCCCGTGCAGATCCTGAGGGCCACGTTCTGCAGCGCCTGGAGCCGGTTCTTGTTGGTCTGGGAGACCAGGGCGTACCAGCTCGGCGCCGCCAAACATACCTTAAACCTTCCTTTTGAATCACTCTATCTAATAAAAAAAACCATTGCATAGTTTTAAAGATCTAAGCATACATAGGGACAGACAGACAGCGGGAAGCGACTATGTTTTATACTATGTAGTGTATGTAGTGATAACTTCCATCGCGTACTGCCCGCGCAGTAAAAGAGAAAGAGATACATATTTCTCCCAGAATAATTTATTGCAAGCAAAGAAACAAAATCAAATAGTGGATTTTTCAATAATTTCCTTGATAGTGTCGAGGTACCGGCTGGCGTTCTTGCCCAGCGACAGCATCTCGTTGGTTACCCTCAGCTTGTTGCGCCGTTCTTCCGACGCCATGGGAGTTCCATCGCCAGGGCTTGCGGTGAGGGTGTTCGCTTTCTTACCGGTTTCCGAGTCAATGAGGTCGGTCCGCCTAGATCTATAATACAAAAGTTTGAGACAAAGAATAGACGAAATCGGGACTTATGTAATTACTTATGTAGGTATGTATCTGTTGCGTATATATGACATACATTACAATTTATTTAAATATATTTGCAATCGCTTTCGGTTAATAATAATTGAGTTAAGGATATTTTTTCGAGTCGACAGAGGAGGGCCATGAAATTTTAAAATTTTAAGATTTTGGATATTATTAAATAAATAATGCTGGACAATCCACACAGCATCATCTAGCCCCAAGTTAAGAAGAGCTTGTGTTATGGGTACTAGATTACTGATATCATAATAATAATAATATTATAAAGGCGAATGTTTGTATGTTTGTTACTCTTCGGCGGTAGACAAAGAACTGATGGCTCTGATCTGATGTACCTAGACCCTGTGCGCCACAAGGATGATGATGAGTATCAACCTCGACGTGTGTGCGGCAGGGTAGAGATAAAATGATAAGATTTGTTTGTTTCTTTGTTTGATGATGATAATTACTTAGACTTGTGTGGCACGGGGTAGCGCTTGCGGCTGTGCTTGTGTCTGTGGTGGCGGTGCGCGCGGCGCCGCGTGTTGTCCTGCTCCGCTGACGACTCCACCGTGTTCTGTTCCTGCTGCTTGCCATGCTTGGGACTCTGCGCCGCTGGGAATAGATAGCTTATTGGTGTGAAGATAAGGACCAGGCGCAAAGGGATCGCATCAGTGGGATTATGCAAGCTAAATGCACAATTTTTGAAAAAGAACACGCTGAGTATTTATTATAGTGAATTTTACCGAATTTTCTGACGCGGCGCGTAGAACCTAAGTACCTATAATAATATTGAGCTAAGAATTCTTAGGTAAAAGGGCCGTTTATGGCAGGGCCGCCACTTTCAAGCTTCACGTGATTCACGTGAATCTTGAAAGTGAGGACTTGGAAAAATGAAATAGATATCACTAGGGGCGTGGGGTCACAGGTAGGGTCACAGTCATGTTATTGTATTTTATTTTTTCGTTCATCAGCGCGTTCTAAACCGGACACAGACGGATCACGTTTTATAATTTTCTTTAATTAAATTAAAATAATACTTGCATTTAGAGACTTTTATAAGTAATTTCTCTGTTAAGTGTCTTTAAAAAATTACACTTAAAAACCTCACCCACCACGTATCACCGTGAGGGAGGTTAAGAGTTGCTAAAAACAACACGTGATTAATGAACGACTCCGTAGTAGTAGGTTCCTTCTTAGAAACTATCTGAATACCTAACTACCTTTATTCCTATTCCTATGAGACCTTAGAACCTCATGGTACAAAAGAAACAAAAGTTCAGGTTTCCTAAGGATTCTAAGGATATCTGTTTTATGACATCGTTGTTGTAACAACTTTCAAACATTCATTTCCAGTGCTCTCTCAACGTGGTCTGGTCATTAGATGAATATAAGACAAGTAAGTAGTACCTAGTACCTACTAAGTAGGTATTCAAGTGGGTCCTACTTGGCTTATTAGGTACCTAGTAAGTTATGTGCGCTGGTAGTTCTTACCACTGGTACTGTCTTTGTCAATGACATTAAACTGATTCTTTATAACAGAGTATGCGCTGCGCAACACGTGGACGACCTGGCGGACGAACGGCGACTCGTCAAGATCCTTATCGTCAGTATCACGGCTCCTCATGTGCTGGTTGAACATGGATGCGGCGCGGCGCGCGTACTGGCCCACCTTCTCCGCGGCTGGAGACTGCATCATCTGGTGCAGGAGGTTCTGCACGTCGTCCAGGTTGGCGGTAAGGAGGACGTAGCTCTGGCTTGTCTGGATCAGCAGGAAAGCTTTGGGAAACAAAAAGCAACTGAATAATCTTATTGAAAACTATAAAATAAGTTTATTTTATACTTTTAAAATACTTCTCTTATCCTTCTCTTATTTACTTTATATAGCATAAAAGGAATAATAGCATAGCTCAAATTACATTATAGCTTGTGTGTAGGTATACAGTTAACAATTTAATATATTTTTATTACGAAAAGACGAGCGAGATGCGTAGGTGATAGGTAGATATAGATGTATCTATATCTACCCTGAAGAAATGGACTTTAGTTGCAGGCACCGCACAAAACTGAGAAAAATGAAAAAGACTTAGGTCATGCTCAGCAGCAAAATACTTTATTAATATGGATTATAATAGGATTGGCAGCAGGCAGGCTCCTACAAAATACTTACCTACCTACTTCTGAAGTTCTGATGCTGCTGTGAGGATTGGATTGTCCAGCATTTTGCAAGTTATTTAATTGACCTAGGAAGGTTCGTTTGGAATAGCTAGTTAAAATAATCTTACCCGATATCCATGTTAAAATTATCATTTTGGAGTTTTAAAATAATTTAGATAGAAATCCTGAACGTGGCAAAGTCTTGAAAGGCTTGTTAATTAATCATTTTTAATGATTATTGAATGAAAATTTAATATTAATAAAATTTTGTACCTACTCGATAATAACCAATTACTTTTAATTGAGTGTGTAATGAATCTGTCGGTACTATCATTACCTACCTAACATAACAACAGTGTTTTACCTACATTATAATTGGAAAGCCTGGTACCTAGGTATCCTATACCTACGCTCCATTATAGAACTAGGGTTGTCACTTTTCTTGTTTTTTTTTTTGTAGTTATCAATCAATGGAATTGAAATAACTAGCTTACAAATGTAGTCTGGTATAATATAATAATATTTTCGTCTGGTCGAAGCTACGACATGACCCGAGAGCTGGTGAGTATGTTGCGCAGCGCATCAGCATATGCCATACAACGTGGCAAAGCAGCCAGCGTCTTGGGGACGCTTCTGACTGGTTGCCTGGTGATTGATATGGATCAATTGAGCTACATGTAGATTGTTTACAACAGTCTGCAGTTAGGTCAATTGTTTCAAGCACATTCAACAATTGATACAGAAGTATCGGTTTCAGCACCCTCGAAAACCATAAAAATGATCATTCTGAATTTACAAAAAAGTTCACGAATTCATTATGATCGATCACACGGACTCATGATTCGATAACAATTATAATAATACATTATTCTTACCTTTCAAAATCAGCAGAAAGTTTAAAATACGACAGCTCCGGTTTTGATGAAGCCGAGTTCAGACAGCCTAGCCATATGTAACGCAATGGGATCGGGGCATTTTTCATAAAATAAAATTACACAGGACCACTCGTCTAGACGCGACAACCGCTACTGACAGGACCGCGAAAACCGCTTAGAGGCCGCCCCGTGTCGATCTGCATGTTTGTTGAGTGTGCCGTTTCGAGCGTTTGTTGCTAGTTTCCATACTGTCTATACGTATACTGTGATATCATCGAACGCGCGTTATCATTATCAGCGCTATAATGCACGTTACGTTATGTGTTAAGTAGCGCGGTGAATTCAAAGCATTCTACCTTAACTGTCACTGTCAAAATCAAAATTCGCTTTTTAACTGTCACTGACAATATTTTTGTTTTTGTTTTCTTTTTTTGTCATCTCTTGGTCTGGTCATCTCAAACTGAGATTTTTCGCAAATCATCAATCAACACTTTTTCCTTTTTGTAAAAATGGAGTCAAATCTCCAGCACGAAGATTTGCTGATAAAACTCCGTGCTTTATTGAATGAAGAGAAAATAAAGCTGTGGGAACCGCCGTACGTAAGGCAAGATGATACTCCGAATGAAAGTATCAAGGTAAATAGCTTGTCTTTGTTTACCTACAATATTCGACCTTTTAACAGATTACTAATAATATGTGCCCTTAGAGTATAATGAAAGAAACCTACTGTTCGTAATTCAATAACCTGATATATACATAGATCTACGGAACGAGAGTTATCCTAATAAAAATATTCCATTTTACCAGGATCTAGCAACAAAATACGCCGCATCTCTTGCAACTGACTCAGAAACGGTACTAAATGCTCTTAAAGAGCTTCAAATCCACTCTCTAGATCGATCCAAAGCTAATGAGGAGTTCAATGAGACTGGCCTAGCCACTTTCCGGGTCAAGTTCACTATTCCTGGAGAGAAGGGCAAGATCTTCAAGATCCAGAAAAAGCTGGATGCAAAGGGAAGCGACATCATACATTCAATTGCTGAGGAGATTAAAGTATCAACATCAAGGTATAGATACCGTGTGTCTAACTATATAGGCACAGTTAGATCTGCCTACCTCACAGTTAACAAATACAAGTAGTTTCAGTACTTACCTAGTCTCATTCATCTTAAACTCAACTTTGTTGTTGATTTTAGAGGCACAACAGTCATTTCTTTCAGTTCAATGTGGGCTATTTTTACTTCTTTTGTTTCTGACTCACCTTTAAAATGAGGTCACATACAACTTATTTTAGTAACAAAGACTCGAAACAAAGTTTAATCTTGAGTTTTATTCAAGTTTTAGTCACTTAAAAGTTATGTTTATTTTATTTCAGAGTGAAGCTGATCTTCAATGGAAAAGTGGTGAAGCCTTCAGTGAGCTTGCAGGAACAGGGACTCAAAAACGGCATTCAGATTATGGCTCTTGTGATGACTGGTAGGTTTACTAGCATTTTACAACAAGTATCCGGCTATAATTACACTGTACAAAGAATAATGATGATATTTGAACTTATTTAATATGCTAATGATGGAACTATTTTTATAAGTTTAGTGATGATTGTAATATATTATTTTAATTTTGCTTATTGACATATATATTCGCTCTTTAGGGGAGGCCTATGTCCAGCAGTGGACTGCTATAGGCTGATGATGATGTATATTGGATTATTGGTTTTATTAAATGTGTTGCTTGTGATTTTCTAAGTTGACTTCACTATTGTATTAGGTTAATACCTGTAAAAAGAGATGTAATTGTTTGAATTACTGTACAAAGAATAATGATGATATTTGAACTTATTTAATATGCTAATGATGGAACTATTTTTATAAGTTTAGTGATGATTGTAATATATTATTTTAATTTTGCTTATTGACATATATATTCGCTCTTTAGGGGAGGCCTATGTCCAGCAGTGGACTGCTATAGGCTGATGATGATGTATATTGGATTATTGGTTTTATTAAATGTGTTGCTTGTGATTTTTTAAGTTGACTTACCTATTGTATTAGGTTAATACCTGTAAAAAGAGATGTAATTGTTTCAATTAGAACATGTTTCCAGAGAGTCCTGAAGAAGTGCAGCAAGAAGATACAATGTACATGGAGATGAAACAGACTAGAGATGATGCGATGCTGCTGTCTGAGTGTGCTGAAGAGGTGGCTGATGATGAAGAGTATATGAAGGTAGGTCTGTAAAGTTATAACCCCACTTGTCACATGATAAGGGCCCATGTGTGGCCTAGCGGAAGAGGTTGAGCAACAGGTAACTAGGCTGTTACCCCAGATATGATGATGATTGTTTGTTAATGGCAACTGTGTCTGGTTGGACACTTTTCTGCCAGTGTCAAGTAATGTAAAATAATTTGTAAAATCAATGAGTTATAAAATTATGCAGATTGTTTGATATTTTAACTAGAGCCTAGTTCGTTATCTAGGTGGTACCACATGCAGGTTAGGTTGGCTTGGTAGACAAGATGTCGGTGGAGTCCCCTTTACACCCCTACCCTACTACACTTGCGAGCTATAAACTGGAATCACTTCATCGCTGATTTCTGCAGACCATATTTTACAGTTTCCATGGAATAAACTGTAGGTTGTGGTATATTATTTTAAAGATAATTTTATTAGCTTTCAAACTCTTTCGATATCATAGCGAAAAAAATGTTCATCATATGTCATGGAACGTGAAAACAATAGACATAAATTTTTGGAACGAAACATCAATGTTTTCAAACTCCTGAATCCCTATAAAAACTGGGAATTTATACAATTTTGTCATCAGTCCAATATATCACGTCACTCAAAATACTGGAATTACAAGAAAATGGAAACCACACCAATAGAAGCCGCTCAAATCGTCACCCTAATCCAGCAAGGGTTCTCTCAGCGTACTATCGCTCGACAGCTTCATCTGAGCCAGTCCTGTGTCTCCAAAGTATACAAGAGGTTTAGAGAGACTGGAAACTTAGTCCGAAGACCAGGATCTGGACGACAGCGATGCACTTCGGCGAGAGATGACCGATTTATTGTCAGCACTTCTCTCCGAAATCGACATCTAACCGGCGTTGACATCCAGCGGGAGCTCGGAGAAGTTCGAGGGAGAACTGTCAGCGAGTGGACAGTGAGGCGAAGACTCAATGAAGCTAACTTGACCCCAAAAAGGCCAGCAACGGGACCCAAATTGTCTACAGCCCACCGACAAGCCCGACTTCAGTTTGCTCGTGATCACTTAGATTGGGATATACAGCAATGGAGCCGAGTTTTGTTCGCGGACGAGACTAGGATGTGCCTGCATGACAGCGACCGTCGACGGAGAGTCTACAGGAGAGCGATACGCACAATGCTGTATAGCGGAAACAGTGGCATATGGGGGTGGGTCTTGTATGATGTGGGCGGGGATTTCAATTGAAGCTAAAACGGAGCTGGTATTCGTACCCGGTGGAGGTCGGGGAGGAGGACTAACCGCAGAAAGGTATATCAACGACATTCTGCTGGGCCATGTACTCCCTTACGCCGGGTTTATTGGCGAACATTTCCTGCTAATGCACGACAATGCCCGCTGCCACACCGCTCGTGCGACTAGACAGTACCTGGAAGAAGTCGGGATTCCCACAATAGACTGGCCAGCCGTCAGCCCTGACATGAACCCTATCGAACACCTGTGGGACGAGCTGAAAAGGCGGGTACGAGGAAGATCTCCAGCTCCGGCGTCAATAGAAGACCTAAAAACTGCTCTTATCAAAGAGTGGCAGGAAATTCGACAGGATTCCATCAGGAAACTCATTAGGTCAATGAAAAACCGTTTACAAGCAGTCATTAGGGCCAGGGGGGGCAATACAAAATATTAAGCGGGAAATAACAAAGATTTTAAATAAAAATTTGATATTTTCATATTACTTCTTATTAATTTAAACATCCACAACTTCGACCTATTGTAATAATTCACTAAATGAAGGTAGGAAACTTAATTAAATTTAAATAATTTTTATACCATTCGAAAGCTAACAAAATTTATTTTCAAATGGTATACACCAATCTGCAGTTTATTCCATGGAAACTGTAAAATATGGTCTGCAGAAACCAGCGATGAAGTGATTCCAGTTTATAGCTCGCAAGTGTAGATATGGTTGTTTTGTGTCACTTTTGTGACTGAATGTCAAAGAGTTTTTATCTGAAGTCATAGATATTTATCATGATTTATGTTATTGATCATGATATGAGTTTTAACTGTGTTTGAAGCATAAACAATATCAACAGCTATTTTTGTGAGAAATGCATAATACACTTCCATGCAAGATGACAGCAGACTACAGTTAACTCATAGTATAAAACAAAGTCTCTTCCCACTGTCTGTCTGTCCCAACATGCTTAGATCTTTAAAATATTAACGGATTTTGATGCGGTTTTTTTAAATACATAGAGTGATTCAACGGTTTGTGTCAATTAGAGCGGTTTATAAACCATTAGACACATAGTTTTCCACTCGGGCGAAGCCGCGCGTCGCATCTAGTATCTAATAATCTGGTGTTGTTTCAGTTGGAAGACCAGAACGGTAAGACTGTGGAGCTGCCTGCGGCTGAACGTCGCTCCCTGCTGGTGGGGCTGGCCCTGCACGAGAAAGGACGAACGTATGCCAAGCGGAAGGAGTACCCTCTCGCCCTGGTGCTGTTGCTGGAGGCTGACAGACAGCTCAGGTACAAACCCTCCACCAAATATAATTATGTATGACTCTACCCAAAGGTTAAGAGAAGCTATCTAAATTCAGGTCTAAAAGCAGGTACAGAATGCAAGCTAGCATTATGCTCATCTGTGTACAATTTTTGTGCTATAAAGTATTATTCTATCTATCTATCTCTATCTAACCATACTTATTTTATGACTTTTTTACTGCGAAAGTAACCCTGTTTTTCTGATTTTCTATCAGTCTGTCTGCTATTTAATTTTAAGGAATTAATTTGAAATAACGATGGTTTTCCCTCATACGCCTTTTTGATTCCCGATCCTCCTCTATTTTCGCGTTTTAACCAGTGGAGAAGGGCGCTCTTGAACTCGCTTATGACGTTTGCTTCAGCATAGGCGAGCACGGACGTAAGTTATACAGCACAATTATTCTTTATTTCCAGCGAATGCCGCTCCTCAATTCTCCAAACCGTAGACAACTGGGCGGTCCTACAGCTGGACATATCGTGGTGCTACCTGTGCCTCGCCTCGCTGCAGGGCATGGCGGACGCGGCCGGCCGGCTCGCGCGCGCTGAACGCGCCATCAACGCCTCGTACGGCACCCAGCAGGAGAGACTGGTGGCTGTGAAGGGCTCTGCTGGTATGTAACTATGCTTCCTATAGTTGCACATATTGTAGTGCTAACTGTGCCTCGCCTCTCGGTTTTTCAAGAACCACGAAGCTAGCACATCATCTATAGCATAGATCTTTCGAAGTTGCAACTTGGTTTAACACTATTGTTATCCTAACACCCAAAAAATCAGAAACGTGCAATTTTTGTGACCTAGATGTTCTAGATGACGGGCCTATAGCATTCGACATAGTATGCTCAGGTAATGTCTTGTGTTTGTTCCAGCCAATGAGCGCGTACTATTCATGCGTATGTACCTGCTGCAAGGCATCGTGGCCTACCACCAGAACAAGCGAGCTGACGCCAAGGCACTGCTCGAAAAGGCGGAACAGGAAATTAATGCTCTCAGGGTAAGCCTTCTTAAGATTGATCTTTAAAGCTTTTAGTAAAAAGATAAATCCCGGCCACTGATACCGAAGTCTCTCTGAGCTCTCTAAAGCGCCTAGTTTCGTTGTGTTTATTTATTTAGTTCAATGCACGCACACAGTACTGGTGAAGGCCAGAAAGTGTTCGTCTATCTCCTATTGTAGCGGTTTTCCATTTCAATGGACCAAGGGGAAAGTAGATGAGTGCATGCATTTTATTTGATTGATTACATACGCTATTATACCCTGCGCATCTGATTTGCATGATTAATTTTATTGGTAAAATATTACACGTCAAACAGTAAAAAGTACACCTTAAAATATATATTTTAACCTGAAATAAATGACTATTATTATTATTATATACATAAGTTTATAGAGGTATCATTCAATGAAAATAATAAATTAATTTCATTTTGCGGAGGACATCGGCCTGAGTTGAAGGGGTTGATGACTAATGCTGCATCCGCTATGACTTGTGACTGACCTCGTATATGTTGTGGATCGCAGGTGGACCCGGCCGCAGTCAGCTCGCTGATGGAGCTGGGCTGGTCGCTGGGCGCGGCGCGGGCGGGGCTGCGCGCGGGCGGCGGGGAGCTCACGCGCGCACACAACTACCTGGCGGACGCGCGCGCGCGCAGGCACGACCACCGGACCAAGCATGATGCCGAGAGGTCAGTGTTAGGAACACAGGACCTGGTATGATGAGGAGAGGTGGCGATAAACACCGGCGGGGAAGGTGTTGAATGATACACAGAAGGAAGCTTCTACTTTCCTCTGGTAGGTTCCATCCGCCAGCTCTTACGACATCCACGGCCTGAGTTGGAGAAGTCGTAAAAAAATATTAATTGATCCTCAAAAGGACAAATTATATAAAGTCACAAACAGGATTCTAGGTTAAGTATACATAGGTTGTGGTCGTTCGGTCAAATATCATTTATGATATGTTGAGCTAATTTCATTTTGGACACATTAAATGAGCTTACACTTTTAATTTGGGAGGGTGAAGTATTGTGAAACTGTCTTAGCATACATGTGAGCAAACCCTCAATAAAAATATTAGTTTTATCACAACTTTTTTGAAAGGAATCCTGTTTACTTACAGACAGAAGCGCGTCCTGGGCGTGTGTGACGACGGGTCGCCGGTGTCACAGCAACTGGTCACAGCGCTGGTGGAGATGGGCCACCTGCGCCGCGCCGCCGCGAAGGCGCTCCGCAGGTCCAACAACCACGCCGCTGATGCTGTGAGGATGCTGCAGGAACAACCTGAGCTGGTAACTATAAGAATATCACCAACACCTGGTTTTGTTTCGTTAAATTTTCTTTGCACTAGTCTTTACACCTGGCGGATACCATCTTCGGGTGTATCATGTGCACCCGAGGATGATACCTGCTATGTGTAGCCCTCGCCTTTAGATTAACTCTCTAAAGCCAACAGCACAGAGGCCCTTTAGCCTCTGTGCTGTTGGCTTCGGCCCCACGCGAGCCTTCCAAAGGACTGGCTCACTTTATAGCCCGAGATCATGGATATGAGAAACACATAATACAAAATTAAGAACCTATATCATAGAAAATAAATTAACAAAATTTCAGAGAGAAGTCCGGTGAGGTTATTTTTTAATTGGAGCCTATTGTGGATGGGCCACAAGCTTTGTACGCTTTTTCAATCAGCCATTTAACATCCCACTGGGCAAAAGTCCTTCTAATGTCCTAGGAAGACGTTAGGCCAACGTTGTATGTCCTATTTATTCGCAGTCCAGTTAAATTTTCATTTCACACTAGAAGTCCGTGGAAAGACCTCTATAACAACGTTAAAACCCCTAAAACGTTTGATTTCAACTTACAGTTGGTGGACAGCGACGATTCTTCAGAAGATGCGTCGGGTGACTCCAAGGATTCTCTGGTGGAAGCTGACCCGAAACTGGTGGAAGAGGTGACCTATGTATTATAAATTAGAAAACGTTAATCTTTATGTCTCTGTCGGTTACGTTCTGTTAACTAAACTGAACGGTTTTTATTATCTAGCTGCGCCCTGCGGCTTAGCTCGCGTGGAAATCTGTGTGTCAAACGGTTTATAAACTTTCCTATTGAATCAGTCTATCTATTAAAAAAACCGTTTCTGCAATCCGTTGCGTAGTTTTAAAGATCTAAGCATACATGGAAACAGACAGACAGCGGGAAGCGACTTTATTTTATACTATGTGATGTTTGTTAAAAATAATTAAATTACATTAAATTAAATTAAATTCGTTTATTGATTCAGACTTATTATATATCCATATTGTGATTTATTATAGAATTAAAAAAAAAATTAATAATCAACTAAGTCATGTTTTTACTTAATTTCCCAGCTGGTAGCGATGGGTTACGCGGAGGAGGCAGCCAAAGCGGCTCTGCTGAAGTCTTGGAACCACATCGGAGGCGCCGTCGACTATCTGGTCGCGGGCGGAGGGCAACTCGCCGACGAACAAGACGGTCAGAACTTCCACATTCATTTCAACAAAATTGTTTCAAATCGAATTCGAAAACGAACGAGTTATTCATTAAATGATGTATAAAAGCAAAAATGGTTTCGAATTGTTGTGCTTTGCTTCAGTGATACCAATGTCGTTCAATATTTTCCACCTATATTCCTTGTGTTTTGGAACCCAACAAAAAATATCCAGGTTCTTCAGGTCTGGTGCCCATATTTTGGTGGTGGTTGGCACCCCTTGGACGAATTAATTGGAGGACTATAACGAACTATAAATATTTCAGAAGCGGGCGGTCCGTCCACTAGCGCCTCCAACGCCGCAGTCAAAAGGAGACACAAGAAACTTAAGAACGACCACAAGAAGTAAGCAATTATTTTATACTGGTTTCGGACCGTGGGTTCGCACTCATCAAACCTTTCGCATTTATAATGATGTCATTAGCTTGATTTAGCCATCCATGTGAGCAGTACTCATTTGTTTAAACATTAGTACTAAGCTTTTAAGCTTTAGTACCAACGAATTTCCTGTATTCAAGGGTTTTCCTTATCATAGGAATAAACACAACGTTCGGGATTACCAATCAATTTGCAAAGAAATATTATTTTCATTCCGATCCGATTCCGAGTGAGTTATTGTTGTTACTCGTTACTCACACAAATGGTTTCGTGTTTGTTCTTTCCAGACGCGTGGCCCGCGAGGCGGCGCTGCGGCGCCTCACCTCCGCCATCCGCAGCGACGCGGACGAGTACCTCGACACTTCGCTCGCAGAGGAAGAGGACTACCTCGCGCAGTACAAGAGTCTACTCTGAACACCATGATGTATGTCACTTCACTCTTAATCTACTCTACAGTAGGTCTCTGAATAATTTTAAACTTACGAGATCTGAACATATAATTATAAATATTGATACATCGGGTATTTATCGCCGCGACAGAGTGTAAACCTGTTGAAACGTCGGGAAAATAGGTAAATAAACACCCGATGTATCAATACTTATAATTAGTTGGTCTCTGATTTCGTATCAGGCATCTTGCGGCCATTGTCTCGAGGCGTTTTTCCTCAAATGATTTAATGTTGGTGTAAATAAAACAAGAAAATACACACATCGACACTGATATCGTTATTGACACTGGTCTATAGGTTTGTATGGAAACGACTGAATTGCGATACAATAGGTGAACGACCTGTATTGTCACCTTGTTTGGCACTTTGTATAACTGTATGCTGTTACTCTAGTCTGCACTGTAGTGTAGAGGTCTAGGGTAGAATAGTGTATACACTATTATGTATACCATTATACTTATACCTTTGTCTGACCTCTAGAGGTCTACAAAGGTCTAGTCTGGCAGGCGATACTTCCCTTACTTTACTCTAGTCTAAAACACCAACGAAGGGCCCCATACCCCGCTGTAGACAATGGTTCTGTTTAGGTATACTTCTTACATGAGCCTTGATGCGTGCTCAGACTCACCCTATAGATGTCCCTCATCAGGTGGAACGTTGACGTTCCTCCAACACGCACAAGGTTCGTAGTTGCTGTGAACTTACTTTTAAGCTACCTATAGGTACTCTATACTCCGGTAAAGAATACAAGATATTATGTTATGTCAACAAAGATGAATTAAAACTTAACAAACAACTCACTGAAACAATACCAGAAAAAAACGAGGTGATAGCAAGGTTATCAATAATAACAATAACAAATGTGCGAATAATTTTTAAATCAGAATTCGAAAACCAAAAAGATCAATTAGATGATGAATGAAATGTTTCACAAATTGTTTAGAGCTTCTGTGCTTTGCTCCGAAGATACCAATATCATTTAATATTGTCCACCAATATTTGGTTTTGTAACCCCTTTGTATACAAAAAATATGCAGATTTTTATTCGGAGTATAACTCATACACTGAGACAAATAATTTGTGAAGAAAAATAAAATAAATAGAACAGAAAGTCGCTAAAAGCAAGCGAACAGTATTTGGTACTCTGCAAATGTGATATCTACGGAATATAAAGAACTAAGCAAATAATAGTTCCCTGCCAAATATAACACTGTGCATTTCTACCGAAATGTGCACCCTAGCCAACGACGGCAACATTAACCAATTTAGAAGTTTAATCACTCTCTATAAGTACTAATGAAAACTAACACATACATAATAATCCTCCTTGTCATTAATCTCACTATGTAATCTACGTTTTTTCATATAGATTAATATTGTAGCCGTTTTAGGGCATTATAACTAAACTAAACCAGTAGTGTAATAAATAAAAGGTAATAATAGTGCAGTTTTGTGTCCATTATAAATGTTGGAAACACTCGAAGGCGAATTTGGTAATGTTTTGGGTTAAATATTTTTGAGCGTCTTACGGAAGGGTTTCTATTTGTTTCCCTATAATAATAGGGAGCTTATTATTATATTCGATGAGTATTTAGTCTTTAGAAGTATACGTTATCGATTAAATGTGACCGAATTAAAGTACATGTGCTATGAGAAGTACATAATTGATTTACTTTTACATATTTATTGATATAAGATTTAGAATAAGTATGTATATCTCATGTAATGAGTGTTCGATGTAGTGATATTAATAAAATATATGTATTCAGTATAAATTATTGTTTTATTTATGTAAATATAATTATTTTTACGATAATGTCTCCTAGATTACGTACTATATATGTTTTTATTATTAGTGTTTTTAAAATTAATTATTTTACTTTTAAATTTTAACAGTAAAGTAATAAATAAATTACCAATTTAAATATATGTAATACAAAAGTGCAACTTTCCCTCCATATTTTATGATATTATTTAAAGTTTAACTTACTCAAATTATGCCGTTTCATGAGTGACCCACTCGGATTATTTTGTCCACCCATGGGCTGCAGTCTGAATAAGCGCAGAATATGAACTAATATGCGGCGAAATAAACTGAGCGACTCGCTTAATAAATCTCATAAATAGACTTACAGCGTTCTTCTGTTTATAAACCGTGTAAATAAAGATTGTGATTGAAAATTTAGTGTTCCTTGGATTACATTTGTCAAATATATAAGTGCTTTATTTCCTTTAGACTTTACAGGACTCCAGGACTCGTGGACAGGTCGCAATATTCAAATTATTCAAATAACATTAGTAAAACTAGGAAATAAAGCGATCACTTTGATTTTTTGTTCACTTCAATATTTTTAAGTTAAAGTAATAAGCGAACAAGAGACCTGTACCTTGTTAGGTTCTAGTTTTCGAGTTTTCAAATAAGCGGGACAGCATGACATAAGTGAAATCACTGGTTCACAATAAACTCCAAAAACATAACATCGTTCTTGACGTACTCCAACTTGTCCAAGCTCGTGTGCGGAATGAATATGTACTGGCGCTTGAGTTGCAGCAGCGACTTGTCCAGCGCGTCGTTGGACTTGTGCTTGTCTTCTGGACTCTCCTCGTAGTCGTGACGTCTGGAGGAGGACTTGCGACGGAGTTGAAGAGACTTCACGATGTCCATCGCCTGAGAGGGACGATAACAAATAAATTAATCGACTTTTATAATAAATAAATAATGTAGAATAGAATTAAAGACAACAACATAAATTAACAAAAGACACACTTATAGAATAGGTAAATGGGGTTTTTCGTAGGAATATTATAGGACTAATATGGGGATATAAGGGAACGTAGGGCGCTGGCAGTTAGAGGTAATATGCTGGCCCGCAGGTTTACCCGATGTACAGAGCAAGTAAAGGTAACTCTTTTCAAAGCCTACTGCCAAAACCTGTACACGGGCAGCTTGTGGGTTAGTCACACCAAAAACTCATTAGCGACCCTACGTATCCAATATAATAATATTTTCAGGATGATGTTGGGGCTGCCCCGCTTCTGCAGTGCATCGGGGATGTTTGCAGAGTATCAAACAGATGGTTTTGAAGCCATCTTTCGCAAAAAAACTGCATCCCTGATCCGCAGAGTGCGGGACAGCCACAACAGCATCCTGAGAACCATAGCGGACAGATACTCATCGCCGCTGTGGGCATGTCTCGTTCGCAGACTGATCCGCAGGCAAGTATATCTTTCTTATAGGGATCGCTCTGGGAAAGGGACATGCTTATGTTATATTATAACTTAATTAATTATATTATAATTTAATTTAATATTCTAGTAACCCTCTATAATTATATTTCTGTGTGTTTACTAATACTTACAAATATGGATCCATGGATATCCGAAATAAAGAGATTTTATTTTTATTTTATTTATTTATTTAATATAGGCTGATGATGATATATATGTAGTACAGTGTACCTGTCTCCTATTAGCCGCCTGGTCCTTGAGCACTATATTAAGGGCCAGGTCGCAGGGCCACTCCAGCAGCGCGTCGTACTGCCCGCCCACCAGCCGCACTGTACTCGTGATGTGCCGCCCTTTCCACTTGCCTATGCCGTTCAGGTGGACTTCTGCCTGTGAACATAATAAATATATGAGTTATTTGATACCCTATTCATCAATTATCTAAACTAATCATGACAGTGAGGTAAAATTTGTAAGTAAAAAAATATATTTAATTTTTATTCTGCTACGATTAATATAGGTTCCAGGTGTGGGCAAAAGTATAGACATATAATAGATAAGCTAAAAAAAGATCGATTCGCGAAATGTGTGCGAATCTGTTTGCAACCTGGAATCCACAAAATATTGTTGCTTATACTAAATTTCAAGTTACCTTAAGTGTGTATCCGTACTTGCTGGTCCGGAAGAGAGGACTGGAGAGTACTGCGTCGTTCTCTTTGGCGTCTTTCATCCGCTCAGAGAACTTGTCTATTCTCCATATCATGTGACCTGCAAATTATCGATATTTTATAAATACCTACGCGATGGTTATACTCCAACAACATATTCAGAGGACAGAGGCATTTTAGAGTACCTACAATTAGGCGCTGTGGGTCGGATTCAACAACATCTCAGATTATGTATATCACATTTGTACATTTCATAAATTCAACAGAGGATGGATACTGAATTGATTGATGGTTTACTACTATGAATGACTATGAATTCCAGGCCTTATGCGATACGTCATTGCTAAAACAAAAACTACAGAGTTCTCACCATTGTCACTGCCAGTCTCGTGGCTCTCGAAGCTCGTTCTCGCCTGAAAGTCAGCGAGCTCGGTCCTCAGTTTGTGGTAGCTCTTGAGCAGCGCGCGCAGGTCGCGTGCCACCACGTCCGTGCGCGCCGACACCTCTGCGCACTCGGCGCGTGCGTCCGCTGTGGCCACCTCCAGCACGCCCAGACGGTCTACACCCTGGGAATGTTTACAATCTGATTACTGACTTTCACTATTTCATTAAATAAGTATAACCTACCTTCATAATTAACTTCGAGAATTCCACCACAGAAGATCTAATATCAAAAGAATTAAAAGTAACATAATGATGTTGTAGTGCCCTAACACAGTGCATGCTCTATCAAGCACTGCAACATTTTGCTACGTGGTAAAAGCAATTTATAAAAGTAGGCAAGTAAATATTGTAGGTCATTAGTCATTACTCACGATCGACTGTAGTGTCGTTTTATGTATTCCAAAATTAATAAAATGACAGTGCAAAAGAGCAAAATAAAATTAGACAGAGTCGATAGAGACAAACAAGTACAGAAATATATTCAGTATCTGAAAACGATGAGAGAGCGACCCATTGCCCTACTGTGGAACAGTAGAATCTCATAAAACAATAGGTCGCCACTAGTTTTCTCGCCAAGATAATGGCAATTCTTATTCCTACCACGTCACCATCCAGGTATACTGACCGTCCTCTCCGGAGTAGCGTCCTGCAGCTGCATCCTCAGCGCCGCCAGCTGCCCCAGCTGTTCCGAGGACCTGCGAGCCTCCACCAGCTCGTTCTCCAAGATGGCGCGGTTCTCAGCATTCCTCTCGCGTTCCTCTTCTACGGTTTGTCTTATGTACGCTATTGCTTCTTCTGGAATTATCAAAACAATATCCATAAACAAATTAAGTCACTGCTGAAAGGTTTACCGGCGTCTGGCGTGATCATTTCCCGAATAGACCGATTCCAATTTGTACCTACTAACATCCTACTCGTCATTAAGTACTACCGTTACGGCTTGTCCTCACCCAGCTTGTGCACGGCTCTGATCCTGGAGTCATGCTGCGTCAGAGCCTGCTCCAGCAGCTCTCGCTCGTGCTGCTCGTGCACGAGGCTGCTCACTGTGCTCTCCAGGCGCATCACTGTTGTCAGCTGCTGGCTTTGCAACTCCTGGAAATTACAAGAGTTCTAAATATTCGTGCGGGGTGTTCTGGTCGTTCTCTTTCTATGCAAAAAAATATGTAGTTCGGGGCTAGATAAGGATTGTGGAGATAGTGAGATTCAGTTAAGCCATGACAGGTTTCAAGTGCTCTAAAATGGAGTCACTGAATTTACGAACTTAAATACTAAACCACGGAGCGGGAATGCGATATTCATAACTAGTAGGTCCACAACATTTGTGCAGGCCGTTCATTTAACAATTTTCTAGTAATATGCCTAATTATTAGACGGCTATTCATCGCGTTTAATAACCTACAGCGAAGCAGTTTTACACGCTGCCGTCCGTGGTACCTATGTACCACCAATGTCATTAAATTATTCACCTTCATCAATATCAGCCTATGCTAGTCCAAAGACCACCTATCTTCAGCTGGTCGCATCCAGCCTCCTCCGCAGTGCATCATCCCACCTGGCCACAGGGCGTCTTTCATGACGTCATGCTAAGTCAAGCCCAGCTTTAGCTTCAAAGTGTTACCTGTAAAGCCAGCTGCACATTCGCCAGATCGTGCTTGAACTGCGCGGCCCAGTCCGCCGCCCTCGCCGCCTCGTCGTCAGCGGCCGCTCTAGCGGACACCATGCGAGAGAGCAAGTGTTGTGTCCGCTCCTCTACAAGGACTAGTTGAGACCGCAAGGTTTGGAGTTCGGTGGACTGGATCTCTCGATGGCTGACTTCTTCTGTTAGGACTAGTCTGTGAAGGTCAAAATTCATGAATGAAGCTTAAGAGTTTGGGTTGAATATTTTTGCATGATCAGAAATACATAAATACATTTTTTTTATAAAGCCACTCAAGTCAAATTCTCTTATATAATTTAAATTTTTGTTTAAATTCATATAAAAAAAAAAAAAATTCATTAAAAATAAAGTAATAAAAGCCGCCCTTGATGCAATCCGTGTGTGGCGGCCTTAATGGTTTACAATTGTAATAGTTCGTACCTATCCATTATTATTATATTTTTTTTGTATTGGTTGATGGTGCAATAAAGATATATTGTATTGTTTCATTAGATATTAGTCATGTTTTGGGATTCATCTGGATTTATAATTGTGCTTATAATAAGTATAAATATTATGTAAAGTTAAAGCTGTTAGGGCATATCTAAGCTGTGTCAGTTTATATGTATCAGATTGTTTGATTATCTTTGCTTCCACTAGCAGACAGTAGATATTAAGTGTTGTCTTACTTCTAAAGGCAATTCAACATATACTTATTTATTTTAACGATATTATTCTAAGTTTTTCAAAGTAAGGCTAGTTACTTAAGTGAGGCCACCACGCGTAATGGACCAATTTCGACTCCATATGCGAGAAATGAGTCCTTCGACTTGACATGATGTACAACATTCCACGTTCTCCAATCTAAACCTTATTCCATCGATATAATGTCGTCGTCGCTATCACGTTCTATACTAGCCCCTTTTCAAACTAATTTCATCGCGATCTTACTTGATAGCAGCGAGCTCCTTCTCGATGAACGAGACGCAGTCGTCGAGCTGTGAGTCGAGCGGTGCGGCCGGGGACCAGGTGTGGAGCTTGACGGGCGGACTCGGGGCCGGGTTGCTAGCGTGGCTAGGGGCGGTCGAGTTTCGGGTCTGGAACAGCGAATGATAGGTGTGATATGATAGGATCTGGAAAAGCGAATGCCGATAGAGTTTCTAGATGGCACTTGTGTTGTTATTTGTTTAGTCACTAGCGGGGTTGTCCACCACTTCGTCCGCGTGAAGTGATTTTAGATATTGTCTGCGTTAATATGAGGAGGAATTAGAATACTTTGAAGATTCTAGGCCTGACGGTTTCAATTGTCCCTTTATCAAAATTAAGTATTAATTACTTATTAATTTAGTAATTTAAATGAGTGCGATATTGACCTAGCCGGATTCTGCCCGCAGCTTAAATTTCAATTTTCTTTTTTACTTCTTTAACTTATAACTACACGTTTTCCTAAATAAACACGCAGTTTATTACAGTCCCTTCTACGTGATTTTTTCAGACAATACCTGTTAGCTTTATATTATCCTTTCCATAACTAAAATAGAACCTAACCTTGTCTTTCTTTGCCTTTTATTAAAACCGTTCACCCATTCAGTCGTGAAAACAGACAGGATTCGGTTTTTTTTCGTATTACCTAGTTCCGGCGGCCTACCTACGAACACTTTTACAGTTGAGGTTGTTGAGTTAACATGGTTTGGCATAGCAAAGTTATGCCATTGCATTACCTAAATCATGTCGCAGTAGAGCCTGAGCGTACCTCCGCTCGCTGTCTGTAGCGTAAGGCATCGACATCGCAGCTATTTTGTCTACTAACTAGTAATACCTAGGACCCCGGCTTCTCAGGCATTGTTGTTCGATATATTTATAGCAATTTTAATTATTCAGATGCATTGTAAAACGTTAGGTCCATCATTCATCATTTCATCCTATCTGTTTCTGGGCGCGCGCCAACTCAATTCAAATCCCCTCATTGAAGTGAATGGAGGCGGCGCGGCGGCGTAGGGGTTGGAAGCCAAGATCTACTTGGTGGTTGATGCTCTAGGGTAACCCATGCCTACCGTTATTCGGTTACAAAGGATAGGACTTCAAATTTTTTCACTGCTTATCGATTATTTTAAGATATTGCGAAAAATTTCGAGACATTTCTTATAGACTTGCCGCCCTGGGATGGTGTTAGCTTGAGCTGCTGTAATTTTGCCTACTTCAAATGTATTTACGATCTCGACTCTATGCTATGTCGGTATGTAAGTTTTTTATATTGTTGTAGTTTGTTTTAATGTAGGTACCTTTTCCATCTGAGGGCACTCCTTGACGTGCGTGTCTTTGTGCTTCCTCTGGATCCACGCGCCGCACCGCAGCGGGCACTGCTCTAGTATACTGCCGCATTGTTTCAGATGTTTCTGGAACAACATAGATAGTCTTACCGTGTTCCTAATATTGGAATATACATTTATCAGAATACCCTATTCTGATAAATGTATATTCCAATATAATATAGTAGATCAATACAAGAGATTACCCATTGGGTAGGTGCAAGCAATCCTACACATAGCTATCGCGCGCACCTCGTTAGTTTTGCACTGGCTGCTTCCATGTTACCTTAATTCAGTGTAAACGGGTAGTGTTACCGTGTAGTATTGGTGAATGTAAACAAGACAGTTATACAAGCAGGGAGGTACGTCCTTCGACAATCGATAATATCGAAGGTGTTATCTGAGCTGGCAAGCCTCTGTCCAAATGTTTGCTTTGGCATTCGGTGTAATGTGAAATGTTTGAAAATTTATATTACACTAGCAACCTGCCCCGGCTTCGCGCGGCTATGCAGATTGGTAGATTTTCATTGCTCTATTGGTTTACGCGGCACACGCCTGCAAACCTTTCGTTGTTTTTTTCCAACTTCTTTACAGTCATCGTAATTTTTCATACTTTGTCCAAATTATCACAAATCATTCCGTCCATTGGTGAAAACCGTATAAAATTACTATTGAGTTGAGAAAATATCAGAGTTTATCGTGTTTAGTCAGACAGACAGACGCGACGGGGCACTTTGTTTTAGGTATTTTAACGCTTGCCTATACCAAGAAACGCTATATCTCTTGAAATCCATCAGGGAGTTAATATTTTTCGTATACCTACCATTACTTAATTCTTATATAGGTACGTTGGGTACGTTATAAATGATAAATGGCCTGCTGATGCCATCAGTAAAACATTATTATGTTTTTTATTGTTTCTGTCTGCTTGTTTGATTCTCTGAATCCTATTCATTTGTATTTTTGTTCTTTTTGCGCAACATAACATTCAGATGTTGCTACGTCGATGCCCAATTGATCAATGTACTATAAATGTAAACAATAAGAGTACAAATTATATGATGTCATTCTCGCTGGTGTTTGGTCGCGGCCGGTGCTCGTGATGAACAACGAATTTTTACCAAAAAACGTTACCGTAGATGTATAAATAGGTAGGGCCCTGGTACTGTGGTAGACTACAGTTAACTCTGGTTAATATTTTCAAGGGTATGGTTACTGGACCGGAAGGAATGTCCGCTAAAGAGGAGGCCTATTCCTAACTGTGGGTGCAAACGGGCTGACATCTGACATCGTCCTTATGATGACGATTGTTGGTGTAATTACAGTCATATGTTATTCAACACTTTTTAGTCTAAAGCTGGGTACTGACCGGTTTCTATTGAGGGTAGATCGGTATATCTGCTCATAAAAACGAACTCGCAGTGCCTTCAGTTATTCCGTGATCATGGCTCATGAAACTGTGCCGAAATATTGGAAACTCAAAAATCAAATCATGGTAAATATCCCGTTTAAATGACTTTATTGTATTGTATCATTCGCAGCGAGCATGATACGTTACACAGCAGCGCCGTGTGCTAAAATCCTTCCGTTGCTCGGAAGAATTTTACATACGCTCGCGGTGTAACTCGTTACATTGTGTTACCTGTTAGGTACATTACGCTCTGTTACGCCGGTCTATACCCGGCTTTATGAGGACGAGTCAAGTCTTTATAAGCCATACATATGTACATATACATACTGTTACTCATTGGATGCATAGTCGAGTCGGTAGACAGCAATTATAGCGGAAGGTTCTTTGTTAGGGTTAAGCACTCCCATGTACATATGTATCTTTTTTTAGTTAAGTTATTTTTAAGTTTGTTTGTATCTTTGACAGATACAAGATCTTACGCGCAGCGAGCTTAATTTCCTTCGAGAAATATCAAAAACCACCTCTTGATCACGTTCCTTATCGAAAATACACACCTTCAATACATTCCATTCTTAACGTTTGTGATCAATCAGCTTTTGATTTTAAAGAACATGAAAGTTATCAATCACTAGTATCGTTGTATGTTTCCGTTCAGCAAGCAAGCAAGCGTTCCCTCTCTACTTCTCCAGGTCCTTACCTGCAGCTGTCCCATCTCGAACATGTCATTGCAGAAGTAGCAGGCGCTCTCCCGCAGCCCTCCGTTCTCCCCACCCTTCTTCAGCAGGCTCATATTGAACACTGCCCGTGCACTTCACTTCTACTACCTACATCTAACGATACATTTCTAATTAAATTTCCAAATGTTACTTTCATATATCAGTTGGAACGTATGGACGTACTCGCTGGTGTTAGTTAAGACTCTTTCGTCAATTTTGAAAGTATTAATTAAGACACCGCACTTGGATAAGTTTTGGTTTTTTGCGCAAAAGATTAATATACATACAATACAACGGTAGAAGTTTCATTAATTTTTGACTATAGACTAGCTTTTATAGAAGTTGTATCAATTATAACTGGTCTAACAGAAACATATTTGTTAGTAATGAACACGCTGTTCATTCGATGACAAATTGTTTGACACACATTCCTTTGATAAAAATTTATCAATTCCTAGAATTCATAGTTTTTCTGTCTTTGTTCTTTCTGAAGATGGATGATTCAATAATTCACATTGTATTTCACATCGCACACTAAAAACTTTTCGAATTTATTCCTATTGGTTTATTTCAGACAAATAAAATAATTTATAGAAAATAGTTTTCGTTAGTAGTTCACGTTAACCGCGGCCGGAGTCACTGGGACAAAATGAATCATAGTGTTATCTGTTATCAGCCCGATACCTGATACGGGGCGTAGGATTGATAATGAGGTACCTATGCCTAAGTAGAGAGGGACTTAGTGCGAATGCCTAATCTACGCTTTGTAGGTCAAGGGAAAGGGCCTCGCAGTACCATTTACAAATAAATAAATAATTCTGGACAATTCACACTGCATAATCTAGCCCCAAGCTAAGCATGAGCTTGTGAAGAAAAGCGATAAGGCCGCCGTTTGCGGCACTAGATATATATATAATTGATTTCTGTATTGATGGTGCAATAAAGTTCAGTATTTATTTATTTAAAAACTTTATTGCACTACTAAGGGTGCAATACAAATGGTGGGCTTAATGCCGAGGCATTTTCTACCTGCCGACCAGGAAACACATGTTTAATAAAAGAGGGTTGGCGTGCTAACATTACATAAAGAAATATAAGTAGTAACTATGATAATGACATTTCATTTTTTGTTCATCTGCCTCGTTCTCACAGTAGACTTCAGAGTGAAGTTTCTACAGTTGTCTGGTTTGAACGTTGTTTCCAGCATGAGAATGCAGATAGGGTATCGTGTAGTGTAGTGAGTGCATAGCCTAATGTTGTACGTGCTTCCTTCATTCACAGAAGTCAATGAGAAGAGCTTTTACGAAGTCATAATGCTGACCTTTTTAGCGAATGGCGGGGATGGATACTCAATGCTGATAGGCTTAGAGTCGGAACGGCTAGGTTATAGTTATAGCACATAGTGTTACACAAGTTTTGGAGGAGTACAATGTCTAGCATTATTTACGATTATTTGTCAAGAACATCACTACAAAGGTACACACAAACACATAATTAAATCCAAAGGTTGCCTGGAAGAAATCGCTCTTAGCGATAAGGCCGCCCATTGTGCATCTGTATCTTTGTTTGTTTGTTCTTTACTGTTTTTTTTCTGTGTTTGGTGTGCTATAGAGCGTATTTGTATTGTATTGTATCACTACATAGTATAAAACAAAGTCGCTTCCCTCTGTCTGTCTTTCCTATATATGCTTAGATCTTTAAAACATCGCAACGGATGCGGTTTTTTTAAATAGATATAGTATGTAAGAGGAAGGTTTATAAACCATTTGAGATATAGATTTCCATGCGGGCAAACCCGCGGGGCGCAGCTGGTATATTATGAGGCAGAACCTATATTCCAAGGAGCTTTATGTCGCATAGTAATATTAATCTACGCTATGGCATCAGTCAGTGTCATACAAAGGTCGAGGCGTCAAACCAACGCAATAATATTATAAACTAGCTGTTCCCCGCGGTTTCACCCGCGTTAAACTCGAATTTCACTTTATTAGGTGACATTTTTACAGCTTGGTTTACATTATTGGGGTTTTAGTAAGGATCTCTAACTTTTTTTAAATATAATATAGCCTATGTTCACCGGGGATAGTGTAGCTACTCAAATATCTCAAATCGGTCCAGTAGTTTCGGAGCCTATTCAATACAAACAAACAAAAAATCAAACCTTTCCTCTTTATAATATTAGTAGGTATAGATATAGATGAGAATGTTTGGATAGGAGGATGGATGTTTGTTACCTCTTAACACCAAACTCACTGAAAGTATCGAGCTAAAATTTAAGTTAGTTCTAAACTAAGTAACATTAAGTATAGCTTTTTTGTATCCCGGAAAAATACGTGCGAAGGTGGGGGTCGAAGCAATTATACTTTAAATATAAATCAACCATCTTACATCTTAGGTTTAGTAATATAATTATACCTACTCGTGCAAAAAAGTTGCCCAATCCACCTGTCAAATGTTTTTATGGTTTATGGCAACGCTATATATTTTTATATTTACTCGTAGGTAAGGCTTGGCGCAAACGGGCCACCGACCACAGCCACTGGTGGCTGTCGCGCGCTACCGCAACATTTGTAAGTGGCTTCTGCCGCTGTTACGTGTGCGCGACAGCCACCGGTGCAGGTGTTCGGAAGCCGCGCTCTCCGCTGCGCAGCAGCCTCGCTAGACGCCTAACTGCAGGTAGAGCAGCGTGACAGGGGCGGGTGTCGGCATCTTGTGTGGCCCGCAGCGACCACAAGTGGCGAGTCGCAGACGCTGCTGTAGCGATTGGCTGCCACCGGCTTACGCGGTGCGTCTATCCAAATATTTATTTATTTATTCAAAGCATTACAACTATTTTTACAGGTACTACTAATGCAATAGTAGTCAACATAAACAATTATTAGCAACGAATTCAATAAAACCATAATCTAATAAAAACATGTCAATGAGCAAAAATTATCCAATATACATGGCAATAAGCAAAATAAAAAATAATCATCTAAATAAACTATTGAATTAGTAATGAAAAAGTGTTTTACGTCGCAGTCGCTGTCGCCCCCACCAGTGGGTGTGGTCGGTGGCCCGTTTACGCTGAGCCTATTAGGCTTCGGTACGGGAAGCCTACCGAAATTAATAAGTCACAATAAAATTATACGAGCAATGAACAGAAACACAAATAAAACTTATATTTGCTTTTAACACTTTATTTATTGTAACCGGTTATTCAACTGCACTGCGGCCGACATGGTAGATTCTCGGCGTTGTAGGTAAGTGTCATAAATAAGATAATAGTTTATTTCGTCTATCAGTCTCATTACGAATGAATCACCTCATTAATAGGGGAAGTAAAACATTTCTACTTGTAGTTCTCTAGTTCGAGCAAGATGATGCATATATTTTAGTAAATAAACCTTCATTTGACCTCAATCTCACCTAATGGAAAGTGAAGATATGGCCGAAGATATATCAAGAAGGTCTAGACGATACCTATTTAATCTTGTAGCATCGGGGATGCTGTTTTTCCGGTCTATTACAACCTGGGTCTCTTCAAGTTGCGTGCGAAGCGTGCTCCAACCATTACCACAGCGGTACGAATGATATACGGTATATCCATCACCCAGGAATGGATTACCTCTACTAGCCTACTACTATAAAGCGTTTCATTCGTACCCCCGAATACCTACTCAAATGCAAATCTGTTTTTGCAAGTTACGAATAGACATTTTTGTAATAAGAAACTGTAGGTAAATGAATGTCCACTTGCGATCAGCTCAAATTTATTTTCGTTGGGGTATTCTGGATGATAGAGCCTCAGACGAAGTAAATAAGTGTTTCGGGGTTCATGGTCTATTAGTAGTTGATTATTTTGAACATCATGGTGCATTCGGTGCAGATTGGATTCCCCGAAGATGCTTCGAACATCGAAGTGTATCGTCTAATTATAGAAACACTGCATAAATAAGCTGTACTACGCTATTGGCTATGGCTCAGCAAACGAATAATTAATTTTTTGTTACCTACCTTTTCTTAAATATCCTTAAATATAGGTCCTTAAAATATAAAAAAGTATTTATTAGCCGCAAAAGACAGACAAAGAAAGTCAGAACAGGTGCACGTTCTTAACTAAGTGCCTATAATTGTATTAAGATCTTAGGAAGAGTCACAATTAAAAACACAAAAAATAAAGAGCAAGTAACTACGTCATATGCAGACCGCTATTAAAACCTAATAGGTAGGTATTGTGTCTGTCTGTTGACTAAGCCTGAATCAAAGAAATCATGATTACAAACATTTAGATCATTCGATTAGCGAAAGTACCTACCTAATTGTTCACGCGCCTGCATGGCAGAACGAACCATAATGGTAATCGGCAGGGATGTATAGTATAGCCATGTGTATTTCATGAATTTATAAACCTATATTTTATAGGCCTATAGCCAAGTATCCCGGAAAAGAGTGCGATGCCGCGGGCAAGAGCTAGTGCAGTATAAAACGTATAAACGCATCCAACCAGTTATACTCGTATGTAAAGTAGACCTAACACCATCACTGACAGAACCTCTTCGATAGAGCCTGCGCTCGCGCAATCAATTAGCCTTCAGTAACGATTTGACTTCGCAAGCAGGCGGACGTGTGCCGGCCGCGTTCTTATACAACTCGCGTAATTATTGTAGTGTCTTATTGCATGTGAATCGGTGCCTTGTGATACAGGAGACGGTTCTAACTGCGAGGATTTGTTGTGTAAGTTCGTATTTTAATATAATTTGATAAATTATGCGCTAACTGGGGTAGACCAACCTTCGAATTTTGTGGTAAATGAGAAGAATGCGAATTAAATTTCGAAATCTTTGGTTTGGTTGCTAATCTGGTTTTTATTTGAATCTCTTCTTATTATTTCTCTAGTTTTAGCTGCGTTATGATAATTATGTAGGTGTTTTTGCGATCAAGAATTTTAATTTATATGCACATTTGCATATAGTACATTTAATGTTTTAAGAAGTACTTTTCTCAAGCAATCTTATTTCATTACTTTTATCGAAAAATAATACGACTACCTACGTATATTTAGTACTAAAAGGTACCTATAATTTAGTTTTGACCAATATTAAAATGTTGTCGACCATCATTATGTAGAGGTCGAGTAAAAAAAATCTATGTTGTCTGATTCAATGCGTGTGACCGCGAACTGCGCTGTGACCGCGGTCACTAAACAAATTAGTGTCAATTCAGATGTTTCAAAATTAATTTGACATCATTATAAATGCCAACCTCATGTTTCGATCGTTATAAAAGGGATGGCATCATTTTTGGTCCTGTCCAATGCTGTGTGTTCTGATGAGATCTGAATGAACAATCAAGTAAATAAAAATAATAATAATAAATGTATTATTAAAAACAACTGGTACTAATTGGATTACAAAACCAATTACCTTATGTTCTTAAGATATAAAATACTACATTTGCCTGAACTAGGTTACATAAACCTGTTTCTCAGGCAGAGAGTACTTAAAACGAAAATTTGCTTTACGTGTAGCAGCTGGAACTTCGATAATATAATTGCAGGACACTGCGACTCGACTGTCCGACTTGTGGCGCTTGTACTTTATAGCGCGCAGAAACTTTTGTAGGTCACAGTACTTGAGAGTCTCGGCTAAATTTTGGTAGAAGGGGCAGGAGAAAACATCCTTTTCGGGCATCGCTACTTCAATAACGACGACTCTCGGCTTTCGTTTATGCGGCTCGTCGATTGTGAGGCCAGAGTTTGTGATTTGCACTGTGTTCTTTAACTTTTCCATGTCGTCCTTGGCGTCGGCGCTGATGATGACGCCAGTTCCTGGTTTTCCGTCGTCCTCTCACATACAGCTTCTTTTGTTCACAGTAGATTTTTTCGTATATTCACTAGCACAGTATACGTCATATGGACTAGTTTGTCTGTTTAGTTTGTCGTTCGTATAGTACAGAACTAACATTTGTGGGCTTTAAGTTTGTATAAATACCTACAATACCTTGGACGAGCAAAGCCCTTTTTATACAACCTTGCTTTGCCCTTTCAGTGAGAAAATTCGGTTTCTTCGTGGTTTTTTTCTTATCAACTTAATTTAAATATTGGGATTCTAATGTGTTTGGAGTAAATGTTTTTACTTACTCCAAAAAGGTGGAAACTTGGCAAAAAAATTTAGAGAAATAAAAATGTAAGTTTTGGTATTTTTTTTTAGTATATTTTCAAGTTTTTGTACATAGTTGTCGAGATTTATAAGAAGGAATGCGACTCATATTCAAGATCGACGTTGTTTGACTCGCGCTTGACTGAACTTACATAAATTAAGCAATAAGCTCAACATTGAACTTTAAAACTAGTTCTAAGCAAACTCTGCTCGGTTATGGTCCAGCTATCTTAGTTATAATTACACATGTATAAAAACATAACAGAGTTTAACTACATAATTTATTATATTATTAGTTTTTATCATGAATGTCTACTGTTGTTTACATTTTCGCTTTAGATCGTTTTAGAGTTCAATAGTCAATAAAAAAACCTTTGGTTTATTGATACAGTTTTTGTGATAGATATTTTTTATTATTTAGAAAACACCTAGAGCACCAAATTATTGTTTTTTTTTTTAAATATATAAATGTGATGATTGCGATGATCGTTCTTATGGTATCAGACATTATGGCAAGAGATCTTTAAATATGTATCTATAATAAAAAATGGTTTCGTTCTTTGACCCTATTCACTACCCAAGAACCAGATTCTAACCCCGTTCACTAAAAAAATAAAAACAATAAAATTTTCTTAGCAAAACAATATATTGAGAATACAGGGGTTTCGCATGTCTTTCACACCGATACATTTTTATGATAATACTAGCGACCCGCCCGGCTTTGCACGGGTGCAAATGCATGTATTATAATTATTATTATTTGATATTCCTCTAAATCACTGTATTTAAAAATACCGCATGCATAGGGACAGACAGCGGGAAGCGACTTTGTTTTATACTATGTAGTGATGATGAAGAGTTACATTATGCAAGGAACGAAAATAATTTCAAAATGTATGCAATCATTATTTGGATGTGCACCTACCTATTGGTTACGTAAGGCTGCTGCCTCATCCATCTGACATATCATTTTTTGTAAACACAAGTAGGCCAGTAAGTAGTTGTAGTGTTTAAATCAACAAAGAGTATTGTATACCGATTGTTGCTTCAAACACTTACTTGCTTACTAAACGAACACTTGTACAAGTGGCGAACACCTAAATGATATGCCCAGTCTATGTCTCCTTACAATAAAGTCTTTTGAGTTGCAATAAAAAAATCCTTTAACAAACGTATGGGTTTTTTCCAGCCCTCTATTAGACAGTTGGCGACCGATGTGGCGCGGTGGGCGAAGGTCTGCCTGCGACGCAGGAGGTTGCGGGTTCGATTCCCGCCTCGGAACAAATGTGTGTACGATCTGCAGATATTTATTTCGGGTGTTCTGGTCGTTTTCTATGTATAATAAAAAATATCTATCTATGTAATATATTGTATTATGTATATCAGTTATCTAGTACCCATAACACAAGCTCTGCTTACCATGGGGCTAGATAATGCTGTGTGAATTGTCCAGCATTATTTATTTATTTATTTTAATACACATTAAAAATTATAAAAAAAAATATTATTAGTTATCAAACTTATCAAAGATGGTTTCTTTTGTAAGTTATTATTGATTTTAGTTTCACGAATATAAATCTAAATAAACAACAAAATCTTATGACCGTTAACCTTAACCAAAGTTCTTATAATTGATCAAATTTAAAGCCATATTAAAACACGTTAAAAAGTTAATAAAATGCGTCATTACATTGTTAACAAATTGATGACGATGTTAGTTTTTCCATATTTTTTGTTTGTAGGCACAGTTCATATATTTTAGAATATGTTGTATTATTTTATGATGTTTTCGAACAAACACTGACAAACAGGGTAGTTACTAGTTATTTTTACATCCGCAGACCATTCTAAATGGTTATTTAATATAACCAGCTGCGCCCCGCTGGTTCGCTCGCTTGGAAATCTATGTGTCAAATAGTTTATAAACCATGGATGATTCTATCTATTAAAAAACCCGCATCAAATCCATTGCGTCGTTTTAAAGATCGAAGCATACATATGTACCACCTATGCTGAAGTAAAAGATTATACTAGCTTATGCCTATGTCCAGCTGTGGACTAGTATAGACTGATGATGGCGATGATTAAATGTTTAAGTATAAGTACTAAGCATGGGCAGTCAGTGTTGCATATGATCTGATGGCATTGATGCAAGATGTTTACATGTTTAGGTAGTGCTAGATTCATGGAACCGTCCATTGTCGCAGCCTGTAAGTCAAGACCTTTCACAGTAAAAGGTCATTTCTTACAACTAAAGGTGGGCACTGATCGACGTTACGGGGTGTAATGTACCGTGTTACACTGCGAACGTTCGTGCAGTCGGTGTGGGGAAAGAGGCACTCGCAACGATCACACGGCGTAACGTGTTAAGCTCACTGCGAAAAATTAATAATGGCATAACGCCTCAAAACACCGGTCAGTGGGGGGTCTAAGGTTAGGTTGGTTATATTAAGTTGGATCCTTTAGAGCCACCGGTGTGCAAGGTCCACAAAGGATTAAGGTGGTACGTGATGTTAGTCCACGGAGCGTTAAACTTGTATCAAGTTCTATTGCGGCATTATGTACGTCTATTTTCTTTATATCTTACTTTGCAGAAATACATTGCAAAATATACCAGGATATTTAGTATATCCCGCGTAAAACCTCTTCTGATGAGATCCAATAAAATGTAAATCACGTTCACCGCCCTGCTCTACAAGTGATTTGTCTAACAAATGCTACTAAGTTATTCTTTATCAACTTCCTTCTGCTATGCTATTGTATATGAGTTTTTCGAGTTTACGTGGTTGTATAAAAGGTATAAATAAATGAACTGAACTGAACTTCATTTGAGCCAGCTTTTCTACTTTATGCGAGCTTTAAGCTCGGTCAAAACCCTGAGTTGTGTTTACGATAGCACTCGTATCTATGACGTCTCACATTTGAATGGGATTTCCGTAGTTTCCTATCCACATGATAGACACGTCACGATCTATCATCAATCGAATTCGGGGCTCAGTTCAGAAAAGTTGAGAAGTTGTGAATATTAATCCTGTACCTAGTGATCACCGGCCCTTGCTCTCGACTGTTCGCGTGTTGTTTAATCCCTGCTTCTCAGAAACAACTCGGCCTAAGATACGAGTAGTACCTTACCTACCTCTATTGTCTTAATACTGTCTTCATCAACATCAACAAAAATATTTTTGTAATGTATTGTATTATGTATATCAGTAATCTAGTACCCATAACACAAGCTCTGCTTGGCTAGAGGGCTGTCTGGATCGTCCAGTAGGTATTGAAATTGAAAATTGTTTATTTGTATATAATTGTTGTATATAATATAAGTTGCTCTACATGCCAGACAGTTGTTAGGACATCCTTTTAAGACAAACAGACCTTTAAAACAAAAGTCAATAGCATTTATTCTTTAGGCTTAAAAAATAAACACTTAGACAAGTTATATTTAATACTATAAATGATTATCAAATACAATTATTTTACTGTTCACTTCAATTTTTTGTCCACTAGTGGAAGAAGTGAAAAAGAAACCACTAGCATGTCCATCTCTTATATGTCTAATACATGGTTATTTGCCTATTTAAATCTAAATATAATATGATTCGATACATGTCAATATTTAAGTAAAGCTATGCACAACAACAAATTACTTACAAGAATGTTCGTATACTTGTGCCAGGATATACTGCATATATGACAGTATTATTTAGATATTTACATTAGCTATATTACGTATTTAAATGTTAGTTCTAGATAAAACTATTTCCAGTGCTATACTCAGTATCATTTGGTTTATATTCGCTTCCTCTGCATTGTCCGATCAGAAGTTCACACTCGCGGAGGTTATTTTTATGCTAGGTACTAATATTATATTTACCAATTTGAAGGCTTCTTAAACTTTGCACTTCCTGGCTGCTAAAGGCGCCAAGTGCGTAGAACTACTTCTTTTAGTAAACCAACTAGAAAATGAGTTCATGTCCATGATATTTTGGGAACCTTGGTCGTTTCCACGGAAACCACCGCTAACTGTACTTCCATGATATAAAAGGACCGGTTTTCAAATGTGCGTTACTTAAATATGGGTAAATGAACCGTGAATTAATATTTTATTCAAAATCCAACGTCATGTTCCTGCCGAAACGGCATTTCGTCTAAGTTGTACTTTAGTGTAGTTATGTCATAATTTAAAACTTGATTAATGTGATAGCAAAGTTCGTAGTTTTTACCGCGCGGTGTTTGCTTTTTGCGCTTACCTACTAGACCCCGATCACGGATCTAGTTTTTATTTGGTACATCCACAACTATCATTATCATCAGCCCGTACATTTCCACTACTGAACATAGGCCTCCCCCAAACGATGTCATGAATAACAGTCCTGAGCCGCCTCCATCGACTCCCTGCGACCGCTACAATATCGTCGGTCCATCGAGTGGGAGGTCTTCCGTTTCGCATTGCATTACGGTCGCCACTCCAGAACCTTACTGCCCAACGGTTATCGGTTCTGCGAGATATAAGGCCTGCCCATCGCCATTCAACTTGCTAATTCCGAGAGCTGTCGGTTACTTTTGTTCTTCTACAGATTTGCGCCGAAGCAAGTGGCAAACAAAACAACTAAAATACTATTTTATTCTACTGATTATTCTGATGCCAAAGATTAGAAAAAGTCATTGAGACGCGTGAGAAAGTCTGTAAAACAATACAAAAGGTTCATAAAATCGATTACAACTTCTTTGTAAACAAAATCAATTATCATAAATATTGAATCGGTAAATCAGTAGGACATTATTTGATTTTCAGTCGAACTACCATCAAAAATGTCGGTTAAAAAAACTGGCTCCGCTTTTGCTAAGTAATTCGGTTCTGGGTTTTATTACATTTTATTAGTAAATAGTCAATGGAATTCATACAGCGTTCTGTACGTGCTATTGGATTGCATGTCAGGCTCAGCGACGGTGATCAAGTCTGTCATCAGAGCCACCAGCCAGTCGTCGTTATCAAACAAATGAATGTGGGAGAAAGAGGTCGCTGCGCTCATAACAACTAGCAATATTTGCTTTTCGTTTTGGATCCTACTTGCTGCGCCACGCGGCTTCGCCCGCGCAGAAATCTATATGCCAAATGATTTATAAACCTTCCTCTTGAATCACTCTATCTATTAAAAGTTGCGTTGCATAGTTTTAAAAATCTAAGCATACATAGGGACATACATACAGACAACGCGAAGCGACTTTGTTTTTATACTATGTAGTGATGAAGAGTTGTTGACTGAATGTGTTGCACTTGCACTCTTGCATGGCGGGCGACGTGCTCGCTGTAGGCAAGCATGGCAGGGCATGTTTTCAAACAGCGCCGGCGCACAATAGAGTTGTGAAACCGAGCTGGTAGGTACTCGATGGTAACACGACCTACTGTTTCCCAGCTTGGCCTGGAGACCTGTTGAAATTTCGCTTTCCCATCATTGTTGCTCTAATTGTCGGTAAAATCTTGATTAATTATTTATTTTATGGGATGTTTTGTTTGACAATGCCGTGTGTTATTTATACAAAGTACCTGTTGCGCGGTTCCAACGAGACTTTGTATTTATTTATTCTGTAATACCTATCTGTTCTGTTCCTTTGAATATTATGAGGCATACGGTTGATTCATAAATTAATATTGTTGTTTTATACCTAAGTACTGATGTTGCATTAAATACGAAACAAGTTAGGTACCTACTTGTGCCTCGCGTCATGCTGTTCGCAGCTGAACTTGGTTGCCAATACATTCAACGTACTAGTATGTATGTATGTATGTACGTAAAACTGTAGACGAATGTTGCTTTTAAAAAGTTAGCATAAAATATTCTCTTTACATATTATTCAAATTTACAGAATAGCTTTATTTATTGCTTCCCTACCTACGAGTACCCACGTCATTACAATAAAAGTACTTAAACGTATTTTTAGAGGTTTACGCAGGTCAACCTCAAGTTTAAGTGAATTAAGAACTATAAACACGTTATTACTCTGATAGATCGCGATAGAACCACCGGTCCACTTACGCAGTGGTTTAAAAAGTGCATCGTTTGGCGACAGTTCCCATCGCATGCAACATGCGAGTGTTGGGCAACGCTTACGTCACCATGCCGGAGTTACCGGTAACAACATTGTTCGTACAGAGAGCTGCATTGATAGGTTAAGTCTCTGGGTCCATTTCATCGTAAAATATTTTTTTTTTTTTTTTGCTTAAATCTGTTATTATGCCGTTACTTGTATTAACATGATAATCATGTGAACAAAATATTTTATTTCTAGAATTACTCTAGGGTATTTAGTTTTTTCTAATTCTAGTATTCTAGAAATAAATTAATTGTATTAGGTAGTTATGTTGTATATACAGCTTGTTTAATTGCATACATATATACATACTAGCGGCCCGTCCCGGCTTCGCCCGGTTGGTCATTTGTTTCAGGCAATTTTAAATTTTTTCTCTCCGTAAGAATTAGTTTAGAATATTCCTTGAAGTACCAGGATGGTTATCCTGGTACTTCAAGGAATATTCTAAAAAAGAATTAGCGAAATCTGTTCAGCTGCTCCACATTCAGCGATTCATTTTTATATTATAGATATCTCCGAGGATGTTATAACCTAATAACACTACTGGACTAAATATGTATCAAGAGACGAAAAATAACATAATATTAATTAATACACTTAGCTTAAGTTTCTCATGTAAGTAACATGTTTGTTGTTGATGAGAAATAAAGATCTTTCAACTGATTTGGCTTTCAAGTGTTCAAACGTGAAACCTTGGTAAAAGTTCACTTTTCTTTACAATACAACATAAAAAAGGTTTTAGTAAATTAATAGAGGAGTAACACCTATTTATGGAGCTCTCTGTACCTCTCTACCTACCAGAGCTGTCACTAATGACATTATAATTGTAGTATCAACAGATTAGGAAAAATAGGTTAGACGTGGCTGTTAGTGCATTTTACGAAGATGTGACTGATCATCCATTTTAACAGAAAGGTGTCTCACGGTTTGGTTTAGTTAGTAACGCTAGAAAATGCTGATCAATAAAATCTTATTCATTTGTTTTTGTAAATGATATGATGACATTTATTGTTTTTATTGGTCTGTTTTTGTGTTATCTTTGATAAAAAATTCAATCAAATAAAAGTAACTAAACATATAAATTCTAAATCGTAAATTATTATGATGAATGGTTGACCTTTATGTTTGTGTACGAAACTCGCCCTTGCGCTGCAGTCGGTAGACGTCTTTATTTGAACAGTTACGTAGGTACATTAATTAATTTCGCAAGCCTTGGATGGCGACAAAAAATAACGTTTGGCAAATTACAATGCATCTGCAGCCAATGCTAGAGCTAGTGATAATAACTGTAGAGTAAAAAATAGAAGGATTCCAAGTAGGAAGTACACACAGGTAGTTATAAACAATGTTCGTTTTTAGGATTCCGTTGTTGAATAGCAAAACCGTAAATCGTGTATGTCAGTTTGTCTCTATTCGTTTGTCACAGCCATTTCAATAAAGTAATACTGTATTTTTTTATTTACACACTATATACATAAAATAAACTTAACTAAATAGGATATTATGTACCTCTACGAGTACATATGTATAAGCCTAACCGTGACAAAGATTTTTCTTCCAGCAAACCTTACCTTGAGCAGCAAACGACCCTTGTCATTCTGACATTGATGAGATTTGACAAACGAAGCATTTGGTCTGCTAAATGATGCTAAATAATAGAAAAAAAATAGAGTGTTGCTCCTCAGTACATTTTTATACGTTCATTGAAATAAATAGCGATTAGCAAGCTCTTTAAAAATTTATTTAAAATAATACTTTTAATCAACCATTGCTATTACTATTATCATGAAACCCTCACTCGTGCGTTGTCCGACACGCCCTTGCTTACCCATTCTTCACAAGTTGTGTTCGCACGCTATAAGATGCTCTTGAGATAAAGGTGTAAGGTTGTCTGTTGGTCATCTTATTATATAATATCTTCCTCCCCTTACATTACAAGCATACTGTGAAGGGAGCAAGCCATCACAACAGTCGAGTGCCTGTCGGCGGCGAATCTATCTAAAATATGCGAGGCTTTTGGGGAAGAGGGAGTCGAGTCCAATCTTATTCAATCTCACGTGAGGAATCGAGCCCATTCACACCATCTCACCAGGGGAGAGGGGGAGGTCGAAAAATAGCAAAAATCACCTTAATTTATGGATGTTCCCCAACCATCGCCACAATATTAAGTAGCTGGAGACAGATAAAAAACAGTGGTAGACTTAGCCATTCCACCTAAACGAAAGTGTGGTGCCTATTTTTAATTATAAAGGTTGCCTGGAAGAGATCGCTTCTAAGCGATAAAGTCGCCCATTGTGCTTGTCTTCTTGTAATGCTCTGACTGAATATGGTGTACCATAAAGCATATTTGTATTCATGAGGGATTCTGCCATCATGCAAGTTATTAGATAACCTAACCTCTTCTCGGACCCATTATTGTTACTTAAACTTACAGCTCTGTATTTATATTTGTTCAAGCTATTTATAAATAAATTGAAGGCCAGTTAAATTTAGCAGGTATCAAAATATTTTCAAGTTTTTGCCGTCTGTCTGCTAATTTAGATCCGAGCGCGTGACGTCACACACGCATTTTTCACCTGTACCGTATTACCTACCTAAACCATATTAATTATAAATGTACGTACCTACATTTATAAAATTATTGAGTTCGTGGCGTAAGAATCGACCCTTCTAACAGAAACCTACAGAGGCAGGGCAGCATCTTCTTTCTGTATATTTTAACGCCTCTATATAGGGTCATCCATCACCAATCCATCTGCAAAGCTCCGTGGAGGAGCACCGACAAGTCAAGGCAGTGAATGTTAAATTGGTGATATTTCTTAGGGATTTGGTGAGATTTCTGTTTTTACTATTTTTATAAACCCAGATCATACAAACATTTGCCCTGCGGCGGGAATCGAACTCGCAACCTTCTGCGTCTAACGTGAACCTTCACCCATTGAGCCACAACGTCGTCATTGAGCGACTAATCTGATGATTGACATAGAAGGGTAACTACCTAACAATTCTCAAATGTTATATGTATAAACTGGTAGTTTTTCAAAATAAACATAATAATTATAAAATAATTAGCCAAGTCAAGGAATCTACTAGAACTTTGCATAACTGAATAGCATTAACTTTACCTACTTAGTACTATTATAGCTATTTTGTGCTAAAACTAGTTAGCTCTTCACTACTAACACTAAAGTTTAACCCTTCACTGGTAACTTTTTGTAGCGTTGCCGATTTAGGAGTAGATAGGAGAGTAGATATTTTGTCGATTATCTGGACCTCTCAATAATTTTGTTAGTACTTAAACTTGGTAATCAAAAATAGCTGCTTACTTTAAAGTTGAAACAGATAGATACTCCAGATATTAAATACAATTTTCATGAAGTAACAGACCTCGTTTTCAGTCTGTTGTCCGTTTTCAAGTTATGTTCTTATCATTTACTCGATTGATGATGATGATTCTTTGTTAATCGCAACTGTGTCTGGTTGGACACTTTTCTGCCAGTGTCAAGTAATGGAAAATAATTAGAAAATTAATGAATTATCAAGCTATGAAGATAGTTTGATATTTTCACCAGAGCCTAGTTCGTTATCTAGCAGGGTGTACCACGCGCAGGTTGGCGTGGGAGACGAGATGTTGAGACCCCCTTACACCCCACTTACTCGATTGTGTTGTTTTGTTGGTGTGTTTAAAGTCAAATACATCCGTGAATGTCATGACGTCCGAGTAAAACCTTGCTTTAAATTATGCTTATTTTTAAGCGAAATATAATGAAATGTCTTTCAATTTAAATTGAAGCTCGTAAAAGTGTTTCTTTATACTAATATTAAAAATAAAATGGATTGCTACGGAACCCTTGCATAAACATGGCTGACATGTTAAAGAATGCTTACAGTATCTTTTCCCATTGCATACGAAATTACGAACACGAAAATCACACGTACGATACTATTTTAAAATATGCATAAACTACCGGATAAATAAATGCAAATAAAAGATTACAATGAAGATCACGTACCTGCCTTTTTGAACAATTGTATCGTAGGACTTTTGGGAAATAACTACTATGTGACTCTTATAAATTATCTGTACGACTGGCGAGCAGATAAAACACTTTTAGTTCATTTGATGTATTTTTTTTCCTGTATTCATTGGGTTGTTAATAAACAAGTTACTTGTATTACATATAAATTTTAAAACTTTTGAAACTATCATGGTTATTAATACTAAAGTCATTTAAAACGGGATACTTACCATGATTTGATTTTTGAGTTTTCCAATATTTCGGCACAGGAAAATATTGGATAACTCAAAAATCAAATCATGGTAAATATCCCGTTTTAAATGACTTTAGTATATAAATTTTAGTTTAAGCCTATTTTAGTAACATAAGTGAAAACTGTTAAGCTGTAGTTATGCCACAAATGTTCCTACTCACTTAAGATTTATAAGCTGTTAGTTTTCCATCTAAATAAAAATAAATAAATAAAATTATACATTTCTTATGACTACACAGTATAAAACAAAGTCGCTTCCCGCTGTCTGTTTGTCCCTATGTATGCTTAGATCTCTAAAACTACGGAACGGATTTAGATGCGGTTTTTTAAACAGATAGAGTGATTCAAGAGGAAGGTTTAAAACCGTTTGACATATAGATTTCCACGCGGGCGAAGCCGCAGGCGAAGGCGCAGCTAGTATATAATACATTTATAAAGTAGATATTTTGACTACACTTCTACCAAGATATATTATTTTATCACATGTCTGTGTAATTTTCGCACATGCCTATCAAGTATTTAATATTTTCCAGTCGATTTAACGCGGATTCCTTGTGCTTGGTCGCCTAAATCAACCTTGATGCTTATCCGTCTTGTCTTCCACCTCGCGTCGCTACACTCTACACTCCAGACATATCCTCTCACGAAGATAGGTACTCGTATCTCTACCTTTTGGTGACGGCTTAAGTCACTTCTACACGTTGGGCTACATGTGCGCCGCCGGTATGTTGGCCAACACGTGTAGTCCGGGTACTTGTTAAGTGTTGGTGTAGTATTGGCCCATACATTGGCGCTAGATCCGTTTAGTGTCGGTTTTTCAACGCAGATCTAAAGAGTTGTGGCGTGCTTATGGCCACCGCGTCCCAAGCTAAGTGGTTAGGTTAGTTAGTTAATTCCACGTTAATTCCTAATGAAATTTGGGAGGGAGGTTGATAATATCTCGGGGACGGATATATGCTACTTTTTATCCCGGAATAGAGCGCGTGGAGCCTATATATTTTATTTACACCTACAAAGGTCAATATCAACGCCTCAAACGCATTTTGTAAACCTGCCTAACGTCAGCACTTAGACTTGAACCGAAGCAAACTAAACGAACTGCCCACGTGTGGACGCATTTACAAAATATTAGCCAAGGTGTTGGCCAACATTATGGCATACATGTTGGCCACCGTGTAGAGTCGACATTAGATTTTTAGGGAATAGATATAAGTGTAAATACCAGTTATAATTATTTTATTCTGTTATTGTTATTTTTATGAGGGAATTAATTGTAATTTGTTCCTATCCATAATTAAACACGAGTATGATTAAATATTTAACGACATCTATAAAATAAAATGAGCATATCTTCATCATACTTAGGATCAAAATTAACACATTTGTAGGTAAGTATATATTATTATTGCATATTATTGCTGTTGGCTTCACTTGTAATGTAAGGGACATTACAACTGAAGCTGAATTATATCAAAAACCTTCCTTGTATAAGTAGTATATCTGTAAATATTGATTATGTCTGTATTTATTATGTCTATGACGAAAATGTTCTCCATGATCACTGAACCATTGACCACCTGATGCCTACTCAGGTATTATTGGAAATAAAGTACCACAGATGTTATTTGAATAGCACAGTGTCATTCGGCTTTAGTTAATTAAAGTTATTTGGCAGTGAAGCAAACATCTGTGTAAGCTGGTTGGTTACCTAGCTATGAACATTTTATTACCTGATAATAGCTGCGCCCCGCGGCTTCGCTCGCGTGGAAATCTAGGTGTCAATGGTTTATAAACCAATTCAATCACTCTATCTATTAAAAAAATCATCAAAATCCGTTGCGTAGTTTTATCTTTAAAACTACGCAACGGATTTGATGTTTATACTATGTAGTGATAAATATATATAAAAGAAAGTCGTGTTAGTTACACTATTTATAACTCAAGCACGGCTGAACCGATTTGGCTGAAAATTGGTGGGGCGATAGTTTAAAACCAGGAGGACATAGGATACCTCCAAAAAACGAATCATTTGACACATAGATTGCAACGGGGGCGAAGCCGCGGGGTGCAGCTAGTTATCAATAAATAAAGAAAACATTAAATAACTAATAATTGAAAAGCCAGCTCCACCTTTTCCCAGGTTTATCCCTATTATAAGTTTCATCAAACAGCAATTGCGCGAAGATTTCGAAAATTATTTCGTTCCTGCTCAAATGATAATTATTTATTGCCATGAAAACTAATAAGTTACCTTACTTGTCAAATATTTATAGAAATTTGATGAAATTGGGTTAATGACCGTGACCCCCTAACAAAATATTCATATAAACATTATAGAGTTAACCTTGATCATAGCTAAGCAATCGAAATGCAAAGTTTTTGCATATTCTTGTTACGCAAAAACAGGCTTGGTCGCTGGTGGAGGGAACTGGTTCCGGCGGCCCTTGCCTCGCGCCGGCGGCGGCGGCGGACCGACCCTAGGTCAACTGCGCCAGAGGTAGATGGCTGCTTTCTGACTATTTAACGCACTTTTTCTGATATTTACCCCTGACTTTATTATTTTCCTGGTGTAAGACTACCTCTGTGGCGCGGTGGGCAAAGGTACACCTGCAACCAGGAGGTTGTAGCTTCGATTGCCGCCTCGGGACAATTGTGTGTACGATCTGTAGATATTTGTGGGTGTTCTGGTCGTTATCTATGTATAATAAAAAATATCTATCTATGTAATGTACATATTGTTTATAAGTTTATCAGTCATCTAGCACCCATAACTTGGGTTTAGATGATGCTGTGTGGATTGGTCCAGCATTATTTTTTTTTTTTTAAATTCTGATTTTTCCCCTGATTTTATGCTTTTCCTGTTTTAATAGTTACTGTCGTGGCGCAGTCACCCGAAGTGGATTTTGGCCTCCGACACTAGAGATCGCTAGTTGTCCCGGTCCCTAGCCGTTTCAGTCCAGACACGGCACAAAGTTCACGCAGAAAGGGCTCGTTTTAATGAATCCTGTCATATAACTACTTTACCATACATAGAAAAAAAAGGTATCTAGAGTTCGAGTTAAATATAATGTAAAAATTAAACTTTGAAATGCACTCTACCATGGCACTTAAGAACGCCTAGCGTCTCCAAAATTCGTAAAAACCCATGTTAACATTGGTGTGCGAAGATTTTTTTTTGTATTTTGCTCCTGAGCGACGTCATTTGATGTGTGACTCCGAACCTACGTCCGTAGCTAAGAAGGCTGCTCGATCTATACTTGCGATATTGACTTTATAATCAAAGCTACGTAAATACCTAGCTACTCAAGGATAATAGCGACAAAATGGCCAATCTCAAAACCAATTACATTTTTAAAAACACCTTCTCGGCGACTGATAAGTGATCTACAAGTTCACTTTGAACGTTACTTAGATCAATAAAAATGATAAATATACTACTATAAACAATTAGATACGAGTCCATCCAAAGGTTGCCTGCAAGAAATCGCTTTTAGCGATAAGGCCGCCTATTGTGCAACTTTATCTTTGTTTGTTCTTTTCTGTTTTTGCTCTGTATTGATGTGCATTAAAGCTTATTTGTATTGTACCTATTGTAAATCACAAATGAAATGAGGTCGTAGTAACAACAGGCTTACATATTTACAAAATTCCACAGTAACGATTTAACCTTTCATTTAACTGATTACCTTCATAAGATAACATTGGAACGGCTGCAACTGATGATCCTATCGCGCACAATGCAATGTATTCACGCAGCTGTACCTGCGGGCAGTGAATGGGTTAACGTACCAATAAACACTCGGTCAAGTCACCCATCAATTTAACTAAATTAAACTTAATTAAAAATTCATCGGTTTATGAGCTTCAATGCCACTGTAACACCACCGTATCCACCGAAAGCTAAAAATAGCTATATTTTGTTGCAAAAAAAGAAAAATCAAAGCTAACGATATTCAGATCCAAATAAAGCCCTGCGAAACTTCCGAGAGACCAAAAGAGCAGTAAAAGGGCGATGCCCCGCTCAAGTGCGCAGCCGGCATTTAGGGCTTCACGACCAGGGCTTGCTTCCAATAATACCGGTACTATAGCGGTTATTATGATATTTTCATTTCGATACAATCAAGTATCGATACTTTGAAGGTACTCAAAGCGGTTCTCGCGACGTTGCCAGCTCTGTAGTGCTAGCGTACCGGCCGGAGAGAGGCGGGCGCGCGCGCGTGCTTGCTACCTTTGTTGGTATCGATAATTTACGCGCATAATATCGGTAATTATACCGATAATTATTGAAAATACCAATACTTTAGTACCGATACCAATGAAGTACCGGTACTTACAAGTATCGCTATTAAAAATGTACCGGTAAAATTTATATCGATACCAATGATGGTATCGATACCACGTCAAGGTCAGACGTACCGGTACTTGAAAATACCGATATTCCAAGCCCTGCCCACGACTCAAAGATGCTTTGCGACTTAAAGGTAGACTAGTTAGGTCGGTTTACCTTCGTATCGAACATTTTGTTTCTTGAACTTCAACTGAGTTAATAATTATGATTTTCCTGTTGAGTTGGTTGATGTGGATTTACTTACGATATAAATAAATAAAATGGTATAATAAGTTACCTGTAAAAGGTCATGGAACTCCCTTTGGAGCTCTTTGTCCGCGAGGTTCTAAAGCGAGCCATGTACTGTGCCATAAGCTTATTCCTGTGTATCTATTATTATTTTCTTGTATAATAGCTAGCTGTTTCCCGCGGTTTCACCCACGTTAAATTCTAATTTCACATTTCTAAAATATAATACCTATAGCCTTTGTCACCCGGGGATAGTGTAGATTCCCAACGGTGAAATATTTTATTGAAATCGGTCCAGTAGTTTTAGCCTATTCAATGCAGAAAAGCAAAAAATCCAATATTTCCTCTTTATAATATTAGTATAGATAGGTATGTATGTAGGTATAGCATTATGCCTAAGGCCTCTAGAATCATATTATATTTAGACTTGAAATAGGCAAATAACCATGTATTAGACATATAAGAGATGTCCTCAGGGGTACCACACACACACACACACTCACACACATACACACACTCACTCATAGGCAGCTCCTGTTGCACGGACTGTGAGACCGGTGTCCTCAGCAGCAGGAGCGCCAGACACATAAAATAATGTATCAGTGCTATCTATTCAATAAAAAGTCCATAGTTTAGTAATTATCAATTTAATATTTTTTTTATTTGTATTTAAAAATTGTATTTAATTTAGTTAATTTCGTTTATTTGTAAAATCTTTGTATTTGTAATGAAGAGCAGGACATCCTGGCACAAGTATATTTACATACTTAAAAGGATGTCCTCACAACTGTCTAGCATGTAAAGATACTTTTTCTACAAATAAACAATTTTCAATTTCAGTTTTAAATTTTCAAGAGATGAACATGCTATTGGTTTCTTTTCACTTCTTCCACTAGTGGACAAAAATTTAAGTGAACAGTAAAATAATTTTATTTGATAATAATTTATATATAAAATATGACTTGTCTAAGTGCTTATTTTGTAAGCCTAAAGAAATAAATGATTTTTTACTTTACTTTACTTTACTTTTTTACTTTCTAGCTATGACCTAACTGGTTGCGGTGTGGCGTCTGCTTCGTTTTTATGCTGCCCTCGTGTTGTGTTCCTTTCTTTAATCATATTTGCTTTCGAATACGTCTTTGAGTTTGAATTTACTTTCTCTGGTTATTTACCGAGTACCGACTGTTTAAACAAGTTAGGTGTTACTTACGACCCCCATGTTTGTCTTTGAAAATAATTAGGTACTCAGAAATGTTTCTGAAATATAAATTTATTTATTTATTTACAAACGTACCTCGTACTTACCTATTTTTACGGGAACACCCAATGCAATAGATAAATTTAATATTAAAATTAGAAATAATTTTATAATACAGAAAAACAACACAAAAATTATAGAGTCAACCTTACTTTAAGTAAAAACTTTAAAAGTACTTTAAGTAAATTAAAAGTATTCATTTATTCTGTGCGTTTATAGACCTGCATCAGCATTATTTATCCATATGAAAGATGGATAGCCTTATCTTATGTTAACGAGTATGTAAGTTTATTATAATGTTTGTACTGTAGCTATGTAGTGTAACTATTTGTTTTCTTTTTTGTAACCAATTATTTATTAAAGTGCCACCGTCTATATTGTTCCTTCATGTCCAGTCCATTCCAAGGTTGCCTGGAAGAAATCGCTCTCAGCGATAAGGCCGCCCTTTATACCTTTATTCTAAGTTTTTATTTCTGTATTGTTTTCTGTTTTATGTGGTATAATAAAGTGTTTTCTATCTATCTATCTATAGAATTCTTCATAAGTTTGCTCGCGGCTTCACAGCACTACACAATATAATCTAAGAAACCAAGTGGGACGCAAATTCAAACTAAAAGTAAGACAAAGAAGTATTTAACAAAAAAATATTAATGATATTTTTACACGCACAAGTAGAAAAACACAAACCCTACCCTACCCTATAATTTCGTTAAATAGAAGATGACACCGTTAATTACTAGTTTAACGAACAAAGTCCAAATAATAAGTGCGAACTGACAGCTGTCAACGTAAACTAACAATTAGTTTTAAAGAAAAAACTAGTTATTCAAGAAAATCGTCTCTACATTGTCTGAAGATAATGAGTAAAACACAATGCAATGTGTGGAGTAGGTACTAGATTGTTATAATTACCTGGATGACCTCTTGCGCCACCTACAGCTACGTTACGATACGAAAACTATAAGGAAGCTAACATTTTTATGATGTTTCGTAAAAAAACTATGGTTTTAGCCGCTAACTAAGTTAAAAAATAGTTATAAATAAATAAAATAAGCTTTATTTACTAACGACTAATAACATTTTTATCTATACACTGAATTTAAACTTTAGCTCTGTGGCAGTACCACTTAAGGGTCCGGCGACCCTCGCTTGCAAAAATCGCTACGAATATCGCTGCCCCTGGCGCAAGGGTTTAACCCTTGCGCCGCGCCCCATGCGTACGCGATAGCAATATTAGCCGTTCAAATTTTGGTTTGTTCCGTAATACCAAAAATTATGACTGAAAACTTTTTGTATTCTTCACAAAGTATTGTTATTCTGTAACAATATAAGCTATGTTCCTTAATAAATAAAACGTAAGATATTGATGTTTTTAATACGAAACAAATAGCAAGAAAACTTGTCCATTTTTGCAGAAAAATGTGCAAAATTCGATTGGCTTTCATTTAATTTTAGGTAAGTATTTTGAAAAAAGAATTATTTAGGAACCTAGATATATACTATTCAAATACAAATAATACAATATTATAGTGGAAATACGCTTGAATTGGAAATACGTTTACATTTTGGTATTACGTTAGTATGAAGAATTCGTCCCTCCGGAGGCCTCTTAAGTGGTGAAAGCCTCCTCCAGGTTCCGCTCCTTCCGTGCTTCTCTATCCAAAGCTCAGCAAACTCCAAGTAACTCCAGCTAATTTGATTAGATCGTCACTCCAAAGTTTTGATAGTTTGCCTGGTCTGCGCTTTTTATCGAGTGGGTACCAAAAATAGTTAAGTAGCATTAAACCGAGAAGTTAGGAGATGTCAGTGCTAAGACAAAACAAAGTCGATACAAAGTCTGATTCCTAAAAATTTATACAGACGAGGCGAGGAATAAACCTGACACGTAATTTTTTTTTTTTTTTGTTTTAAATACATAATTCACGTACAAAGAAATTACAAGTTTCAGAAGGTAAAGTTTTGGCCATGCAGCAAATACTTGGGTAGACAAAAATACATCAAGTATTGCAAACAATGTTGAATATGTTTGAATCAAGCTACCTTTGGTAATACCTAGCTATTATACGGTAAATGGTAATACCGTTTTTAAAAAATTATTGTGGAAAAATACTGCTTTTTTAGCCTTATTTCATTACAACTTTGAAGCACAAGAACTACACCTTCATCGTCATTCACATCCGCTGTTTATAATAATAATATAAGCCCGCAGGGCAGCTTGTGGCGAGCTGTTGGTGAGTAGCGACACCACGGGTACCGAGTGCTCCCGGGGAAGTTCCTGGTTCTCGTCTCCGCTAGCGGAGTGGCATCCCAAGAGAACCAGACCCCCACCTCTTGCTTGCCTTCATTGGCCGGTCTGAGTGGAGTCGCGAGAGATGCATCTTAGGATGTAGACTCGGGGGTGGAAGTGTCTAATGGCGTAATAGTGAGGAAACCCGCTCACGAGCAGTCTTCATGATGGTGAAATCGGGGCCGCACCTCTCGACACCCCTCAGTCGTTTGCGCCGATGTTGTTCCTCTCCGGTAATTTACTCCGGCTTTTTAAGGAACCCATCCAGCATTCGGCAAGCCACCGTCTGCCACTCTTCTTAACATTATGATTGACTTGTTTATGGCAGACGTCCGCAATCACCCCTATAGCCCGATTACCCAGTCCATCCATCCATCCATCACAATAGCCTGGTTTTATTTCTTTCATTTTTCTTTGCAATAGTCTCTACACCTCGCGGATACGATCTTTGGGTGTATCATATTGTGCACCCGAGGATGATACCCGCTATGTGTAGCCATCGCCTTTAGATTAACTTCTCAAAGGGCCTCTGTGCTGTTGGCTTCGGCCTCACGCAAGCCTTCCAAAGGACCTTTATGGCCCGAGATCATGGTAAATGAGAGACGTAAAAATGCTGAACAATTCACACAGTATCATCAAGCCCCAAGCTAAGAGGAGTGTTATGGGTACTAGATGACTGATACACCTAATACAATATATAGAGGTAATTATGTATAATTCACATCATAATCACATCTCATAGATAGATATTTTTTATTATACACAGAGAACGACCAGAACACCAGTAAACTTATATGCAGATCGTACAAACATTCGTCCCGAGGCTGGAATCGAACCCGCAACCTCCTAGGTCGCAGGTGGACCTTTGCCCCCCGCGCCACAGAGGTCGTGATGACGATATTGATGTAGGTAAGTAACGTAACTTAGTTTTTTGGAAAACAATCCAGCAAACAAATTAAGGTGAGTCACCTTCACCACTGGATTTATTAAAAGTCGAGAATCCCACAGATCTTATCATATTTCCACTAACGAATTAACTCAATCGCATAATAGGTTGAATTGACGCACATTTGCGCATCTGTTGATTCTAATCAATAATTATCCGCTATTTTCCAAGATATTGTAGCTGAACGGAAAGTCCAATATTTTTCCACTGTTTGATACCTACCCTACCTACCTGCATGATAGGTTCTTAATTATTATCAACTAGCTGCGCCCCGCGGTTTCACCCGCGTGGTGATAGATATTTTGGATAATATATGTAGCTGGTACGTATCATTATGAATTGTAGCCTAAATGTTATTCAGATATGTAAGCTATATTATTGTGAAGTTTCATCAAAATCCATTCAGTAATTTTTGCGTGAAAGAGCAAAAAACATCCTCACAAACTCTCGCGTTTATGATATTTTATTATCAAAGAGCGGAGTCCAGTCGAGTCTACTCATTATTTTTGCTCATTGACATGTGTATATTTGATTATTCGTTTTATTAAATTCGATGCTAGTGATTAATTAAGTTGACTACACTATTGTATTAGGTAAAATAGTTGTAATGCTTTGAATACATACCTATGTATGTATATACTCGTAAGTGAGCTCAGCTCTGGCCTGCAAGTGCTGCTATATCGGCCCTTACTGGCCCGCCTCAAGCGGCTTGCCTTGATTCACATAAGGCTCAACTCACACCAAAAGAGCGTCGAAGCGCAGCGAAGCGGAGCGCAGTTTCAGTGTCATATGAATTGTAACTTTATTTTCATTACAATAAAACTTATTATCGCATGAGAAACTCGAACGAGTCGAATTCGCCGGAATTCCCGCGGCGCCGCGGGCATCCGCGCGACTCGTTCGAGTTTCTAAAGTTTTATTGTAATGAAAATAAAGTTAAAATTCATATGACACTGAAACTGCGCTCCGCTTCGCTGCGCTTCAACGCTCTTTTGGTGTGAGTTGAGCCTAACATCAGTAAACTCCGTCCTAACTGGATAATTATGTATTTTCGAGCCAGTTCCGTAAATAGTAGTGTAAATGTTAGGGTCCCTTACGTAACATTCTGTCCGAGTAAGTATAGCTAATAACAAAATATTTTAATGATTCATTCGGACTGTGAATGATTGATGAATAAGATTTTTTTTCGTGGTGTTTATTTTTATTTGATACAAGCTGCGCCCCGCGGCTTCGCCCCCGTGGAAAGCCATGTGTCAAATGGTTTAAATGATAAAAAGTATACTAAGCTATATAATAATATTCTAAGCTACCTCTCCACCAATTTTCAGTCAAATCGGTTCAGCCGTTCTTGAGTTATAAACAGTGTAACTAACACGACTTTCTTTTTTAAATATAGATTAGCTGATATAAGTCGATGTTTTTAGTTTATAATTTTACGCTAAAGGTTTTATATGTTTGATATAAATAAATCCGAATTATTCGTATAGTTGGCCAATTTTGTTGTTTTGTTTGGTTTGTGGTGTATGTTTGTTTTGTGTTGTTTTTTGTGTTAACAAAATATCATAAGCCTTAAAAAGTAACCTTTAGTATCCATATCGCGCGTAGGCGCCCCGCGGCTTCGCCCGCGTGTCAATTTATGTGTCAAATGGTTTATAAACCTTCCTCTTGAATCAATATTAAAAAAACCGCATCAAAATCCGTTGCGTCATTTCAATGATCTAAGCATAGCATACATAGGGAGGGACGGACGGACCGCGGGAAGCGACTTTGTTAACAATATATAATTTGAAAACAATAACAATCAAATAATATAATATTAACTAGTATTTACAATTACACAAATAGAGCTAACTCCAGACTGTGGAAAACAATCTACAGATAGCTCCGCCGTTTGGAGCCACATTTTGCGATCCTTAGACTAGGGGTATAGAAGTAACGAGGAGGTGCATGACGCAGACAGACACACCCACAACAACAAGTGGAATGGGGGTGGGTAGGCTACCCACCCCACCGACAACCGTAGAACATTTACGTAAGGGTATTGTCTCCCACCCCCACCCCCATGAGGCAGTGAATGAAGTGTTCCCCCTTTACATCCCCATTGAATAATATTCAATGGGGTTATGATACGATAATGCTTGTAACAAGATGGCGTGAGTATGCCTCAATGGAACCTATGAATGCAGCAATTGCTCGAAACTACGACGTTCGGTGTACTGCACCAGGCTATCAGCGCTATTGAGGAGGTGGGATGGAACTATTGCGGGGTTTACTAACGCTATGCTGCCTGTTGAGCAGTGCGACCCATAGAGCATTTTCCTCTAGTTCCGCATATTACCAGGAGTGCAGAGGATTGTAGGAGCGAGATTTTGATTGGGCGTGTTTTTTCGCTTAGGGGTAGGGGTAGTAGGCGTGATATGCTATGCCTGTTGAATGGTGTACTAAGGTAGTCACAAAAATAAAAAGAATCGTTATCGCTTCGCCTTTTTTCCTCGAGAAAACAGTCCTGATTAGTGGTATGCGTTGCATTTGCAATGCAAGTATTGTAAATAGTAGTTGTAATGTTGTTTCGGGAGTTGTACATTTTCGTTTTTCGTCGTTGTATAAACAACGACGACAAACGAAAATGTAAGACGCTGGAAACTAAATTATGTGCGGCAACTTTAACCGGGGTTATGTAGCCATGCCACCATTTGTGTTTCTAATTATAGATGGTGTGATTCTTCCCTTCTTGAAAAGATTAAATCTCTAAATTGCCGATAGAGCATGCTCAAGAATCTTTGATTTGACATTGAAAACCTAGCAGATTATCCACAAAACGATTACCTATCTACGACAAGACTCAATCAATATAATAAAGTCGTATTATAAATTGAAAAAATATCAAGATAGGCTTTTTGTTTGGGTTTCAAGGCAATGTACCTAATACTTTTAACAAGCATAATAATTGGTTTCCGTTTTTGATGTGTGTTTGATAAACAATTATGTTTTCATAGGTTTTAAATTGCTTTCTAATTCACTAACAATGAAATAAGTTAATTGTAAGTACAGTACTGAAGCTCTGCATCACAACACAAGTCATAAATTACAGTAATTCATAAATAAATATAAAATATCTCCATTTACTCCTGTTCAGCAGGAGAGTTTATTTTCTTCTCATTCAGACAATCCAAATGTTTGCAAGACCCGGTGTAAATAGGGATTTGATGGTCTCGCGTAATGTACGCTACCTAATATGTTCTGCTATCCTGGTAGCTACAACGAACGACATTACCCCTTTACATCTGCAAGCCGCTTCCTGTTACGTCCTGTCTCCACGGCGGCGACACCGACACTAGAGCGACACCGTCCCTACACCTGCAACTAAGTGTCGCGGCAGTGTACACACGCAGACATTCTATGTATACACAGAGTGTCTGGTGTCTGATGTCGTCGTGTATACTAAGCATTAGTTATGGACTTTATTGATACATACATGATTGATTACATACATTATCGACATAGCTCTGAAAATTAGCAAGCTGAAGTGGCAGTGGGCCGCCCATATCTCGCGAAGAACCGAAAGCCGCTGGGGCAAACGTGTTCTTGAGTGGAGACCACGACTCGGTAAACGTAGTGTAGGACGCCCTCCGACCAGGTATGATGACGACCTGCGAAAGACTGCAGGTAGATGCTGGATGCGTCAAGCTGAAGACAGGGCGCTATGGCGCTCATTGGGGGAGGCCAATGTCCAGCAGTGGACTAATATAGGCTGAAGATGATGATGATACTTTATTGATACATGGCTCTTATGTCTCGAATGGAATTCTTTTATAACTTAGATTCGTTTAAAACTTTGATTTTTAATAGTCGGATGATTCGGCAACTCCACAGGAAGTTCTACGTCACACTACACTCGCATAAATAAACAAAAAGCTATTTTACCTGGTCGCAAGTATCGCTTGAGAATCTGCATCTGTTATTAAGGCGGGTCCTACAATGACAGGATGCTACCTATCATATCAGAAGAAAGATTCACGTTATATAAACGTAGCCTGCAATTTTTGCAATCTTCTAGTTTTACGTTTATTAGAACAGCTAAAGAAATTCCAAATTGTAGAGCAGGTTGTATGTATGGCTGTACTGCTGTGGCTGTGTAGGATAGTGGTCAATAAAAACCATTTACGTTTAAATCTTATCAGCCCTCTGAATCCCACCGCTGGACAAAAGCCTCATTTCTCACTTCCCGTACATCCGGTCAAGGTTGTAACTGATTAAAGACTCTTCTTTGATCAGTGACATCTTAGAGTCTAATATTTAAACCAAGACTAGACCTAGACTGGAACCAAAATGAAAATCAAAGATACTGTATTCGAAAGGACAATGGAAAATTTGTGAAGCAAAATCCAATAAATAAAAAAAATTACAATGCCGTGCGCTTTTATCCACCACACGAACAGAAACAAGTTTTTTTCTCAAAAAGGTTAGTTCACGGTCGGCGAGCCGGTGCACATAATTTGAGCATAATTCCATGATTGCTGCCAGCTGCCATTACGTGATTTAATGGTGCTCCGTCGAACACTAATTTGTGATTTACTTGATCGTACTTTGTACCATGGGACGTTCGGATGCGTGAATAGAGTGATTTGACGGATGCATCCCAAATTATACCTAGAATATGAGAATAGCAAAGCATTCATTACGAAAGCAGGATGCTGGAGAGACAGGGCGCTATGGCGCTCATTGGGGGAGGCCTATGTCCAGCAGTGGACTGCTATAGGCTGCTGATGATGATGATGAATTACGAAAACGTTATGTGGTGAATAAATGAATGGTGCTTTGAACTAGGTTCTCAAAAAGTGGAGACGAAGGCTCGATTAAGCGAGCCTCCGCTGATTATTCTTTTTGAGACATGACAAATTATGATTTTCGAGTTTTTAACCACGGAAACATCTTCATCCCAACTTGGGAACATCGATTTGATTTTATAATGGCCGTAAGTGACTCAATTTTCAGCAAAGGGTTCGACATTATTACCATTTTGTCAATCAGTAATATTTATTCACATAAGATATGGTACATAATACATTGGTGGAATAACACAGTTGAGCTGCATATCTCGCCCGGATACAGGCACGTACAAAGGATTTTTGAGAGCCCTGCCAGGAACTACATAAACATTTCACCTATTCGAATTCCTATCCTCCGATTTTCATTGAAGTCAAATAGCTAATGCAATTGGTAAATCAATAAACCGCGCTACTGACTGCAAATCAATTTCATACAAATTAGTATGATTTCCCACGGAATGCGTGAAAAGCGTTATATTGTGGTAGATACGGCTGTGCCTTGGTTTAATGGGGAGATGATCACGTTTGAACGATTACGACGCCGGTAAAAACACGGAGGTAGGTATTATAGGTGATATCTACTTGTGCACACGATGACAATGGTAGGTACCTATGTAGGATTTTAATTTTATCATTTTCCATACATATCTAGGTTAATTAAGTACTTGCGTGTAGGTACTTAATTGATCTGGAATTTATTGGAATCTATATCAATTATTTTTCTTTTATTTTATTTATGCTTAGTACCTTCCTAAGTAAATTTACCTGCACGTACAGTGTTCAAAAAACAAATTGCGTCATTGGATAAAAATTTAAAAATGTTAACACTTTGACTGCGATTTTTTTTTTCGACGACTGCGATATTTTTTTTAACCTAAAAAATTCGTGCTGCCGCTCTACACAGCGGTTGTGTTGCGCCGCACATGCGTTTTGTTCGAAAAATATTACGGCTGTGCTGAGTCACAAAGATCTGTATTTTCTCAGCCGCTGCGCTAGTGTGGATTTACGCATATTAGTCACTTGTAGAAAACACATGCCGTGTGATTTCAGCACTCAAAGTGTTAATGTTATTTGAACTTTGTTAAAACCATAGCCGTAACAGCTAAGTCAGGTTGACTGACGACTGACGACGTGTAAAAAATAATCGTTAATTAAACTTATGAAATTTCTTCGGAACACCCTTGTACCATATTATGGTAAATTTGACGAAGTGTCAAACATTAAACGATTGATATTTATTTCATTATTAAACGACCGTTCTTTCGACTACGTAAACTAGCATTGGTACCTCAATTTTGGGCAGCAGTTATAAACACATCAATCTAGAGTCTGTTATCAAAAAGCGACAAACATAACAGCAATCAATAACCACCAATAACAGTCGAATTGATATACATTACTGTTCTAGGCCTCTCTAATTATGGGCGTGAGTTTAATTAACTACCCCACAATTTCACCAACATGACCCATCGCAAATTGACAGGTGTCAATGTCAGTCACGCGACCCCAGCGGAAATGACTGACAGAACGGACGGACAGACGTCATTACTGCGGCTGTTATTATAGCGGACGCAAGGCCGCCCCGGTCGGACTATGATAAAGATTTTAATTTGTAAAAGATTTACTTATGTTTTTTTTTGGTGAATTGGCTGCAAATATTTCCAATAATAGGTATTATTAATTATGGAACCAAATACGATTTCTTTTACAGTAGCTTCCCCATACCCACAATGAACCCTTCTGCAGCGCTGGTGCCACAGTGGAACCTGTATTGGTTTTCCGTATTGTGAACAGAAAGATGTCCTATTAGTTAAAATATAATGTAGTAGGGACCATACTAAAGGAACCAATAAAGGCAAAGAGTAGGCTCTACATTGCCTTATTGTATTAAGACTAGACTAGCAATATAAATTAATTTCGGCTCTAGACTCAGCAGTACCTATAAATCATCTTCCATTTCCGATGCATTAGCGGTTAGAAACTAAAGAAATCACTTCATAGTTGCATAGACACCTTATTAAGTTACATAGCCACAACAATATCTATTACTAAATATTACATCGCTCTCTACCTACCTATACTCGGGTCTAGAGTGCTAGATATTTATTGTAAACAAGGGGATTATTATAAAATATAATAAAAATTGATGGAAAACATTTAATGACACTGGTAATGACTGTACCTAATTTAATGATGTCGGAGCAAACGGCACGAGTTAAAACAAATATTGGATTTGAATTAGGCATAGTTGAAACACTTGATTTTGATTCTAGTGGTAACCTAACCGTAGCAAGGTAACCACTAAAAATATAAAGTTTCAAAATTATAAAATGTTTGTTTACCAAAAATATATTGTATTCTAGAACCAAGTATAGGCAGTTTTATTAATATAACCAGTGGTGGTGGTTATTTCGACAAACTTAGTAAAATAATACGTTATTTACTTAAACTTACGAGTTAGGTATTAAGTAAATAAATGGCTAAATAGTAACAGCTTGCTTAAATGTTATACGTATATTATATGAGTGTACTCAGGTGTTATGAAGTCTGGTAATTTTGACAGTAAATTGTAATTGGTAGCTACTTTCAATTCAAATATTTAATTCGAAAACAAACTATCGACACGCCGCGCCACTTGACGAAACGCTAGGTATTTTCGAATGTTTTGATTCTAAAAATAAATTGAAATGTTGAAAAAAATAACATAATCGATTACAACTTCTTCATAAACAAAATCGATTACCGATCGATCGATAAACCGTAACATTATAGCATTAAGGACACGACTATTTCATTCTAAGTAACCAAAAGTAAATAAGAGAGTGGAATTACTGTACCTGCCTTCTTAACTTGTATACAGGGCGTCCCACAGCCAGGCCACATGGAGGCAAAGTACCTTAAATATTGAAGATAGAACATTTTATCGAAAGAAGACATGCATTCAAAGATTTTTGAATAATCGCCTGTCTGAATCGAGAATCGAACCCACCAAATTGTAAAAAAAAAACATACATATGTACTTATTTAACGATACCGATCAAAAGGCTCAATCGTAAGTATTTTTTTTTTCCAAGTAACACATGGAGGGTTGTGGCATGGCTGCGGGACGCCCTGGACAATAGTAGGTATACTTCGACCACACTGTTTGGTAGTATAGTAGTAACTTGGTTGTATTTGTATGGTTTGTCAGATGCAATCAGCAGTAGTTTGTCTGTTTGTTGCAGTAATGTGCGCGTGCGCAGCCGGCCCGCAGGATGGAGGGCAGGCGGCAGCTGCGGCTGCTGCTCTGGAGGGACTATCTCATACGGAAACGGAAGTTTGTGAGTATCATGAAGAACCTTGAGTATCAAGAGACCACGACTCGGAAAACGTAGTGTAGGACGTCCTCCGACCAGGTGGGATGACGACCTGCGAAAGACTGCATGTAGATGCTGGTTGCGTCAAGCTGAAGACAGGGCGCTATGGCGCTCATTGGGGAGGCATGTCCAGCGGTGGACTATCATAGGCTGATGATGATGATGAAGAACCTTAGATATCACTTGATCAGACTTCATACGTCCATATCCACATCAAATAGTACATATATTAATAATAATTAAAAAGTCACATACCTACATAAATCTACAGAAAATAAACATTAAATAATTGAAAAGTAAGAACAAAACGATAATCACAACAAGAAATAAATAAAAAATAACAATAATTATTTGGCTATGTTCAACCTTATATCATAATTATTATACATATTATATTTTGGTAGAGTTCTTAATCTCCCTGGATAGGGCCAACTGTATTGAAACAGTTTCCATTGTGCTTTCCAAGTTTCCATGGTCATAACATCAATTAATATGGGCGAGTTCATTATCAAATTATGGATAAGTTATTGACCTTTAGCGAAACGTACTTACGGAAGTTCAATAATGTTTAAGTTTTCGGCTGTCTGGTACAAAAGGACTTAAAACTGGTTCTCACATAAATTATCCGATAACAAATAATTTAAATACCCAAATCCAAGGTACTGCATTATGTTGACTAAGAAAGTAAGCAAAGAGTTTTGGAAATTGTTTATTTGTATAAAAATATGTTGCTTTACATATTAGACAGTTGTTAGTATCTTGTGCCAGGATGTCCTGTTTCATGGCTATGATTGTTTTTCCAGATAACGTTAGCTGGTGTACTGTGGGCTACGGGAATAATGATCGGCGCCTACTCGGTGAGGATCAATATAGACAATCTGGACTTCCCCACGTGTAAGTACTAAGTCCTAAGACAAGCTAATAGGCTTGGTTAGCCATAATGACTGGTTTTGTGAAACTACTCCGAGATGCCATTTAAAACTATTAACCAGGATTAGATTGTTGAGTTTTCCAATATTTCGGCACAGTTTCATGCGCCATGATCACGGATAAACTGAACAGAATCAAATCATGGTAAATATCCAGTTTTAAATGACTTTAGTGTTAGATAATAACCATGATAGTTTAAAAGTTTTCGTCCGAGATGTTTTTTGAGACTCCTTATAAATACAAAATAAATCATATTTCTGCAAAAGATGGATTTAAAGACAAAATTTGAGCCTTTAAAAATGCAATTTCAATTTCATTCTAAAACGCTACCGCAAATACTAGTCTGTCTATGACGTCACCGATGCACGAACATTATGATGATACAAAATGACTATTGTTTTTTATTCAATAGAATCTCTTTATTAACAAACAAAATTACAATCAAACAATAGAAACAAATTAGAACGAGTATCACTAGTATTGACAATATTGTCAAGAAACAAAAAAAGCTATTGATTAAAGAAAGTCAGACCTTTGCTATAAATTATTCGTGTGGTTATTGTGTGTTTTTTTATAATAAATGAATGTGATGGCTTGACGTCACGGATCAGTATTCTCTGATTGATGTGCGACGTGTCATGGCGGATTGCTGTACCTATTTTGGTTTATTTTATCAAAATATTATAAAATCTCATTTCTCTCGTCATTAGCTCTATTACTAGATATAATTAGGCACGTACTAACCTGTAACTTCCTCGTATAGTTTTATTATACGGGGAAAACGGACTACTGACGTCATCATACTAGATTTGTAGGGTAGGTATTATTCGTTGTTCTAGATATGGGTTTTTACAAGCTTCCTGCGACATTTTACGCGATGTAACTGGTATAAATGTTGCCTATGTTTATTTTTCATCTAGAACTATAACAAGTTATTAACCGGATCTGATTAATAGTTTTTGGCGTACTGAGGTTACTTGTTACTTGTTTCTGGACTGGTTTCCGCAACTTGGCCGCCGGTGGGCCTTTTTTTGCGTGTCGGGTGAGGGGGTTGCTAGTCTAACCACTCGATGTCCTCCAGGAAGGCCAACAGCTCGCTGATGCCGGTGCATGCCTCCCTAGGTGTCCTCGGTGTCCCAAGGTGATGCAGTCTTTGAGAAGCCACGCTGACGCAATCTACAAGCACATGCGCTGCCGTCTCTGCATTCATGCTCCCTCTGCAAAGGGGGCTGTCCGTGATACCCAAATTAAATAGGTGTTTGTTTAGCATGCAGTGTCCCGTGACAATAGTACCTATATAATAGCGTACTGAGGTTATTTCATATCATATGCTCACAAGGAACAAGGAACACTTAGACATGACAAAAAGAATATTGGTTTCATTTCAAAGGCACTGCACTTACTTCCGCCTTTATTAATAACGAAATCTACAGATTATTCTGTCAACACGGAAGGAAGCAACAGCCCTTACACTAGCAGGTCTCTGAGTTGGCTTTTACGATATCAACGAGCTGAGCTAGAGGGTCAGGTCTTACGCCACGGCTTTAGACCTTCGCCTTACAATTATTGTTGACCTTTATGTCCATGTTGTTACGCAGGTCAGTTCGCAGCCCGTGCGCTGCCCAGTGCGGGCATGCTGCCGTTTCTGCAGTCCTTCATCTGCAGCGTCAACAACGAGTGTTCTTCCATGGACCAGTACCAGGAGGTGCCTTCCTATAACAACTCCAAGTTAGTACTGTTTGTTGATACAGAGGGATTTATATACAAGGTGGAGGCGTACAGGGTGGGGGCAAATGTTTGTACTAGTGTGTACATACTGTACTAGGCATAATGATTTGGAGATATCTGTAAATAAATAATTTGAATTTGTACTTAATGGGCCTAGAGCAGGTTACCGTGGCAGTGCGAGGAAGCGATTGTTTTACGAATTGGACTGAATAAAGCGGATGCATAAGGCTATTCATAACTGCAAGGACAGCTATATTTTTAAAGTAACACTTGACTGTGTCTAAGCTCTATCAATATACGAAACGAAAACAAAAGTTGAGGCGATTCTATGTTCGGCTACATAATGTATATACCTATTTTTTTATGTTCGTCGATTTTTCCGTCAATTTAAATCATTTATTTGTTTGAAATATATGAATTTATTTATTCTATAGAAAATGATCAGACGGTTGTCCCATGATTTTATTGCCAAGGGATAAGTACTTGTTCCGAAAAACTTAAAAACTATGTAAATACTAAGAAATTTTAAGTCAGTTTTTAGTTAATTAAATAAAACTAGGTATTTATATTATAGTTAATGACATCATAGTCTGGTTGGCTCTGGGTTGCTTATCGATATAATTCTTGACTGCAGGCTGACTCAGATCCAAGGCAAGCTGTCTCCGCTGTTCAACTCCTCGGTGCTGGAGGTGGCCGGCACCCTGCCTGATGCTGTCAAGCTACTGTCCACCGTCGCCAGTGCTGCTGACGAGCCTACCTTCATTGACTTCAGCAGTAAGCTCCTCTCGGCATCTTTAGAGGGTTGCAGGTGGAATCTGGCCTAGGATACACAGGGGAAAAAATGGTCCTCTTATTTGCATTCTACGGCATCTGCCCCGGACCAAAATAGCTCCGGGGTAACTAGCTTGGTACACACGCCCGGGATCTATAGACTTACTTGATTAGACGATTTATTTTGTTCTTCGCAAGAGCTCAAATGCAGTTTAAAAATTATTATTTATTCGTCAAAGTAAGAATATCTCGACTCGACTTTAAGACATGGGAGAAAGCTTTTCAAAGGACGTCAATCCACTTTTGAGACTATCATGTTTATTAAAGTAATTTCAAATGGTATATGAAACAATGCCGAAATATTGCAAAACTCAAAACTCGAATCATGGTAAATATCCCGTTTAAAATGACTTTAACGTCATTCCAGTTTCCAGTCCTAATAGATAGCTTTTACAAATAATTTACAAATATGTAATTGCAACCATCTTGCCACAAAACCTTACCATTTCTAATACAACTTAACAATTTGTTCTTTCAGGAAACGGTCTAAAGCTGATGGATTTGTTCAAGAACCCGTCGCGAGTGAAGCGCTATGTGACGTCACGAATACAGCTCGACGATGATGTCGCGCAGAGCTTGATGACGTCAGAGATCAGGTTCCAAGGGGTGAGCGACCTCCATAAAAAATATTCGTCACTGCAAAAAAGTTTTCTAATTGGTCACAACGCAAAAACCATAAAAATTTGTTTCAATCAGTCACATGTAAATTTAGTTCTAATAAGTCACGTCTTAGTTTTGTATTTATTGGTCTCATGGTGTATTTGTTTTTATTCTTCACCCAGTCAATTTGAAATTGAAACAAATTTTAATGTTTTTGGAGTGATGAATTATTGCCTAAATCCCATAGAATACTTATTTCATCATACAAATTATCTATTGATAGAAAATGATAACAGTGCTGATCTAATTCGATCATGAATTTGGTTTTGTCGTGTTCTCTACTTTCAAAGTATTTGGGTGAATTATTAAAAACGTACAGAAGTCTAAGTGGTGCTCAGAACTTTTTTGGCTTTGTATGGGAGAGTGTGTGAGACGTGTCTGGGCTGATGATATGACGATAAGGAACGTTAACTGTTTTCACTCTCATTCTCTTACATCTCTACAACTGCTTTTAAATATACCCCAAGATAAGTCAAAGACATAAATTGGACATAACCTAACTCCGTTTATTTCAGATCCTAGCTGGCAACATGGATCTATGCAACCCAGACGCGATCTCCCAAACGCTGGTGGTGCAGAACAGCGACCATCTGCAGATCATCTCTGAGAAGCTCTGCGCGATGAGCAAGCAGGACCTGCAGAGAATGTTCATGGACCTGTTGTACGAGGTCAACTTCAGCAAGTATATCAAAATGGTGAGCATCATGTCGTATCTTGTTACAAGGCTACCACGTTATTTAACACATAACATAACTAATTATCAGCGTTATTGCAACAATTTTACGCCAATAACGTGTATTAAGGCGCATTTTAACGCGCGGTACGTTATGTGTTAAATATAATTATATCTTTAAAACTACGCAACGGATTTTGATGCAGTTTAATGGATAGAGTGATTCAAGGGGAATGTTTATATTTACATATATAATACATGCATTTGCACTCCTCCAAAGCCGGGGCGGGTCGCTAGTTACTAATACAAAATTTGCCTTTGTCATATTGTGTTGACAATAAATCTAGCCTCTGATTTAATGTTCTTACAGCTAGGCAACATGTACTCCAAGATCTCTGGGGACAACCGCCTGACGGCCCTGGGAGACTTCGTGACCGCCGTACTGCGGGTGACGAAGCTGCAACACTTTCTGCCCCCTGAGGCGATGGCCATTTTCTACGGAAAGAAGAGCGAATTTAGCTATCTGAAACTTGACTTGTAAGTAGTTTTTATTAAAATCAGAAAGTTAAAATCTTTAGGCTCACAAAAAACCATTTCGGAGCGACGAATAGAATTAGGTACCTATCGTATTCATAACTAATTATTAAAATAAAAATGAAATAATTTCCAACGTTTGCCTTAGAAAAAGACGGAAATTATTTAAAATTAAATAATTTCCGTCCGTTATATCCGATATCAATAATTTATGTCCGAGTCCTGCTTTTTACTGCCTTTCCTTAAATCTATTCTAGCCATCGTAAGGCCTGTGGTATTTTGTAATTTTTCATAGAAAGATATTAATTTTTTTATTACCTATAGGCAAAAGCAGTGATCGATTTAATATTAGGAACGGCAACATATTTATTGTGAGCCACCATGCTTTACTGAATGCAAGCCAAAAGTTGTAAGATGTAGACGAAACCCTTCGTAAAGATTTTACTCCCTCATGTTTTCACAGAATACCGAAATTCGTGGAACTCTTCGCTCCCACCTTCGGCGAAACCGACCAGTACCAATCCATCAAAGAGCTTGCTGATACAGCTGTCGTCAGCATACAATATGTCAGCAAGATATTCGGCAATGTTGCCAATGACACTGATGCTGGCAATGGAAGGAAAGATGGCGGAGTTATTGACATGGATAAAATAAATAAGATGCTGGATAATGTCGAAGCTGTTGCTGTTAGGGGCGACACGGTCGAACCCTTTACTGTGTAAGCACCTTCATATGTGAAAAAGCAAAATCATCCTTTTTCTATAGCCTATTTTGGTACACTGCCGCAGGCCTCACCCTGATAGGCGCCTTGTTAGTTTTTCTCATCAATGCTCATAATTACTATATATTTTTCCAGCCTATCGAAACTAGCAAACATGATAATAAAGTTCCTACCGAAAGACAAAAAACACGACTTTCTGTTCTACTCTACACTACTGTCCAAATTGATGGAAAGCATGCGCAAAGTCATTCAAATCAATACGCATATAGAGGAGATGACCTACAATGTCACCTTGAGGAACCCCGAGGCTGTCAAAGTGTTGCAAAAACTGGATCCTGTGATGGTCGGGAAAGGTTTCGAGGCGTTGGTCAGTGCTGAACGAACGCAGGTGGGTTTTGGTTGTTAAAATAGATGTGGAGAAAGACTTGTGTTATTCGTTTGACGTGTGTATTTGAAATTATGTTTGTATGTGGCATCAAAGCTTCTAAAAGTATGAATCGATTTGAATTTCGTTTTCTATGTTTGATAGATGACTACGTCGAGAGTTTAGCTATGTTTGATGTAAATAGTATATATATATAATATAATTCTATGATTTACGTAAGAGTTTTGGATTTTTTGTAAAATTTGCTTGTTCGGACTAAAAAAAATATTAATTATTATAATAATTATTCAATTTTTCGAGAATGGTACCGATTCTGTTGGTACTCAAACCTAAACTAACTGTATTAAGCGTTAAAAATATCGTACCAATCTAGACTACGAGTTACGTTTTCTGTCAACAGAATCACTACCAATATAGCACAGTCCACCAGAGTCTGATGAAAATTCTATATTTCTGAATATTTTGTCCCCTTTAGATCCTAACCTCGAACATAAACGCAGCAAGTGAAATGTTCTGTGATGTAAACAAGCTACAAAAGTTCCTTCTCGTCTCGCAAGCCGAGGTGGAGTCAGCGAAAAATCAACTGTGTTCCGATGCCTGGAAGGTCTTCATTGACGATCTCATCAAGTCTTTTGGTGTTGGAGATGTGAAGAATTATGTGAGTCTTACAATAATATATTAAGTATAGTAATCTATAGTTTTAACAAGATATAAAATTTGTTTTTTATATATAAGTTAGTTTTAACAAGATATAAACTAAGAAGTTACTATCTTGTAAAAACTATGTATTAGAACATATATTTAACGAAAAAAAACAAGACATATACAATGGAAGGTACAATTACTTGCTATTAAACTTTTGAAACTACCACGGTTATTCCCACAAAAGACATTTATATAAGGATATTTACCTACCATGCATGATTTGAGTTTAGAGTTTTCCAATATTTTGACACAGTTTCATGCGCCTTGATCATTGAATAACTGAAGGCACTGCGAGGATTATTACACACAATGTCATCTAGATAGAACAAAACATCAAGTTTTACTTATCATACTTGTAAAACAAAACGCTCTAAACCCTTTTCCAGATAAACGAAATGGCCTCCCTCGTAATCCAAGAGACCCTGGGCAAGGACACCTCCCCACTCCTCTACTCGATGGACCAAGCTCTCGACACCCTGAGGAGCTTCTCCTCATCTCTGGTGAGCATGGCGTCGGGGGCGCGGCCGGAGGTACCGTGGAGGAAGCTGCTGGATGAAGGGCTGGCGAGGGTTGTGGATGAGAAGGCGCATCTGGGGAAGCTGATGCTGTAAGTAGATGATGTTGCCGTGCCCTAGCAGGGTGCTTGTTTGAAACACTTTATCTTTAACTCTTTGAACTGAGGTGAGAATAATTGAGGTGTGCTATATGTCACAGTTCAACTGTGACATAAAGCACACCTCAAATTCTAAAGAGTTAAAATCTTCTGTACAACATGTTTGCAATAAAAATATTAGTATTGAGTTAGATAAAACAAGTTGAGGTGGTTGGTGACGCGTGAAAACAAATAGTGGGTTTTACTATTTTCTAGGTTCTACAAGTAATTTAGAAAGCAGATTAAGAAGTTTTGTCCACATTATAAGACTAATGACATTATAAAGATGTGCTTATCGTAATGCTGTCGTCAATTCTAACTTGTACAATCTTAATATTATCTGTACTATATCTGTACTCCGGCCAAAATCAAGATCTTTTTTGTAAACATTGCCAAACAAAGGTGATTTGACGATTTGAGCTCTTTTCTACAATGCAAGTCAAGCTCCTAATAATATTTTTTCAAATACTACGTCAAAATAGAATTTAGCTTTTGTGAGTTGTTTGCGTAACGTCTATAAACTTTTCACGGCCAAAAGGATCCTAATATTAGAAATAAGATATAATGTATTGAAGGATATAAGCTACTTTTGGCGAACAGAAAATGGGGTAAAATACAAGATGAATGTTTATTGTTTATACGTGCAAAGCGCGTGCCAAACTTAAACATAAGACAATTACGACTTTGCATTACTTTTCAGAATATCAGTACACGGCGCCATCGCCAAAGAGATCGTAAAACAGAACCCCATCCTGCAGTTCAAGATAACACCCGTCCTCATCAACATTAACACCTTCGTTGCGGCCGTGAACGAACAACTGGCGGTCACGCCGGGCTACGTCAGCGAGGGGCTGAGGGAGGTGTACGGGGAGGTGGTGCAAACTGTGCTACTGACTGCTAATGATGATGTTAAGGTAAGGTCGACTTAACCACGACAGATATTTATCGAGACCCGACAAATTGTGGTCACTGAGTTGTGCGTTACTTTCATAGATGATTTTTCAATGTTTGGGCAAATTACCTACACCTTAGAAATAGGTATCACAACCATTACAGACAAGTTGAATTGAATTGTTATCGTTCAAAGAACGGATATTTGTATATTGTATCACTCACTCCTGTGAATCAGTAGCAAGGATCCCACCTAAGCCACAGAACTTCTACACATATGTCGGTTTTGAGCTGACTCTATCAAGTTTGTAGAAATCTTATTAAAGAATTTTTATTATGATAATTATTTCGTAATGTTTAGTTCAAAAACTGACAACGCATAGTATATTTTCGTTACATACTTAAATAATTTCGTTTATTTCAGACATACCGATCTCTATCCACCTACTGCAAAGACATAGTTTGCTTTGGCGGCGACAATGCCTCCAAATACCTACAGTTTCCACCTGGGGTCGACACGGACAAGATGTCAGATGTTCTGTGCAACGCGTCCATAGCTATCGAGACGGGCTTGAGGAATGATTCGATTGTGTCTAAGGCTGTAAGTTCCTCATTTTAATAAATAACGTCTATTTCTGCTGCTACTAGGATATTTATTAAATTCTTTATTGTACACATAAATCATAATCCATCGTCCACTGCTGGACATAGGCCTCCCCCAATGAGCGCCATAGCGCCCTGTCTTCTTCTTGCTTCTTCTAGCTTGACACAAATCATATACAAGATAATTCTATCTTTTTGTACTGATCTGTATATGGTGTACATAAAGCACTATGGCTATCACAACATAATGCTGAGTCGGACGCCATTTTGTAGCATTTAAGTTTTTTTTTTCAATTAGTTAGTAGTTATGTAGTGTTTATGGTGTTGGGTAATTAAGGAATTAGTTAAGTAAATTTGTTAATGCTACAAATAAAGATTTTTCTATTCTATTCTAAAGCATTTTTGTATTGTTGTTTTGTATTGATATTGATTGGTTGCTTATTAATATTTTTATTAAATCAGTGCTAGTGAGGCTTAGTGACGTCACCAAACGGCTCTATCGGCAGACCAGCGTTGGTTGTAACTTGCTTACAACTAACTCATGCTGAGATAGAGTCCGTTTTGTGAAGCATGTACAAAAATATGTTTTGTCCTTTATTTTTTATAATCATGTTTGTTTTATATTTTTGTGTATTGAGTTACAAATAAACTTATTCTATTCTATTCTAAATCTACTTTTTCTTTTTTCAGATAATGAAAATCATGCAATCAGAACACACCGCACTATCAGTAGTTAAATGGACCGAGCTCATTAACAACATACAGAGCCTGTACGTACACCTCGACAAACACTATCCGTACCTATTTGAGTATTCCACCTACGCTATGGACAAAGCCACTCAGGAAAACGTACGCAAAATGTGCGATAGTGCCAAAGAATATTGGTTTGGGATACGGAATCTACAACGTGCAATGCATCTGAGGTAATTTATGAACACATTTTACTTAGTTATTCGTCAATAGATAAGTATCTGTAAAGTAGAGACATCTTGTGACGTGGGGGTGAACTACCACTAGCGTCAACGACCATGTTATGTATCGTTACTCGTGAGTCAAATAAACATTTATATCAATTACAAACGTATTTTCATGAAACCCAATGTTACAGTATCCATCAAGTTTGCTTGGAAGAGATTGCTGTCAGCGATAAGGACGTCCTTTATAGTTTCTTTATTCTATTGTTTATTTCTGTATTGTGTGGTATAATAAAGTGTTATCTATTTATCTAAGTACGTATGGAAGTAGCTCATGGATCATCGCCATCGTAGCATCCCTTTCGATATATTTTCTGTCAGACAAATCTGCAATTTTGAATCCATTGTAATAACTATAATAATTTGTGTTATAACAATAGTGAATTGTACTTGTTTCAGTGTGAACTTAGGTTTCCGGCTATTAGACATCATAGATTACGGAATATTCAACATGACAAGTGAACCGTGGCTGAAGATCAAGTTCTTCGCTACTAAAATAGTTGGACCTCTGGCTGTGGTCGACGACACGGTCAAACTAGTCACTGGTAAGATTATATATTTTATTAAGTTGCTAAAACTACACAATCATCATCATCATCATCATCAGCCTATAGCAGTCCACTGCTGGACATAGGCCTCCCCCAATGAGCGCCATAGCGCCCTGTCTTCAGCTTGCCGCATCCAGCATCTACCTGCAGTATTTCGCAGGTCGTCATCCCACCTGGTCGGAAGGTCCTACACTGCGTTTACAGAGTCGTGGTCTCGACTCGAGAACACGTTTGCCCCAGCGGCCGTCGGTTCTTCGCGAGATATGGCCGGCCCACTGCCACTTCAGCTTGCTAATTCTTTAAGCTATGTCGATAACCTTGGTTCTCTGTCGTATGTATTCGTTACGAATCCTATCCTTCAGAGAAACTGCTGAGAAACTCCTAGCATAGCTCTTTCCATAGCTCGCTGAGCGACTTTGAACTGGTGGACCAGCCCTATCGTGAGTGTCCACGTCTCAGATCCGTAGGTCATAACGGGAAACTACACAAGCGCCTACCATAAATATCACCTAATGCTAATTATAGAAATAGAAGATATTTATTTGCGTTTCATAAAATAATAAATTAGGAACTAATAAAAATAATTGTCAGAAACAGTCGAGATTTGGTAATATTTTTAATGTCATGGACGAAACCTTTTGATACGGTTTCTTCTACGTACTGAAGTAGGTACCTACAAGCTTCTGCCCGCGGCTTCGTATGCGCTTTTTCAGATTAATAAGTAGCCTACGGATAACTTTCCCGAAATACAAACTGACTCAAATCAAATTCATTTAGATCTATTCAATTCAAATTCACATATTTTTAGGCTTACAAAATAAACACATAGACAAGTCAAAATTTAATACAAGTCATTATTATCAAATAACATTATATTAATCATTCTACGTAAGATGTGAAAATATTCCAAACTGACGATCACACTGACTCTCTCTATAAAGTTTTCACATTAGTAGGGCAAATGCAATTTTTTGTCATATAATGCTTTTTCTTACTCTCTTATTTCCATCATTATCATCAGCCTATAGAAGTCCATGACAGGACATAGGCTTCCCCTAATGTCTTCAGATTGCCGCATCCAGCATATTATTATGTCCATCCATGGTTTCTTTGCAGCCCTACTGACCAACTCGACGCTCGAGTCCCGCCTGCCGCCCATGACAGTGCAAGCCATGACCGTGATCGTGCCGAACCTGCCGCAATTCATCATGGACACAGTCTTCCTCATCATACATGACAATACTGATGTGAGTTACAAGTCAACTTGAATTTATTTATTGAGCAACTAATACCATTTAAATGAAGCAATTACATACACGTATGATTACAATTAAATGAAAATGATTATAATGGTTCTTACATATTTAAATTTGTTACATGAATGGTCTTGTCACATCTTGCTGATCAGCTGAGTGTACCTATGTAACTACGATAGACTTTACATGAATACAGTTGTTAGGATTTAAGCCCGCATCAACGGTAAACTGTAACTTTGTAACAATAAATAAATAAATACATATATTTTACCTTTCTATATATATGGAGTCTTGTTAAAACTGTTAAGCTGTAAGTGTCAAGGGAGCTTAGATTGATATCGGATGAAACCATATCTGTCCCTGCGGAGTCGGACAAATCGTGACAGTGTTTGTTTGAATAATTATGAAGAATAAATATCGTGTTTAATTTCCAATAGGCTTGCAGCAACATCACAAAAGCATCTGTTTCATTAAAGCTTTTCCTTATAGTTAAGTGTTATACTCGTATGTAGAATATACTCTTTAATCCGAACCAAAGTTTTGTTTAGTTCTAGAGGTATAATGTTCATCTAAACTTTTAATATACCCTTCCAGATAGAGCCAATAATCTCCCTAATGAACGCCTCGCCCCCCTGGCCGTGCTCCACCTCCAGCATATCAGAACACCTCACGATGACACCCGAGTCCAACGCAGCTGTCGCAGCCATGGAGACCCTGCTCTGCATGGACCGCGGCCTGCAGGACGAGTGGATCGAATACTTTGCTGAGAGGGATATCAAGCTGAACGTAAGTGTATCCCAGCCTTAGGTGAGACGGTTTCATCCAAGAGAAAAGAAGCTATAATTAATAATAAATAATTCTGGACAATTCACACAGAATTATCTAGCCCCAAGCTAAGCAGAGCTTGTGTTATGGGTGATAAAGATAATTGTGTGTTAGTTAAGTAATGTTGGTCCTAATTTATGATTATTATATAGATACTTAAGTACGTTATTTACTTAAACGAGCTGCTGAGAGTTGATATATCTATTTCACAGTGCTTTTGTTTTTCACTGCACTAGTTTCCCTAGTCTCTCTTACTTATAGTGGTCAGATTGTGCGTTCGTAACCAGTTTACTTGCACCTTATAACTCACTCACTCGACACGCAACGAACCAAACTATGTCTTGGCGTCCGATGAGTCCTCGTTTTGGTCAGTCCTGTGCAGTTCCTGCCAGTTATCTGCTTGTAACTCGGTATTTGGTCTAATTATTGTAAATTATTTGTTTTTTTTTTAAATACATTCCAGATGAAAACCAACTACAACAGCACCCAGTACGCGCCACACCTGTTCCTCAGAGCATCCTCCACGTTCAACGCTCTCATCGAGGACTCGACCCTGGTGAAGGAAGCCTACAAGCAGCTGGTGGATGAAGACGCCTCGGACAAGATCGGGCTGGTCAAGGCTTGGAAGTACGCCGTGGACTTTGCTAACAGCACGGAAGGGCTGCTGATGTTACGGTACGTCCTGCTTATCTGATATTTCTTCATTTAAAAAATGTGAAAAAAAAGAATCGTTGCTACTACCTATTTGGATAGCTATTTAATATGATATATGGTGTATTAAGTTTTCCTATATATTTATATATATATAGGCTTCCTCATCGATGACGGCGACCCTAGATATCACGGATTTTTCTATCATGAGCTCTAATATGGCTCGCTAGACCGAACTTGGTCTTGAATACCCCACGGCACGTATGGCATTAGAGTTGACCCGATGAGTTATATGTATACGTGTAGGAGGGCTTAGGTCTCTGTTTTCGTATCTGGCGTCTTGCGTCCATTGTCTCGAGGCGTTTTCCTCTTTAATGTACTTGTATATACCTTTTGTATTTCCAAGTGTTTTTACTATTAGTAGCTTTCTTCAAAATAAAATACTTATAAGCAATCCTGGTAATGGAAGTCCATATTGCAATGGCCACCCTTGACAACTGCGAGGCCAATAGGCGGCCATTGAACCATATAAGTTAATTTTTCATAGACAAGACCGCTCAATTTTCCCGTCCGTACAATGGTATCTACCTACCTATTATAGGCTGGGAAATTTACTTGCATTACTTATTAATTGTCAGCTTTGAGGTCAGAAAGTCCATCGAGCGTCATTTGTAAGAAATACTCTCTACAGTCATCTGGTCACCAAGACTAACCCGGCGTTATCAAAACAACTTCTAAAAGATCGGTCAATCATTTGACAGATGCTCTGCCTGACACATGTAGGAATTAGTCTTAATTAAGTTAGTTTAAGTTTGCACGAAAGAAGGCATTTCGAACATTTTGTTTGTTAACAAAAAAAAATCTTCAGTCATTTAGCCGTGAAGGCCATTTATAAGCTTTTCTGTAGCTAGGTTAATGTTACTTATTTTGCATGTAATAAAGCTTGTAAGCCTTCCTTAAATTATTAAATAAATAAACTTTCTACCTTCCAGCAAATTCTTCGCGAAATTCGACACAGTTCTATCGTCGATCGACACCACGGCGACCAACAGCAACGTATCTCTGAACACGTTGTGGGAAGGCTACACCGCGTGTATCGGGGCGGCGCGTGTCGAGGGCTGCCTGCGCGAGGGGCGCGCCATGTGGAGCAGTGCGCTGCACGTGCTGGCGCTGGTCTTCGAGAGCGCCGCGGACGATATGATCACTTACTTCACAGAGGTTAATGGTACGTCTCGAATGATTCTGAAGCTTTTGAAACTATCATGGTTATCAACATAAAATGTCTTCCTAACAAACTTTGTCTGTATTCAGCTCCAGACCACGACCTACTGCAAGTCCTCGGCTTCACTCGTAGCACGGCGCTGCACTCGCTGTACGAACGGCTGCCGGAGTACATCGGTGTGCTGGTCAACTCTTACTGGGACTATGGGTTTATGAGCCAGGTAGACTGTCTTTTATGAATGCAACAGAATTGGAATGGTTTTTTGCTAAAAGATAGTTGCACGATAACATTTTAATTGATGTTTTTGTCCATAAAAATCTTAAATAATGAAGGTACATATCAAAATCCAAGGAATAAACTGCTGATCGTTCAATTTCCTTTGGATTAACCCCACCATTAGGTCGTATTCACACAGCGTCGCCGTTTTTATAGGGTCGTTTTTGACGGACCCGTGTCGCTACTCCACTCCTTTACTGTACACTTCCGGGTACCTGTACTCGCTACAGCTACGGTAAAGAAACAGATGTTGAATTAATGCGCCTTTTCATTTGTAACACAAAGCAGAACAACAGAAACACAAAAAAGAACAGTAGTATTTTATATAAACAAGCATGAGTCTCAAACGTCCCTGTTTCAGCATGTATTCACCACCAACGCTACTCTACCGGCAAATCCGTTCGATGTGTTAAATTTCCCTTAGCTTCTCGAACACCTGGAACTCCTGAATTTCCCTGTAATTAAAACACAATAATTTACATTTATTACGATAACTTACTACAACTTATTTTTGTAGATCCGTCGAGCATCCCAAACTCAGTTCTGGGACTGCGACTCCGTGGTCTCAGCGCTCGTGGTGCCGCCGGGGAGTAGATTACAAGAAGACGATATCAATCGAGTCAAGCCGTATATCTGTCCCTCTCTTATATACTGGCTGTCTCTGCCCAGGGATGACAACGTGCTGTTCAATATTGTGGCTAAAACTGTAAGTAATAGAGTGTAAAGCACAATAAACGTTGTGGTTGACAATAAGCTTTACAAAATAAATATAAACTCTGAGCCTCTGAGTCATAATAGACTTCATAATAATATCGACGATAATGTCGATAAGACGAATCGAGTAGATGTTCAGATGTATAAAGTAGATGCTGAACTTGTAAGATACAGAGAGTAAAATTTGTATAGTTTTAAGAAACTATAAAAAAAAATTAAACCTTTGTTGTTCAGATTTATAAACGTCTAGCTACGCATGTATCTAACACATTTTTTTCCTTTCAGCAATATTATTTCTACTCATTCCACGTAGAAGGTGCCAACGGCAGCTTCGAAAGATCTTTCTCCAAAGGCATGAAGTTAGGTGATGTAATAACCGATATCTCCAAAGAGAATAAAACAACAATCAAAGAAGAGCTTAGCCTAGAAAGTCTTAAAGACAAACTAACCAAATTTATAGACAGTATTATAAACTATAGACTGAAAGAGACTGATGAAGCATATAAGCTTTTTAGTGAAATTAACAAGCAACAGTTCACATCTCACGTATATTTGACGAGAATAGTCGGTATGCTTAACAAACTAGCTACAGGCATATCCAATATCACTACAGACGATAATTTTATCACCAAAGAGAATTTAAACGAAGAAGATATTGCTAAAGTAACCGCAGATCTGGTGACTATGAAGAATATATTCAAAAGGAAAGCACTAGACGTTATTGCTATACACTACGATTTACTAACAGAAGCGCTTTGGAGGCAGGATGATTACAATATCATTGACGCTATGGAAGATATGTGCTTACATCTGAATGAGAATACAAGTGTTATCCTAGCAGATGAAGGCAGGGTGAAAGCTCAGATCTGTGCGAAAAACTACAAGATGTTCTACAGAGCTGTACATGACGCTGTGGCCGAGGATTATACGGACGCAAGACAGAGTCTAACGGACTTAGTGAAGGTGTTACAGAACGGCGATGAGAGTGAAGTGGTTGATATTATTGAGTTTTTGAACAACAGGTGAGATTTAAGAATATTTTTGTGTTTAGGATTCGAATATATTATTTGTGAATTTTTAACTTTAAGAATTAAGGTATTAACTGCAGTTTCCAGCATCTTTGATTTTTGCTTCACTCACATATACTCCGATTTAGATTCCAAGTTAGTTTAAGTCAATACAGACATTTATTAACTCAAAATTTAATTTCAATTTAACAGCAACTAATAACTAAATCGACGCATAATCTCCCATGTGCAGCAAAATAATGTTTAAATGATGAATGAAAGCTTTCAAAACCAAAATAATATTTTCCACCTATATTCCTTGGGTTTTGTAACACCCAATACAAAAATATACAGGTACAATAAAAAATCTTATGCATAACTTTCTATGAGACATAAAACAATTTCAAATCGCGCGGATGCCAATGTAGAATTTTATAATTATACCATAATAATAATCAGTTAATTATGCTATGCTATGCTTTTATTTTAGAACCGATCTAGTAAAGTCCCTCAAGCACTCAATCTCGTTCTCCTACGACCTGGGGCTCCCGGTCTACCTGAGGCACCTGCAGTTCAACCTGCAGGGCTACCGCGTGCTGCTGACCTTCCTGTCGGGGGGCGACTGGTGGGGTGAGCTGAGGCGGTTGTACGACGGACCGGAAGCGAGGAAGTTCTTCGGTTATGTCGAGCAGGGATTTGAAGTTGCTGATCATTTTGTTAACAATCTGGATAGGATTCATGTGAGTTTCGTTAATTTTAAGAGATTATGATAATTTTTTTAAGACCGATTTTGTCAGAATCTCTATTTATTTAAGGTTAATTTATACGACTATGTATTCATCTCTGTTCTGGCAAAATAAAAATCTTTTTACTATTCCTTTTACACATTAAACTTATCTTCCATTTCTTTTGTTTCAGTTGGTCCGCCTAATACGCGACATAAACGTAAACGACACGAGCACGTTCTGCCTCGCCAACCTGACTCTGTCCGACTACATGCCGGACGGCTCGGGCGCGCTCGAGGCGTTCAAGCAGCAGCTGTGCACGGCGGATAAAGTGGAAATGTTCAGGGAACTACCCCCGTTGTTGATTGCTTCTCAGGTGATTAGAATTATCAGAATAATCTATTTATTGGTAATAAAAATAGCACAAGTCAGAATAGAATCGTCTACACTGTAGAACGCCTTCTCGACGAGCCACGATTTAAGTCTTCGCTTAAATGTAGAGAGGCTAGGTGCTGTGAGTACCTGATCCGGCAGGTTGTTGTACAACGCGGGTCCCAGCACGTGCGTGAGTCTGTCCGACTTAGCCAGTCTGTGTGATACCGTAGATAGCTTGCCAGCTCCACGAGTATTGTAGCATCGCGAAAGGCTTTTATTTGTAACCCCTGGCCTACCAAGGGGTTCGGTTTACATATCCTAAAAAGTGTCTGTGTTTCCATGTGTTTTGCATCAAAAGAATCGATTCGATATTTTATATCATGAAATGATTGTGTTTGAAGAAATTCGGCACAAAAATTGTCGACGAAGGTTTCAATGATTATTATAATAAAATAACCTTGTACTTTTAATGAGGTTGTCCAGTAAACTAAGACCTCTGTAACCCATGTGTGCAAATAAATGATCTGTATTCTGTATTCAGTAAAGTGCAATGTGATCTCATATTTAATGAGGTTGTCCAGTAAAGTGCAATGTGATCTCATATTTAATGAGGTTGTCCGGTAAAGTGCAATGTGATCTCATATTTAATGAGGTTGTCCGGTAAAGTGCAATGTGATCTTATATTTAATGAGGTTATCCAGTAAAGTGCAATGTGATCTCATATTTAATGAGGTTATCCAGTAAAGTGCAATGTGATCTCATATTTAATGAGGTTATCCAGTAAAGTGCAATGTGATCTCATATTTAATGAGGTTGTCCAGTAAAGTGCAATGTGATCTCATATTTAATGAGGTTATCCAGTAAAGTGCAATGTGATCTCATATTTAATGAGGTTGTCCAGTAAAGTGCAATGTGATCTCATATTTAATGAGGTTATCCAGTAAAGTGCAATGTGATCTCATATTTAATGAGGTTGTCCAGTAAAGTACAATGTGATCTCATATTTAATGAGTTTTTCCAGTAAAGTGCAATGTGATCTCATATTTAATGAGGCTGTCCAGTAAAGTGCAATGTGATCTCATATTTAATGAGGCTGTCCAGTAAAGTGCAATGTGATCTCATATTTTTCTATTACAGGGTTACGAAGCTGCTCTGAAAATGTCTAAAGACATAAACTACGAGGATCTAGACAAAGACATTTATTACATCGAGTCTAACATCGGACTAATTTCCAACGGGCCTAAGGAACCAAAACTACCTGCTTGGGTTACTGCCGAAAAACTGGACTCATTCCGGGCAAATATCATTAACCTTTTGTCGAAGGAAACGTTAACGAAAATGGTATTTGGTTTGATGTCTAATGCCGTGGACGCTGGGACACTGTTCTTGGATAATAGGTAAATATTATATGTACTTTAGAAAAAAAACAATAGTGTTCGAAACATTGTTGGTAATATTGGTAAGACTATTCCCGAGGAAATATTTTTTTCAAAAGTACATAAATTTAAAGAATTAAATTTATGTACTTTTGAAAAAAATAACGCGCTCGAAACAATTGGCACCTGCGGGCTTACCCTTGAATCCAATCCCAATCTCAATCCAATTCTAATCCGAATCAGTTCCAATCTCACCAAACGTAAAATTGGCACTCTGGAACAAAATCGAGATTGAAATTAGAATCGAGTATAAGATCGACTCCACATTGTAAATAACAGTGGTAGAATGAAATATCACGATGCGTACCAGCTTAGAAAAAAAAACTGCGGGGAATTACAAACAATTGTCCCACTTTTTCAAGTGCTTCTCGATGTTTACACAAGCTTTTCAGCCTAAATAATCTTCAGCTAGTTTGCTCCGAGACTTGAAGAGTGCAGCAAAGTTGAAAGTAATTTAATACATTCAGTTTTTTATCAATTATCAAGGTAAGCTTTAAATTATCAAGGATTCTCGTACAATAAAAAAGATTAGGTACTCTTTTTTATTGTACGAAAGGCTTAGGCATCAAAGGCAATAAATCGGTACTTATAACGTTAAAAAGGCTTTTGCTGACCTTGTAGCACTTTTTGAATTCGTCGTCGGTCATGGCAAAACCATTTTCTGAATACCGGGCTATTCTTCTTGTATTTCGCCTTTGCCTTATGTCTTCTCGATGAGCATTGGTTAAAATATCACTTTTAAGAGCCAAATGTGCAATTTTCTCGTTTAAAATCACTCTGTTAATCACTAATATCCTCGCACAATCGCTAAAAAGTTAACTTTTGGCAACTGTGAAATTTCTATCGCAAACTCGATTCCGTTCTCAATACGAAACGTCAAAATCGCGTCAAGAGTGCCAAAAAGTTGATAGTTTCGAGAAGAGTCGATTTCATTTAGTTCCATAAAATTCCACCAATTTCGATTCCAATCGTGCGCTAGTTGCGCGGTCAAGAGTACCAAATGGCATGATTTCGATCACAATTTCAAATTACGATTGGAATCGAGTCTCAAGAGTTGGCCGGCTGGTTATTGCCTTGTTGAAGTAGAAAAAAATCTTGGATCGAGCGTCGTTGGCCTACCGCGAGAATGAAAATTTAAGTAATGAACGTTACTTTCGTGAAATTATCGGTCATTCATTCATTTATTTATTTATTGGATACTAATACATTGTCACATAGTTTTAGCTTAGGTGTTATAAGCTTAGAGGTCGGTAGGAACATGCACCCTGTAAGGGCGCAGCAGTTTATTTATTAGCCAAATAGTTTAGATATCTTGCAATACAATGGTGAAGTTAAACATCTCCTCAATCAAAGCCTTCATCCAAACCTAACACTAAACTTGTAATATTTCCGTTCCCAGCCAATGCACACTCTGCTCCCAAATGACGACGTGGTTCAAGCAGCTGAACCTACAGCTGTTCAAGAAGCAGGAGTACGACAACCTGCTCTGCCACCTGCACACCATGAGTCTGGATGACATCTACTACACGCTGAAGAATGACTTCCACTGGGACATGTTTGTTAGAGAGGTGAGAGATTAGTTTATCTATAGAATCCCCATCAGACCCAAAGTTTTAGTCTGGTTAAACTTTCATGATGTGATAATCCTTACAGACTTTTGATTTAATTATTGACATTATATTTTATTTTATTGATTTTTATATATTAGCTTGCCTGTATTCGGGCGAGATATGAAGCTCTACTGTGCTATTCCACCATTCCGTGAATAAATATTACTGATTACTGAAAGAAAGTTACCTCAAAATTATGGTCTAAACTAAATTTATTTATTTATTTATTTATTTAACAAAATCCACAGTCCTTATTCTAGATATACTTAAGATAATATGTTTTTCCTACGACCAATGACGGATTTACATTTTATACATGGATATTTTTAAACAGACAGTCAAATAGCAAGTTTAAATGTTAAAAATCAAAACAAAAGTACTATTATATCAAGGCAGATTATAAACTCAAGTAAAATGAAAATAAGCACTTAATTAACACACGATACATAAATAATAGAAACTAAATAATAAAAATATATTCTTATATAAATAGTTAATAGTAAATAATAATAGAATACAAAAAGTAATAAAAATATGTACTAGGTGTTCCCACTTTCTACACAGTGTCCTCTAATATTTTCATAACATCCTTTCTAAAACCTCCTTTGCTTGTATAAAATAGATCAGTTGAGTCAAATTTTTTATTATAAATTGTATGAAGTCTGTTCACTAATGAGTTTTGTGCATAATTTGTAGATGAATTCGAAACGGCAAATAATTTGGTATGTCTAGTACGGGTAATCGGGGCATTTAAACATAATATCCTACTGGTGAGTTCAGGGCAATCAACGTAACCGTTACATATACCGTGTAAGAAAGCCATGTCCAGAAGTGTACGGCGATTTTCAAGACTAGCAAGATTATGGTAAGTACATGAGTCTTTGTAGTCTTGGGGAACATAAAATTTTCTATAATTTAAATGTTTAAGAAACTTATACTGAATGTTTTCTAAATTACTAATATATGTTTTGTAGTGTGGGTTCCAGATAGTACTGCAGTATTCAAGGATACTTCTGACAAACGAATAGTAGAGTAGTTTTATACAAGAAATATCTGAGAAAGGTTTACTCACTCTTAAGATAAATCCTAAGCTCTTATAAGCTTTATTAACGATAGATTCAAAATGTTCTGAAAATGTTAGTTTTACGTCTAGTAATATGCCTAAATCACGAACTTGTTCAGTTTTATTGATATTTACGTTACATACTTGATAAACATGATTCACAGGATTTCTCTTACGAGTGAAAGAGACAGAGCAGCATTTGCTGACATTCACATCAATACGATTTAATTTATAATATTCCCCAAGCCTACCAAGATCATCTTGAAGTTTCAAACAATCCGAATGATTTTTGATTTTCATGAAGATTTTAGTATCGTCAGCATACATCAGGAATCTAGCATACTTAAAGCATTTATTTACATCATATAAATAACAGGCATATAGGAGTGGTCCTAAAATAGAGCCCTGTGGGACTCCTGAGGTTATTTCTATGTAGTTAGATCGAAAGCCTCCCACCACTACAGCCTGAGAACGTTTTTTCAAGTAAGATTCGAACCATCTCAGCAAGTTACCTCGAATGCCCAGCGAAAAGAGCTTGCGTAGCAGTATAATATGGTCCACCCGATCAAAAGCTTTCTCAAAATCTGTGTATACCACATCAACCTGAGAACCTCCATCCATATTTGTAGCAACGAAATCAATAAAAACGCCCAAGTTAGTAGCAGTAGAACGACCTTTTATAAAACCATGCTGCTCAGTAGGTATTGCTGATGATATAATCGGGTAAATGTTCGTATGAACAATTCTTTCTATTAACTTACTGAGAACGTTAAGTATTGATATAGGCCGATAGTTTTCTATCGCTGTTTTTAAGCCTTTTTTATGAATGGGTACGACATGAGCTTGTTTCCAATTATTCGGAAACAAACCTTCATTAAAACATCTATTAAACAGTAGGGAAATAGGGACAGCTAGGGTTTTCGCACAATTTACAAAAAGTATAGGGGGTAAATTATCATTACCCTTACCTTTGTTTATGTCTAGTTTACAAATAAGCTTATAGACCTCATTTGGCGTTGTTGTTATGCCATTTTTTACATTTGAGTGCGAGCTATCATCAGTGTACGGGCTATTATTATGAGGATCAGGTAAACTAAAATTTGCTTTAAAGAATTCATTGAAAGCTCCACATATGTCACTAGGGTTACTGAAAAAGGAATCGCCGTAGGTCATTTGTTGAGGATAGTCTGTAGTATTTTTGCGTTTAGATTTTACATAGCTCCAAAAAGTTTTAGGGTTAGATTTTATTTTATTTTGGGCAAAATTTATATATAATGTATGGCATTCATCTTGTAGTATTTTCTGTCGTTTTCGTAATTCTGAAAAATCTGCGTAGTCATTAGGATTGTTAAACTTTTTCCAAATTGCATGTACTTTACTCTTTTCTTTAATTACATTTATTAGTGCTCTACTGTACCAAACAGGGTATGTGTAAGTTCCACCACAGCGTACCTTTGGGACAAAGTTCTCAATAACATTGTTAATTACCATGTAGAATTTCTTAATTGCTTCTTCAAAGTTAATTTCGGTATTAATAAATGACCAGTCAAGGTCTGAAAATGAATTATTCATATCAGAAAAGTTAGCGCGCTTAAATTGGTATTTAAACCGAGTTCGAGGCTTAATCAGGGGTACTAATATATCGGTTGCAGTCATAGACAAAACCGAATGGGCTTTGTCTTCACGAACTAGAACAAAACTGGATTTTTTAATATCAATAGGAAAACCAGAAAATATTAAATCAAGAGTATTGTTACTGGCATTCCCAAACGTATTATGCTGAGAAAGGCCAATGAAATTAAAGTATGACAAAAGTTCCGATGCCGCATTTTGTATTTCTGTCGAACCCTTTTTAAGAATTTTAGGATCGCCTGTGGACCAGTCTATACACGGAAGATTAAAATCACCTGCAACAATAAAATGATCACTAGGATGGCAATCACGAACTTGAGAAATTTTTTCAGTTAGGGATTGCATTCTAGGTGGGCGCAGTGAATCCGGGGGTATGTATGTTAAAGCAATGTGAATGTCAGAAGTAGATCCCACATTTTTAGCTGGTATAAAAACCCAAATACATTCCAAATTACTACTCTCCCATTCTGGTCTAACGCGCGCTTGAAGTTCCGGTCTACATAAAATCATTACTCCACCACCAAGAGATCGACGGTCACTGCGGAATACAACATACTTATTATTACAGAGTTCAGCGTCAAAGATTCCATCATGAAGCCAAGATTCTGTTATCATAACAATGTCAGATTCACATAATAAAATGTTCTTGTAGAATTGGTCAAGTTTTGTTCGTAGCCCCCTTACATTTTGATAAAAAATCTTTAATTTTTTACCCGTGTTATCCATAATAATTTTAAGTCAGAGTAACAAAACTGATAGTTGAACTTTATAAAGGGTTTAACTTTTAAATTCGATTTTATTAGTAATATATGCACTATTATTGTTGATAGAGTAAATAGTTCATACATAGCTGTGTTAATATCATATAAGAGAGATAATGAAAATTTTATAAGAGGTAAATATGTGTGATTATGAGTATTTGAGGTGTATATATTTAGTGTGTGGAAATATCTAGTAAAACATAAGACGAAAAGTACATACATAATTAAACAAAATACAATCATTAAAAGGCATAGTGTGGGCCCAGCACTAGCAGGGTAAATCACAGAAACTAAACAATCTTCACCATATCGGCAGGTGACAATATCGGAGTGGGAGGGGAGACCTCGTTCCGTCGAATATAAATGCGACAGTTTTTTGTCCACACAAATTTATAATTAGCTTCTCTAGCTTTTTGTTTACATGAACTAAGCAGCATTTTATTTTCTTTTGTGAGGTGCTCATTAATAAATACGCGATTAGTTTCCCCTCCCAATCCTAGTCCCTAGCATTCAGGCTACGGTGCTTGCGAGCTGCAGCCACGATGCGGTCCTTCAGGATTCGTTGCCTAAGACGGACGACGATGGGGCGTGATGTGCGCTCAGAGCTGGTGGAGTGCCGTGGTTGCACACGATGAGCGAATTCAATGTCTGATGGCTCGATAGGGACACCAATAAATCGGGTTAGGTTCTGGATAACCGCAGACGTGACTTCTTCATTTTGCTCAGGAATAAACGGTAATAGACCATAATTATCGGGTATAATTATAATTATCTCTCCCGAAAGTGGCGCCCTCAGCAATTAATATTGGTTCATGTCATATTGCAGCCACATCATATTGCATTTATTTCATGACAAAGACTTTGTGAGCAGTCAAAGAAATTCAAATCAACGGTCACTATTGAATGTATTGCTTTGCTGACTCTCGCTTGACTCACGTTTTTAGTTTGAGTTGTGTATACAAAACAGATTAATTGTTGTAGAAACAATTAGTTGACTCAGATGTAATCAAGATCTCTTGATAAGTTATTCAAATGTATAACCCTACAGCTTCGCATTAAAGTCCCCTTTCCCTTCCAGCTGATATCGAGCCGCAACTACACAAGTTACGAGCTCAACAAGTCGATGACGGAGTTCCTCGCGATGACGCAAGCCCACCTGCTGGACGACATGCGTGCCCCCACCACGAAGCTGACTGAGTGCTTGCTCACTAATGTCACTAGGAATGTTTTTGGAAATGCTACGCTGTAAGCCCCACAATATTATCACCAAAGTTATCGAAATAGGTCAGGTAAATAGGTCAAGAATTTGCGAGCCGAAGTGGGAGCAGGCTGCCCATCTCCCGCAGAACCGATAAGCGCTGGAGTAAAGACCTTTTTGGGTGGAGACCACGAAACGTAATGTCGGACGGGTGATGATTTGCGAAAAAAAAATGAAGAATGGAATTCGGAGTAGTTTTCTTTTTTAAACATCAAATAATTACACATATCAAAAGTAATGCATAACTGCCGTTTCAGGTTCTTCCAAGTAGTATCTCGCACCGCGAAGCTCCTCCGCGCAGAAACCCCCCACCTCCACAAGGTAGACGGCATCACCGACCTCCCGTACCTGAAGGATCTGTTCACACACGTGGCGCACCGAGTCAATATCTACCGCCCGCTGAAGAACTACCTGAAGGATGGAGCGGATCTGATGAGGGACCTGAAGGAGAGGCAGTGGGCGGCTGATGATGAGGTGGTCCTGGATCTGCTGGAGGCGGATGTTAACTTGCGGGAGGTGAGCGGAAATATAATAGAATAGTTTTTTTTTTTTTATAACAACACTAGCGACCCGCCCTGGCTTCGAACTTTCCAGTCACTCTATCTATTTAAAAAAACCGCTTAAAATTCCGTTGCGTAGTTGTAAAGATCTAAGTGGAGCGTTCTTTGTTTGATAAAAAAAAAGTGCAGCCATTATTAGTTTTTAGATAGTTGAAAGTAAATCGTTGGAAGTTTTCGACTCGTAAAGTTGAACTGCACACTATTTATCTACTATACATGAACTTGTAGCTATATATATATTATGTTTGACATATAAGAAAATTCTTATCAATAAATAACTGAACTGAACTTGCAGGCCAACAGTGGGACTGCCGACATCTCTGCGCTCCTGCACCTGAACACCAACCAATGGGAGTACCTCTGCGTGGACCACGACTGTGGCGACATCTTTTACATCGTCAATGATAACTTGAACAGGACTAAGATTGAACATGATGTGAGTATTATTTGCGAGAAGTGTTGGATCAGACCAGTGATTCCTGCGGGCTAAGGTTGCGCTCGCTTTCTTTGCTCTATCTTTGTACCGTTGCAGTTGTCTAGCTTTTTAAGTAAGTAGGTATACATTTTGTTCATGAAAGAGGATAAGGTTGACATTTTCTTTATTGTGACATACTCGTATAATATGTAATGTAACTTATGTAACTACCTATAGTAAAGTAAAGTAAAGTAAAGTAAAGTAAAAGTAAAGTAAAAAATCATTTATTTCTTTAGGCTTACAAAATAAGCACTTAGACAAGTCATATTTTATATATAAATTATTATCAAATAAAATTATTTTACTGTTCACTTCAATTATATAGTATTCTACATCGAGTCTATATCGAGAAGACACAACATAAATTAATATACTTATCGAGCTAATTTGAATAATCTGTCCATTTTCTATGAAATTATCTTCTGCCCAGCTTCTGCCTGGTCGCCATGAAAAGGGAATCAGACTGACGGACAGAGTTTATTCCGCATTGATAATAATGTAGATAATATTAATGGCGCCACAATGACACCTCCTGGCCCACAAGTACAATTGTGCAACATCATCCTACAAGCTAAACGGATTTTTTTCCAAATACAATATACCTGGTGTGCCCCTGCTAGGCAAAGGCCTAACCCTGGTCTCTTCACACATCTCGGTCTTTAACCAGCTGGACCTAATAATACCAGATTTTTTTCTCTTTGCAGCTACCTACCTTCCAGTCTACAGATTACTGGCAGTTCTCGTTCATCAGCTCGATCCTGGGCCGCGTCGAGGAGATATTCTCGCACGTGTCGCGTCTGTCCGGTGTGGCCAGCTTGTTGGACGTCCCGGGCGTTATGGAGGGCCGCCTGCCCGCCATGTTGGATCTGTTGGCTGGTATACTGATGGATGACACTGTAGACGGGATACTTTACAGGTGACTGAATATACCTTTTATATACGTTACACTTTAAAATTGATGGGGAGGTAGCAGGAGACGGACTTAGGATACTTTTTATCATTTAACACATTTAACACATAGAATTCCACGGGGGCGAAGCTGCGGGGCGCAGCTAGTATCATCATCAGCCTATATCAGTCCACTGCTGGACATAGGCCTCCCCCAATGAGCGCCATTGCGCCCTGTCCTCAGCTTGCCGCATCCAGCATCTACCTGCAGTCTTTCGCAAGTCGTCATCCCACCTGGTCGGAGGGCGTCCTACACTACGTTTACCGAGTCGTGGTCTCCACTCAAGAACACGTTTGCCCCAGCGGCCGTCGGTTCTTCGCGAAATATGGCCGGCCCACTACCACTTCAGCTTGCTAATTCTTTGAGCTATGTCGATAACCTTGGTTCTCTGTCGGATGTATTCGTTGCGAATCCTATCCTTCAGAGAAACTCCGAGCATAGCTCTTTCCATAGCTCGCTGAGCGACAGCTAGTATACCATGAATAAAACCTAAGTTCTCTACGGCTGCCGTACCTAGTACTAATGTTGTTTGAATTTGAAAACGTTGCGTCGATTTTCATCGGTCATAGCACAGAACAGAATTTCCCCAATAATGTTTAATTGAAAACTAAAACTATATTAACACATACATTTTAAATCCACAATGCCTCAGATAGTTTAAGTCGGGGGATTAAACATAAAAATAAATAAACACGGTTACAAAAAAAAAGATTTCTTCCAATAACATTAATACTATTCCCGTCCTTTTCTCATTCTAAAATGAGCTTTATTTCCAGCATGAAAGGCCTCATAGGGGAACTTCAGCCACTGCTGCAGCAAAGTCCATTGAAGGCTGACCTGCAAGCTCTGCACTCGGGGCTGGGGACTCTGCATCAGTTCAAGACTTATCTGGTGGAGGAGGCGGATCTCAAGTGTAAGTACAGAATATATAAAAAATAACCTATTAAAGTAGGTAAATAGCATTTAATAAATCATAAATTTAAATGTAACCATGTTGTTTGTAAGTCATACAACAGAATACATGCGTGACAACGCTTATTACTCAAACTTCACTACATAATATAAAACAAAGTCGCTTCCCGCTGTCTGTCTGTTTCTATGTATGCTTAGATCTTTAAAACTACGCAACTTAATATATAGAGTGATTCAAGAGAAAGGTTTATAAACCATTTGAGACATTCCCACGAGGGCAAAGCCGCGAGGCGCAGCTAGTATATTATAAATGCCAAAGTTTGTATGTTCAGATGTTTGTTACCTCTTCACGCAAAAACTACTAAACGGAACAGGGTAAAATTCAGCCTGGAAATATGGAATAAAAAAGGCTGCTTTTTATCCCATGGAAAAATCAGTTCCCATGGAATGGAATGGAAATAACCTTAAACAACGCGTGCGAAACTGCGGGCGGTAGTCTTCTATAAAAGATGCTGTAGCGCTTTCTTAGTATACAAGCTAGCGTTTTTTGGAGCTCATAATTATTTAGACAATGGTTGAGAATAGGTAAAAGTGTATTTTATCAGTCTTAACTAGTCCAAAGAAAGTTCAAAGTCAAACTTTCTGCTTCCTACCTTTCCATCCACAATTCTTGGTTGATTTGATTATAAGAGTAGATCCCATGGGAAGGAACCTAGTGTTCCCGAAACCTAGAATTTGTTTTATGAATCCGATCGGTACAAGTTAGGTACACTCACTTTTAAATACATGGGGTTAAGAGACACGTTTAATTTTGCTCCATGAGTACTAGGAGTGCATAAGTATGTAGAAGTCCTACTCGAAGTAAAGTTTGAATTGATAAAATCCAGAGGGCACTAGTCGCCGGTACGTTTTTAGGAAGTCATAGAGTCCTGATTGCGTCAGCATAATTTCAACGATTGAGCAAAACATGTATTAGGATTTCATAGATGGGGATGGATGTTTTAAACTTTCTCTTTTCTCGTTTTTCCATTTATAGTAGTAGTGTATAGGTACCTAAAAAGGGTATAAGCACCAATAGAAACCTATTGTAGTTTAATTGTGCAATATTGATAACCTTTCTAAATAAATAAATAAATGTTATATTTTATCGATTAACCTTTACATCCATGAACCTAATATCCTGCTAAGGAAATGAATATAACACAAACATTTCTGAGAAATTAACTCATTATCTCTGAAAATCAGAACTTATAGCAATTTTATAAGCTAGCGTGAACATTTGGAAAACATCCGTTGTCTATCATTGCGTTGTCTTCGATCACAAGTATGGATACTTGTGATCGAGGACAACGCAAAAACCAAAACTTTAAGGCTAAAGGCCTAAAGGCTTTGAAACCTTTTAAAGTAACCAAAACCAAAGGCGAATCTACTCTATTAATATACCTACGAGTAGGAGGCAACCGAGAGGGTGGGGTGAGAACGGTGGAGGTTACAACCGGTGGGTGGGACAATCTGAAAGCAACCGCCTGCCGGCTTCTTAACTCCTAGTATAGTACTGAACAACGCTGAATTTCAGCGCGCAATGTCGAGAACATTGCTGGTGATTATTGTTCAAACCTATTTCAGGATGGTTAAGCTAATGGTAATAGCATTATTTTCCTGCGGCAAGATGGCAAGATTTAATTCAACAATCACTTGAAATATTAAATTACACATTACAAAAAAGGCTGCAGAGAATTAGGTGCAGGATCGACAGATAAAATAAATGTTAGGTTACTTAGCAATGAGCTATAAAAAGTTGCACAAAAAACACATCACAAATCATCTCAGAGGTTGCGAAATAGCGTCATGACTAATGAGTAATTTGCTGATTTTATGAAACGAGAATTAAGCTAAATTCTACTATAGTTGATTTTTCAGCTACAAACGATTATAATTATAACGGCCAACCGGTGCAGTCACTTCTGTGACTAGCGGCGGTAACGCTGAAATACGACAGTAACGAATATCCATAGTGGTACCAGGGTTGCATAGCTCTAAGGTCTAGTTATTAAACGAAATTTGCGGCACCAATAACGGTCCCTGATATTCACAAAGTACAAACTATTTTGAACCTTCCCTCCATAGATAAAAAGTCTACAACGCTACATACTCGTAACAGCTTTCTCTGTAACATGACACATTCTCACATAGTCAGGTCTCTTTTCCACTGAATTTTGGGATGCTGTATGTGACTGAAATAGTAGAGGAGAGGGATACACCTCAAGTATGAAAATAATTATCTAGAGGTGTATTTCTCTCTCGCTCACGCATGCGCTAAAACCTATACCCTATCCTATAATAGCCCGCGCCTCGCGGGTAAATACATTCACAACGAGTAACAGATGAATCTATTGCTAGAAAAGACAGTGTAAAGCAATGTGTTATTTATAAAATAACACACCTACCTATAATGAATAATTGACAGCATTCGAGTACGTTCTGCGTGCAGAACTAATAGGACAAAAAGTCGAACTAGTTCTGTGTTCAAAATTACAGTCCTACAAATTTTCAGTTTAAGTACATATTTCAAATAAATCTCGTTTATTTGTTTTAGATAAGATTGTAATAAATTTATATGTTATTTAGAGATAATTTTATTTACAAGCTTTTAAGAGCCAGATCTAGTTAATTTAACCCCTATACGATTTAGGGAGAAGTGAGGTGTAGAGTGTGAGAAGTAAATACCCGCACCCACAATCCCACAACGCCTACCCAGTGTAGAACGCCCCACCCCACCCCTATAGCACCCAAACATTATTCTATACCCCTTGTATTCTGATACCCTGGTTCATCGCCGAGTTAAGCTGAATTTCATTTTATCCCATTATACCCAAGTTATCCAACAATCTCACTTGGCTGGTATATGGGCGTTGCGGACGCTATTCATTCAAGAAAACCTGAAGGGAATATGGACTAGTTTTGCTTACTTTTAGTAGTACTATTTAATTTATGAGTCCCCGGTGCAGCGGTGAACTTTTTGCCACATGTTTATGCTAACGCTATTAACTCCTGGTAACTTTGTGAAGTTTCATCAGCGTGATTCAACCAGCGGTACTTACTAGACGACAGCATCTCAACGCGAAATTGTACGTATGAAAGCTGAAAACGCTGAAAATTACACTTGGTTGTCTTTGGACTCCTAGTATCTCAGCGTAATAGCGTCATAGTCATTTCTAGCGACATCTCCCATTGAACAGTCCAACTTATAATGGCTGTGACTGTGACTATAACTCCTAATAGTAACGATCCTGGTAGATGGAAATTGCGTAACGTTTGTATAACTTGCCAGAACCGGCAATATTGCGCCATTGTTGCCAGCAAATTACTCTAGCGCCAATACGATTTCATTCACGTGGAATAAGAATTGAATGAATTTATGATACAAAATTCTCCAGCCTCGTGCAAGCTTTTGACGCCTATTTTTCTTTTACCCGGCGCAGAATCGAGGTGAACATTTTGGAAAACAGCCTTTTTTCAAGAGATATCTTTGAAATATTATTGTATATGTATAATTTCAATTAAATATGTACGATATAAATACCACCTACTCACATCTTTCTTTGCTGATAGATTTTAGAGACTTCTTTTATCCTATAGATTTTCTACATTACTGTCATTTGTGTGCAAAGCTTATAATTTCTTTGTTTCACAGTGAAAGTATCGACATACTTCCCTAACGCGGAGGCCGTAGAAGCAGCTCTCACCGGCCTCGGCATCAACAACACCAACTTCTGGTCGCTAGCGGCGCCCCGGATACACGCGGGGTACATACAGTTGAAACCGGTAAGGAAAAAAATGTTTTGCTGCGTTTTATAATTACTTATTATTTAAAACTTTATTGCAGAAAGGGTACAAAGGGTGGGCTTAATGCCGAGGGATTTTCTACCTGCCGGCCAGCAAAGCACATGTTTTTACGCGGCAAACGTTTAAAGGAAACGACCGCCCGACGGAACTGACCATTTAGATGCACTAAAACTTAATAACAGGAATTTTAAAAACTGTTATATGGATAAATAGTAATAATAACTTAATTGAGAACAAAACACGGAGAAAGGAAACTATTACGACGGTTGGTGACACTTTTCTTCGTAATGTTTAGTACGTAATTCTACCTCTCACATAAATCCGTTCGGGTTGCATGATTAATAAATATCGATTCGATCCACTTTAAAATGTGTAGGTACTAGACGAGCTAATACCATCCGTATCCGAAGCACTAAAACCATACGAGTTCAAAATCTTTAATTAGATGTCTTCTCCCGCCAGGTGCTCTCATCAAAAGACCGCAACTTCCACATCTCCAGCTACATCTGCGACATAGATGCACTGTCCCAGGTGCTATCCCCGGCAGACCTGGACCTGGTCTCTGCGGAGGAGGTGTCCGCGGCCACGGTGGAACAGTTCTGTGCGCTCGACGAGGACACTGTGAAGGAGATGGCTATGGTCTTGCTGAGGAATGCTGATTATGCTACTATTATTGACAAGGTACGTAGTTTGCCGACAACCGCTGGGGTAAATATGTTCTTGAGTGGAGACCGCGACTCGTCAAACGTAGTGTAGGACAACCTTCGGCCAGATGGGATGATGACTTGCGATATAGGCAGATGCTGGATGCGGCAAGCTGAAGACAGGGCGCTATGTTGCTCATTAGGGGAGGCCTATGTCCAGCAGTGGACTATTATAAGTAAATGATGACATAGTTTGCGGCAACTGTAGATGTGTTATTTGTTTGGTTCATTATAGAACAGTTCTGAAATAGTAAACCACTCACTAACCTATGATCTCCTAGTACCGCGGCCAATCTTGTTGAGCACTGTCGTCACCATCTAGGTGTTCCTGTTAAACTTACAACAAATTGCCTTGAAAGCGTGATAAAAAGGACACTGTCGCATTTTAGTCCGGTCAAATTAGACCAAAAAATTGGATTTAAGTTACAATAATTCGCACCCAGCTGAAAGTTGGTAGGTACGATTGTTCAAAACACCATCATAAATCAAATCTAAAAGTCCTCATCGATCCGAAATACATATCTGGAAATTTGTTTACTCACAAAAACCAGTTATTCTACTTTCGATATAGGTCATTACAGTAGTATAGATTTGATGATATCGTAGACCGCTCATGAACCTATGAGCTCCTAGTACCGCGGTGAAACTAGTCTAGTGCCGGGACTACATCTAGGTTCCTTTCTGTCTAACAAAATCTCAGTGGATGCTAGGTAAGGTAAGTTTGTGGGCACTGTGGACTAAGGTTGTGGTTATTGTAGAACAGGCGATTCATTCAACAGGTATCATACACCACCCACTCCTAAACCTATGAGCTCCTAATACCGCGATGAAGCGATGTAGTTCAGTAACAACATCTAGTTATTCTGTCAGAGTGACAAAATACGCCCTAGCTACGGGGATCCCACTTCACCTTAAAATCAAGATAAAAGATGGCATGTGGCTGCTAGAACAGGGAGCACTCTTCTTCTGAATTATATCTGCACGATTGGGATTTTGACTTAGCTAGAATTTAGAAATCTAAACTAAACTTTAACGCGACTTTTATAATTTTAAAGCATCTGTGCAAAAATATATTCGGATAAGCCAATCCAAACAAAAAATAAATGTTAACATTATGCCAAATCTTGTCTTATCGGGTCGGCGGGCGGCGACGGCGGACGAACTACGAGATCCCTTATGTTAACATAAATAGTTGTAGGTTATTGAACATCATCTCTATTAGCTATGAACTCCTGGTAACAAAGCGCCGCCTTTTGAGCAGCACGCGCGACATCTTGTCATCTCGTACCTCTGCGGATGCTAGAGTACCTAAAACATTCAAATCATGGCAAAAGATGGCACTTGTAGCTTACCAAGAATAGAGAATTCACCGAATGTTTTTATCTTCAAAGATACATTTTCAACGAAAATTACAACTACCTACATGTTTTAAAACAAATTACGACTCTTGTACATCAACTGCTGGTATCCTTGTCTTTATAGGCACATACGAAAATGTTGAAGTAACTCATAACCAAACTGATGCTAAAGTAATTTAAAACGGGATATTTACCATGATTTGATTTCTGAGTTTTCCAATATTTCGAGACAGTTTCATGAGCCATGATCTGTAATAACTGATGCTACCTAAATCATCTTCCATATCTTCAGTTCCTGTGACCAGATGATACCAATTCATATCGCAGATAAAGGACCACATCCTCACGAAGCTGTACTCAGCATCAGAACTGAGTCAAGAGCAAGGCGCGGCGGTCCTGCAGCGCTTCCCACGCATGGCAGCCATGCTGCCGGCGCTCCAGGGCAGCCTGGGTGACGTCATGCAAGATTTGAAGGATGAGCCGCTCTTTGAGGACTTGAAGGGTTTCAGCTCCGTTGGGAACCTGTTAACGTGTAAGTGGGAAAGACTTATAGAGGGTCCGATAGTTGTTACATTAATTAAGTTGTGTTGTTATTTATATTCTTTAATTGATTATTGTACACACAATGATACATTAAAATAACTTAACTAATTAGTATATGTACAATTAAAATAGAATAGAATAGAAAATATTAATTGAATATCAATGACATAGGCGAGCTTTTAACCCGGACAAAGAGTTTTGTTTTAGAGAGGATGTGTACAAAGAAGGTTTATGCATATTTAGGCTGATGAAATACTAAAAAGATAAAAGATACCTATTATAAAAGATTCGATACCTATTTTACTAACACCGTTTTTTGTAAAAACTGTTTGGCAGCCTATCCAAAAGCCAGTATGTAGGTATAATAGGTATGTTTGTGTGTCATTCAACTCTACTAAAACAGTATTTGAAAGAGAATTATTATGATGATATTAAAAAAACAGAAGAACAAGGTTCTGAGGCTGGTTGAGGAGGTTTTTTTTTGGACCGCTGCGTACCGACAAAAGTATGGGGCATATAGTTGTTTTCGACCATGTGTTTACTAATCATTTTCTACTGTAGCGTAATTTTGTAGTCTAGTACTGTACCCTCTCCAACTCGTCCACAGCATCCGACTTCCTGTCGCATGCCGGCACCATGATGTGCGGCACTCCGTTCAAGTCTGCCACCAGCCGGCTGCTCAGCAACATCATCAAGTCGGAAGACCAGGCGACGGCCGCTAGTCAAGCGCAGCTGGACGTGCTCCCGAGTAAGTGATACGATCTGCTCCGTTGATGCTACGTATTTATAACGTAACTGATACCAATGAGGTGTAAAGTTCTGCGCACTGTAATCCAATACCGTTACCACCTAGGACAAAAACGTGCATTTAAATATGGGCTTAAACTCGTTATCTTGACCTATATATACATTTTACAGTGACAAAATGGCATCCTATAAGAGTCGAACGAGTGGTCATCTGGTCATCGAACTGATTGTCATCTGATGCCGACAATATAAAATACATCAAAATGTTACGAGTTAAAGCCCGTATTTGAATGTACATTTTAGCAGCAGTGCTTTTTAGGTGTGCGACAAGCTTAACGTAAGCTACCTACATTGTTCTATAAGAGCAATAACAGAATCAGAAAATGATAGAGGCGGAATGAATATTCTCCGTTTCAAATTTTACCTACCTCTTTATAAAACAGAAGGAAGACTAGTTCGCGCTCGCGTATAAGTTTTAAAAACATAAAAAAGAAAAACTTGCATCACTGTTTATTAAAAAATAAAAACCTTTTAAATAAACAATGCGCACTTAACAAAACTTCAGGTCGAGTCCGCGTTCAGTAATTTTGGCACTGTCTTACTCAAACATCCTGAAACTCCCACATCTCAATCACCTGCCTTTATAATGTTAGTTGGTCGACAAATATTCCCACTCACTGTGACTGATTTCAATCAGAACAGAACACAACCCAAATTTTTACGGCTCAGTTTAACAGCAAAAGACCAAGTACAAAATTGTGCCTTAAAGGATTGTTCTTCTGCTTCCAGCGGAGTTCTGTCGCTCCATGTACCGCGACATCATCAGCATGGAGGGAGGCAAGATCGTGTGGAGTTTCATCAAGCCGCTGCTCATGGGCAAGATTCTGTACACGCCGCCAGTGAGCGCGGTCCACGATATTATACATAAAGTAAGCAACACATTTGACGACACATTTGATTTGACGACTGATGTGGCATGGCGGGCGAAGTTCCGGAGGTGGCGGGTTCGTTTCCACCCCGGGACATAGGTACACGGAATAGTTGATCAATTGACTAGCATTGACATTGCAACACGTAAGCGCTACCTCGCGGCGCTAGGCAGAGTCTGCGGGCAGTCTTCGTTCAGCCGCCGCACTTAACAGTCGTAGAACCTAGCACTTAGTTGGGTATCTTAACTCCGTGTTAAACTCTACTTCATTTAGGGAATAAACTTTTTTTTTATATAGGTAATTTTGTACTTTCTTGGAACGGACATTCTACCATGCTCTGACCCACCAGAGGATTAGCCATGGCCGAATAGGACGCTATCAACGACCTTATTCCGACGTACATACATATGTTTGTAACACCTACAGATATTTTTATATGCATAATCTCTTGTCTTTCTAGCAGATATAACATGACATGAAATAAAGTTGGAAGAAACCTTACTGTTTTTATGAATTTACTGACCCAAATTCAACAGTAACCACGTACTGAATCATAACCACTATACCACTTTGACCAGTTGCCTAACCTTCTGTTTATCCTCAGGCCAACTCCTCGTTCGCAACAATGATCCAGATGACGTCCCTGGTCCACTCATTCTCCTCCGCCTTCCCCTCCCTAGACCTGATGTCTGCTCATCGCGAGGGACTTTCCGCGCTGCAGCACCTGGTCTCCAACCCTGGCATGGCGGGACTGCGTAGGCAGATCCTGGGGGATGTGGAGGTGGACGTCGATGTTGAGGGAATGTTCCAGAATGTGGGCGATCTGAAGGTTAGTCCTTGGCGCTGATGTCGGCTGATTGAGTTTTGAACAAACTCGCACTATACCTACTTATGGACCAACAAGTGAATCAATTAACTCTTTATTTTTTATTTTGTCCTACTAATTTTGATAAAAAATTCACTAGGTGTTTATTCACTACGCACAACGGACCAATCCGTCAGTCTAAGTGCAGATATAGGAGTACACACACCATAGCTGTTTATTTGATAATCATTTGGTTTAAAACTCGATTTATTTTGTAAACCTAAAGTTTTGGATGAGAAAAAGATTTCATATTTTTTATACGAGGTAATCTCAACCGATTGCTATTCCTTTGTAGCAAAGACCACTTGTAGGAGGCGTAAAGCATTTATTTACCTTCCATCTCAATCTACTTTGATTCGACTAAGGCTTGCCTAGTTCGCCATTTATTTACTGATGTGTGCCTATAATAAATAAATAATGCTTATTTTATTTTTTATTTTTTTTATTTTATTAATGAACAAAATCCACAGCTCTTAAAAATAAATAAACTTATCTTATAAATATAACAGACAGCCAATAAAAGGATTTACATTATTATTAATAGAAAAAATAAGGACGACATCACCAAAAATGCCATAATAGAGTAAAAGATATCGGAAAGAAAAGATATCACATTAAATGAATAGAAAAAATGAACAGCCTTAAGACTATAATATAAGAAAAATATAATTTTAGCAAAAATTGACATTCATGTAAAACAAGATAGGAATCAGAAAATTACCTATCAATATGTAGTAGTAAGATTATTTACTCCTACCATATTACACCACCTAAATTATGAACCTAACATGTATATAAACCTATTTAACTTATGACCTATTTAACAAATATACAAGTTGATATATAATACATAAACATATAAATAAATAAATAGCAATAACATACATAATCTACATACCAAAAATTAAAAACCGTTACATATACCTAAGAAATAAAAACTTTATGAAGCGCCACTCTTATCTGAGAGCAATCTAAAAATATCAGCCTTGAAAGTTGTTTTACTACTAAAGAAAATATCCAATGAATTAAACATTTTGTTAAAGCTTCTATGAAGTCGCACGACCGGTGAATATTTTGCATAGTTAGTTTTTGTCGACATAACAGCAAAAAGTTTTACGTTCGTATGTCTAGTCCTAGTCCGCGGTGTATTCAGGCATAGTATGTTAGATACCAAATCTTGACAGTCTATGTACCCGTTACATATACCATGCAGGAAGGACATGTCTGCCATAATTCTACGGTCTTCAAGAGTCGTTAAAAAAAAATGCTGGACAATACACACAGCATAATCTAGCCCTAATCTAAGCAGAGCTTGTGTTATGGTTACTAGATAACTGATAATATCTACTCAATAGAATAGATTACCAATCGATCCCGCAACCTCTTGCGTCGCAGGCGGACCTTCACCCACCGCGTCACAGAGGTCGTCAATAGGAATCAAATCATACCCCCATGCTCTCCTTGCTCAGTTCGAATCCGATCTATTTTATACTTACCTACTTGTTTCTGTCCAGGGTATCGGCAAGTTGATCTCCAAAGCTTCAGATCTCCTCCGCTGCTTCAACCTGGACCGCTTCGTGGCCACCGCCAACGAAACCACACTTATGCACGAGGCGGCTCAACTCACGCAGCTCAATGAGTTCTCTGCCGGTAAGTCATCAGTCATTCAACTGGCCGCCGCCGGCCGTGGTGTTCGCGGTGTAAGAAACTATCCCTCAAACTCAGCTCCTAGATGACGTAAGAGCCGACTAAGGGAACTGACCAGATAAAGATAATTTATTTGCAAAAACACGTGTAAACAAAGATGGTAAGTAATTTATGTATGACACAACATGTTTTACCAATTTATATCGGTATGCAAAAAATAGAAAGAGTATGGCAAATCTAAATATAACAACAAAATTATTTGGATAAACATTCATACAACACAATTATACAGTAGCAGATTGCAGGCTTTTTGCCTTTGCTATGTACCTACCTATTTAAAATTCCAACCTTTGAAATATTTAAATAAACCTAAGTATATATTGTTAGTTAAATTACCGTGTTCCAGGTTTGGTATTCCTGAAGGCAGACCAGCTGAGCCAGGGCCTTTCCAACGTCGAGTACAAAATCAGGATGGACATCGAAAACGTGCCCACCACGGCAAGGAAAAGGGCAGTGTAAGTTCTTCTTGTATAGTTGCATACCGATAAATAGATGGATATTACAGAACGATTTGATTTTACAATAATTATTACAACGCACGCGCTAAGGATTTTGACAGACACTGCACTACCGAACTGCCATCCTTAACCCGCATGATGTGAGGATTAGAAGATCTTCTAACTGTATTTTGTCAAAGCCCCTATTAATAAGAGTCAATAAGGTGCTCATGTTGGGAGGCCAAAGCCAAATTTTATGTGTGGATTGTCCAACATTATTTATTTATTACTATCTCCGTAACGTGCCCACATTTCTATCGTAATATTTGAGATTGACGTTTCGATTCGGTTTCAGGGTGTCTAGGACACTTTTTCTGTCAGCTCTCAATGGTACCATAAGCCTATGTTCTGTCCCCAATAAAGTTTTTATATTATCATCACCGAAACCTCCCCAGCTTCTGGACGCCAGGCCCAGAGTCCAGCTTCATAGAAAACATGCGATACTTCCGCGGATTCATACAGATCCAGGACATGGTCGACACGGCCATCATACAACTGTCTGCTGGCGCAGGGAAGCATCCAGACGGTTCTAGAAGGAAGAGAGAAGTGGACAAGTCGAAGGAACTTGACTGGGCGGTTTATACGCAGCAGCAACCTTACCCGTGCTATCAGAAAGACTAGTAAGTTCCGTATCCGCATTAAAATTTAGGGTATTAGGTACTGGGTATTCATTTCTGTTTTACTTTTTATCTTCCCTTTCAAGTCAATCAATCTTTAAGGCGAAATGAGTTCGCCTTTTCGAGACAAGGACGAACGAACGCCGCGCGGGGAAGGCGAGAAAGGGAGGCAAGAGCGGCAGAATGATCGGCCAGCGCGCAATTTCACTGCTTTTTATTTTTAAATTTGTCATTGCTCTAAAATAATACTGTTTCTCAAAAAACTAAAACCATAATTTTCTAAAGTATTTATTAGGGAATATGTAGAAGGAATTTCATTAGAATAATATTAAATAACTAGCATATAAAATTGGTTTTCCCATAGAGATATCTCTGTAAAAATTAAGATTTAGAGGAGACTTTCCCATTTTTTTCTATCGAATCAAGTCAATCGTGTTTCGGCTCCCATTACTTACTAAATAATATCCTAAACTTTTGATCCTCATCAAATTATATTCGAAAAATAGGTGTTTTGTTCCCTTAAAATTGATTTTCCGTTACGTCAAAACGTGCGTTTTGGGACTCTTTCACCTTAAGAGGACTTTTGAAGGTTTGAGCGTTTGGAAGGCGTTGTAAGTTCTTTTGAAACACTAAGTAGTAAAGAGGATTTGTATAGATTCTTAAGGTTTGCAATACCGCCTATTAGAAATCTAATAGCGTCAAAAATTCAAATTTCAAAATCCTTTATTTCCATAGGCTTACAAAATAGGATCAGACAAGTCAAATATTGTACCAAAAGTTAATTATTATCAAATAAGAAATAAAGTGTTTTTGATTTTATGTTCACTTAATTTTTATTCCACTAGTGGTGGAAGTGAAAAAAAACCACTAGTACATCAATATCCACAGCAGAGTAATCCTCTAGTTAACGAATGTGTATATTCGTGTTCCAGCTTCCAGAGTTCTCTGTATGAGTCGCAGGCGCTGGTGGTGTGCTTCTCGTTCGCGCTGCTGTTCACAGTGGCCTCCGTCACGCGCTTCATAGTGCACGACAAGGAATCTGGCAACACTATGGTGAGTTATTGGCAATATTATGGTTAACTAGCAACACTTGGTGGATGACACAATACATTAGAATATTATAAACTCAATTTTGTTCAACCTAGTATTTAGATAATTCCTAAACGATTCCTAAGTTCAGTTTAAAGAATATCTATTTATTACTCAAAAGAAATTACATTTCACTTATCTGAGAAAACATCTTAAAGTATTTTAAATAAAACTTCGAGCAACCAAACTATTTTGGTACCTACCTTCTTTACGTATACATAATTAAAGCTAACTTTATCATTCATGTACCAATGGAGACTTATCACTTATTTAAGTATCACAACTATGTGGTACTTACCTAGCGTCATTGATTCTGATAAACGTTAATCCTAAGGGGATATTTGTATAGTCTAACATTTTGAATTTAATTCGAGGCAGGAAATGACTCTGCTTTGAATATGAAGCAACAAGAGATATACCTAATCGACGCTATTACAAACCTAGCGTTTGGTTGTATTCACGTGATGTTCCCCTCCCCAGCTGATGTCAGTGATGGGCGTGAACCTGGACTACCACACGTTCTCCTGGTTCATCGTGTCGTGCTGCGAGATGGCGCTGACGATGCTGTGCGTGACGCTCGTGCTGCACTGCGGCGCCGTGCTTCCGAGAACCGAACCCACGCTGCTGCTGGCTCTGTTGCTGTTGTTCGGAGCGTCCGTGCTTAGCTTTTGGTAAGATTTGTACTTTTAAGTAAAATTTATCTCAAACTATTAAATATTAGTGAATACGTACCTAATATTTCCACCTTTTAAAAGTATGTATATACCTCACCTATATTAGAAAGAACTTGTCACATATTAACATTTATAATATAAAAAGCACAATATGAATGTGTACCTTTAATAAAAAAATAAATATGGCTTACTGTTTGGCAGTGAATAGAAAAAAGGGCCCAAATTGTGGCTAGGTAGCCGAGCTGCCCATATTTGTAATGATCAAGGTATTCACGACCGTTAAACACAAATCGACTACGTAAATTTAAGAATTTAAGATTTCTCTAAATCACATTTAAAGACTTTCTTTGTTCCTTTTCATTAATCGTAATCACCTTAAGATGCTGGTCGATGCGCATTCGTTTTTGGTTATTACCTGTAAAAAAACTGCGTTGTCATAAATCATGAACAAAATAATCTCAATTTCTATACAAAACCTGCACAATTTGTCCAGTGTCCAGGCGCAGAGTGCTGATTACATTATATTACAATACAATACAATTCCAAGGGCCAAAAGTAAATTGTCAAAGAAACCCAAACAATATATTTCTGTAGTAACCTCCATATTCTTCCAGCTACATGATGTCGAAGTTGTTCACGTCTGCTAGTTTCGCGGCGGTGTGCGTCAGTATCGCCTACCTGATGAGCTTCCTGCCGTTCGTGGTCATCCTGTCGCTGGAGGCCGTCATCAGCCTCTCCAGCAAACTCCTGGTGGTGAGTACGCACATACGTCTACTATTGAACATGTCTCCCTCATACAAAAGAGATTTTGCCATAATCATTGTGTTTTGGCAGACATTTTGATGATCGCAGGAAAGATATTGAATAATTTTATTATTTTATTTTTATTTTGAGCCATTATTGTCCCACTCCTGGGCAAAGGCCTCCCTTTTCTCCTTCCACTCCTCGCGATCCAACGATGCAACAGGCCATGATGGAAGATGTGCCTCGAGCTCGTCACGCCATCTCATCCTGGGCCTTCCACGTCGCCTCTTATGTAGCGTTGGGTGGGCTCCACTCTGTGGTGCTCTTTGCCCACAAGTCACTGGACATACGGCAGACGTGTCCGGCCCAGTTCCACTTCAGACTTCCGTTGAATAAATACAAATAAATAAATAATGCCCGACAACTCACACAGCATTATCTAGCCGCAAGGTAAGCAGAGCTAGTGTTATGGGTACTAGATCACTGATATACATAAAACAATACTTACAAAGAAAATAGTAGAATACTGAAATGATTTTGCTTAACAATCAAAACGACACCCAGCATGATGTAACTGTTGGTTGGCAGAATAACTCTGAACTACTCTTAAATTAAATGTAGTTTTTATAAGAACAGTATATACATGTACCTATTCTATAAATGTATCTTTTGTTAATTTAAGTTGTTATAAATATTGTCTTTCTATTCTGGTTGACCAAGTTTATGGAAACACGCCGCGCTGATCGAACTTTAGCCTAGTTCATACCAGGAGTTCATAAACTTTAAGAAGTCGTTCGGGGTCGGTCCGTAGCGCCACCTCCGAGTATACGTATAAGACTTGTTGCACATTTACGTCAGAAATTCTGTAAAATGTGGAAGCGTGGAAGTGTAGAATTAACTAACCTAAGGTTAGTTTCATCTGTTGAATTCCTCTCATGCAACAAGTTGAACCCGGTTATAACCAGGAGTTCATAAACGTGAGAAGGCAGTTTGCGAGTCTGTGGTGCCATCTGCTTTGATGCTTTGAAAGATACTTTTGCAAGGTTGCGTTGTTTCAAATACGTAGGTGTTTTAGTAATGCCCTTAGATTAGAGATGTCGCCATGGAAATAAATATAATAAAAAATGCTGGACAATTTGCACCTTTTCAAACTTAAAACTCTCGTTTTCAAGTGAGTTATTAGTTCCGCTCGCTCCTTACATACGAGTTGGTACATGATTTGTGAAATTATTCAATTCAATGCCTTTGTTGCAGCTTAATACGATACATAAAGAGATAGATACAATTATGCGTTAAAGTTATTCCTTGGCAGGAGATGGTCAGGCACCGACCTCAGCGACACGCTTTAATTTAACCGGTTGGTTTTCAGCATAGTTGCTAAACTACATAGTTGAAGCTAAATTTTGAAAGATATCGCAATGGCTGAAGTTTGGCAATGTTAAACTTTATGAACTAGGAGTTCATACACTTGTGGGTATGAGGTAGTTCAAGGCCTGGGGCCACCTTTTTACATGCGTCGAAGGCTATAAACCTAGCCAAGTAGTACCTTTTTTAAACGTCGCAAAAGGTACGCTATGCACAATATTATAATAATACCACAGATAGTTTGCAGAACGGAACGTGGGCTACACTAGAAACTTTTAATAAGGTACTTACTGCTTGGCAGCTGCAAACGCTTTATGAACGAATAGATGGCAGCAGTGTTCTACAACACGTGTTGCTAGTTTGGTACCAGGAGCTCATAGGTTTACAAGATGGATATCTCGAAAGTGTCTTCAGAAAATGTTATTGTTCTACAGTGGGACGCAGACAACTTCAAAAGTAGCCTTATATTTCTGATCGACGGTATTGCAACAAACACCCAATTCACATTTAAAATAAGATGCTAGTTTATGTTTTTGACAGAACAGAAGTTAATTGCTATGAGCAGATTCTACCTACGTCAAAGTAAACAGACAAAGCTGCTAGTTAATCGTCCGATAACATTCAGAAAACACCATCCTTAAATATGTTGTGTCCAGCAGTGGACTTTAGTAATTCAAGGCTTCCTTCTGATCCGTTTCTCTTTTCTAGTGCCTATCAATGTCCTCATCACTATCGTACGGCCTGATGTTCCTGACACAACTGGAGGCGGCGGGGCGCGGCGCGACCTGGCGCGATCTGTTCCTAGCCGTCACGGACGAAGACATCAGCCTCTCCAGCATTGTGGCCATGATTATATTCGACGGACTGCTCTATCTTTTCATTGGATATCTTATAGACAGATATAATGGTAAGGGACGCAAAGAACGAAGTGAAAAACTCTCGATCAAGTCACCTCTCGAAAACAAATCGGTACATCATTTGAGAGCCACAGAATGATGCAGGCAGAGACGCACGTCAAATATAAAACACCATTGTTTTTGTTGGGGGTTCACACACTCATTCATAAGAACACACACGTTAGTAATTGAATCCCCATTTGACGAAATAGAAAAGTAATGACATTAAATTATGATTTGAATTAAGATTAAAATGCAAAATGAAGTTATTATTGATAAATTTGTTTAAATAAATTTCTAGAATATAATAAAGAATCTTGCTCGAAGATGGTTCAAAACTAAAAAAATATGCTTTAAAACTTAGTTGAAACAATTTCACAAAATATCCATTCAAATTCCAACCCTATCCCCCAGGAATAAGAACCCTCCGCAGTCACATCATAACCTCCGAGAACGACAAGGCCGGCGTCAGTATCGTGAACGTCTCCAAGACGTATTCGTCAGGCCGACGCGCGAAGCTGGCGTTGAACAACGTGTCGGTGGAGCTGCACAAGGGACAGGTGACGACGCTGTTGGGGCACAATGGGGCAGGGAAAACTACTCTCACGTGAGTATCTATAAAAATAAAAATAAAATTACTTTAAAAAACTAGCTATAACTACAACACATAAGTGCATTTATTAAATAAATATAGCTAATTATAACAATTTCATTTATTTGAGCTTTTCTGTGGGCTGATCCTTCAAACTTTATAATTTAACTTTAACTTTTTTTTTTTTATTGATTTTGTTTAATATTTCGATGTCTTATCACTCCTAGTTACTTTCAAATTTTTAATCAGATAACCGTACTTTTTTAGCATAAAATGGAAAACGACCAAACTTGCACTAAGCAATTCTAGGATGTCCATAAAAGCCAAAATGGCGGGTTAAACTGTGTTTTGCTTGCTGCCATCTTTTATATATTCTTAGAGAAAATCTGCAAGCATAATTTGGTACGGACAATTCCGTTTGTTACTTAAAATCATATGTAATTATCATAATAAATAACTACTTGCTCAATAGTAGATATTTATGGCCTCCTTGCATACCTACTTGCCAATACGGAGAGAGGATTGTTAACCTTATAAAGTCGCCTTTACTAACCTTTGTGGTGATATTAGTGTTATTATTAAGCTTTCTTTGTAATATTATTTTAAGTTGTTAAATAAAAACAAGTGATTTCCTTTTAACCTACACCAGTTAAGGTAACTACCTACACTAATTATTCGTAATTGTCCTTCGCAGTAACATCCTGACGGGCATGGTCCGTCCGTCGTCGGGGCACGTCGTGGTCCGCGGCGGCGCGTCCGCGCGCGTCGGCGTCTGTCCGCAGCACGACGTGCTCGTGGACTGTCTGACGGCGCGCGAGCACGTGCAGCTGTACGCCAGCCTTGCCGCCTGTCTCACGCCCACCCAGCTGAGGGAGGAGGTCGACAGGTGAGACACCTTCAGATACATACATTGATAGATAATTACTTTATTGCACTATCAATAAAGAAAACAATTAAACAAAAACTACATACGGACTATATAATATAGTGGCACTTCGGCACAATACTAACGGCGATGAGTCGCCAACAGTGATTTATTCTAGGCAACTTTTGGATGGATATCTTGAGCATCTCAGATGAACCACGTTTTCTACTGTACATAGCCAAAGATTGCTTCAGTGACTGTTCCGTTCCGTGACCCTGTTTATTGATATTCCGCAGGATGCTGGAGGTGCTATCCCTCGGCAGCGTGGCGGACGAGCACGTGTCGCGTCTGTCGGGCGGCACGCGGCGGCGCGTGTGCGTGGCGCTCGCGTTTGTGGCGCGTGGGGCGCTAGTGTCGCTGGACGAGCCCACGTCGGGCGTCGATCCGAACGCTAGGAGGTATGTTGTTATACCTAATCCGCATAAACAGGCGCTTGGCGAGTGGACTGGTGATCGCACTGAAGATCTCGTATAATACACACAAGGAAACTGCGGCCGTTCCTCTGGTAGGTTCACTTAGTTGGATCTTACGACGGGCTGAGTTCGAGGGGTAAATTCATACGCCAGTACCGCCACGGCCATATATATAACTACTGAGTTGTCATTAAACGTGTATTTGTATTCCAGAGAGATCTGGGACATGATAGTAAAGCTGAAGGGCGAGCGCACCATCCTGCTGACCACCCACCACCTGGACGAGGCGGAGATCCTCAGCGACCAGATCGTCATCATGCACAAGGTACCTACATATTAACATGATAGTGAATCTGAAGGGCGAGCGCACCATCCTGCTTACCACCCACCACCTGGACGAGGCGGAGATCCTCAGCGACCAGATCGTCATCATGCACAAGGTACCTACATATTAACATGTTAGTGAAGCTGAAGGGCGAGCGCACCATCCTGCTGACCACTCACCACCTGGACGAGGTGGAGATCCTCAGCGACCAGATCGTCATCATGCACAAGGTACCTACATATTAATATGATAGTGAAGCTGAAGGGCGAGCGCACCATCCTGCTGACCACCCACCACCTGGACGAGGCGGAGATCCTCAGCGACCAGATCGTCATCATGCACTAGGTACGTTACATATTAACATTATCATTCACCTTCTCATTTACATTAATTACTCTTGTGAGTTATGATATGACTTAATGACTACCTAAAGTACATCTTGGCTACATGACTTCTCCATGCATCTGGTTTCTGAGCTGTCTCTCGTTAGTGGCGTCGAGTTGGCGGCTTCGACTTTACCGCTGGAACTGGGGCGGCCGATTGGTACAAGACCAGATAGTTTTCCATCATACCCAATCTTTCTTTATTATTTCGACGTGTATGAGCCAGCCAATACGAGAGCTCTTGAACTCGTCCTAGAAAAATAGAATAGAATAGAAAAAATATTTATTTGGGTACAAAATACAGGCATACAAGAAACAAACGGAAAACAAAGGAGTTTATCATGGAGGTAATTAACACAAACGGGACACTTGACACCATGACCCTGCGCCGAAATAGGGGTTGGCTCAGCGCTGAATATAAAATGTTGCTGAACATTTTATATTCAGCGCTATTTTTCTTCGTCTATAAAGATTTTAAAATGATGACCAATTGTTTCCCCCAGGGTCAAGTCCACACGACGGGCTCCCCCATCGAAATCAAACGGTCCCTCGGCAGCGGCTACCGCCTCACGGTGACCCTGTCGGACGGCGAGTGGAGCGCCGAGGAGCGCGCCAAGCTGGTGGTGGCGGCCGTGCGCGCGCAGATCTCCAACGCGGCCCTGCTCGACGTGGCGCCGCCACTTGAGATGGTGCTGCCCTTCTATGACGCACACGGGGCCAACAACGAGTGAGTACCGTCAGGTCACTGTGACCAATGAGTGAAGTGCTTAGGAGAGCGCGCGGAATTCCAAACCCAACAGACAGGAACGTCAATAATAAATAAAATAAAATAATTTATTTCAGACATCTTGTGGCCCATGTACGTTAGATAATATTGATATTACAGGTAGCAAGCACCGAATGCATCCCAGTGCCGCAAGAAGAGACCATCTACATTTTCCGCTATCTGTATAATGCAAAAAACATGCCTATGTCCCGTGTTCAGCTAATAACAGATTCTGACGCCAGAACGTCGGCAGATCCTAACTAGGTGGACCGGTGTGTCTTGGCGTAGATTGATAAACATAAATGCTTTATCTTTTAATATCTCCCATTTATTCCAGCTTCCTCCAACTCTGCACCACCCTGGAGGAACAACAAGAGACCCTCGGCATCGCCAGCTTTACTCTGGACTGCAGTAGTTTGGAACAGGTCTTCTGCGATATCGTCAGAAACGCTGACAATGCCAGCACTCAGGAATATAACGGTAACTCTCATTTTCATTTTGTAGTGAGTATAGACCCCTCAACTTAGCTCCTCGTAGATGTCCTATAAACCGATTCATGGTCTGGAGGTAGATCAACTATTATATTATTCTCCATTCATTTTTCATTTTAATTGTTGTATGTATAATTTAATTGAATATTATTTGTTTGGCCTTAATTTAGTCTAAAAACCTGTAGCTAAAACGAATGTGACGTGTATTTCAAGAAAGTTACGAAATATGCAAATCATCATCATCATCATCATCATCAGCCTATATCAGTCCACTGCTGGACATAGGCCTCCCCCGATGAGCGCCATTGCGCATAAAATATGCAAATGATTATTGATTATTATTTCAGTGACGGAAGCCCCACTGAAGAGCAGCACAGAATCAGGTCGCGGCTCCTCTTCTTCCATGGAGTCTTCCTCCTCTTCTGACGGCTCCCTTGTGGCTGGCGGCGGTCCGCGGCGAGGGTCACGTAGGAGACAGCTTCTGGCGCTGCTACGAGCGCGGTGGCTACATCTCCTGCGGAACAGGTGAGCACATGCTGCTAGGCGCCTCTTGTTACTTGTTTCTGGACTGGTTTCCGCAACTTGGCCGCCGGTGGGCCTTTTTTACGTGTCGGGTGGGGGGGCTGCTATTCTAACCACCCGATGTCCTCCAGGAAGGCCAGCAGCTCGCTGATGCCGGTGCATGCCTCCCTAGGCGTCCTCGGTGTCCCAAGGTGATGCAGTCTTTGAGAAGCCACGCTGTCGCAATCTACAAGCACATGCGCTGCCGTCTCCTCTGCATTCATGCACCCTCTGCAAAGGGGGCTGTCCGTGATACCCAAATTAAAAAGGTGTTTGTTTAGCATGCAGTGTCCCGTGACAATACGACGACTTTCCGGAGTTTGTCACGTTTGAGATTGAGGAGTTTTCGGGAGTACCGTGGGTTTAAAACCGGGAATGCCTCCTTCGACTGCCTGCAATCTGGAATACTTGCCCAGTGCTCTTCGTGTCGTTTGGCTGTGCGTTGACGGATCCATGAGCGGACTTGACTAAAGGGGAGGGGAATTATTGGTTCAGGCCCTGCCGTTTGCCATTCTGAACCTCTCCTCGCCAGTGAATCAGCTTCGTCGTTACCCCTGGATCCGCTGTGGCCTTTTATCCATTGTAGGGTGACTCTATTGGACTTACTTATTTGCTCTAGCAGGTGGTGGCATTGCAAAGTCAGTCCTGAGTTGTGTTCTCTCCTGTTCAAGGCCTGTAGTACTGCCGCGCTGTCCGAGAGGATCCTGATGTTTTGGTCAGTTACCTTCCTTCGTAGCACTGCAGTCGCAGCTTGGATAATACCTACACATTCCGCCTGGAAGATGGAGTTGTGGGCACCCAGTGCTGTTGTTTTGTGAATATTGAGATCTTCCGAGAACGTTCCCGCCCCCGTACCTGTTTTCATTTTAGAGCCGTCAGTGTATATTCGTACTTCATGTATGTTTGAGCTATCACTTGGCTCTTCGTGCATTTGTAAAGTGAAGCTTTTTGAAAGTATGTGTGTTTTAGGCACCCTATCATATATCGAGAGTAGCATAGGGTTACTTTTTGCATAATCGTCTATAATTGTGGTGTGTTGTGCTTTTGTGTTGTGGTTCAATAAACGTAAAGCCCAGAGTCTGTATGCAGCTGCGGCTGCCTCTTGTTGCACATGTAAGTGCAGTGGTAATAGGCCAATCAGGGCTTCGAGTGCTGCCGTGGGGGCAGTTCTCATACACCCTGTAGTCGCAACGCAGGCCAGTCTCTGGAACTTTTGTAGTTTATTTATGGTAGTGCTTTGATTTGTTCTTGGCCACCAGACCAGGGCACCATATGTCAGAGAGGGTCTAATTACAGTGTTGTATAACCACAGGGTGATCTTTGGGCTGAGACCCCATGTTTTCCCTAACAATCGGCGACACTGCCAGAATGAGATGGTAGCTTTCTTTATCTTGTTTTCTAAATGTGTTGCCCAGTTTAGTTTATTGTCCAAAGTTATACCTAAGTATTTAACTGAATCGGATAATGTAAGTTGCGTGTCGAATAGAAATGGGAGCTGATATGTTCCTAATTTACGCTTGTTGGTGAACAGTACTAGTTCTGTTTTCGTTGGATTCACGGTTAGTCCATAGTCTGTACACCATTTTTCGACGGTCTTTAGCGCGTTACTCATAATGTTACACGTCACGCTGGCAAAGTGTCCCGATATGAGTATCGCAAGATCGTCCGCGTAGCCTACCGTGAAGAAGCGTTGAGCGTTGAGCTTGGTGATTAGATCGTTTGCTACCAGGTTCCACAGAAGCGGTGACAAGACTCCGCCTTGTGGACATCCTCTTGAAACCACTCCTCTGGTCCCCCCCTGCACATCGATCCGTACTGCTCTCAGCTTGAGCATACTGATTATCCAATCTACCAGCGTTGGCTCTACGTTGTGTTTCTGTAGGGCTGCGTTGATGCTGTTAAAGTTTGTCTTGTCAAAGGCTCCTTCAATGTCTATGAAGGCTGCAAGACACAGTGTTTTGTTTGAAATGTCTTGTTCTAATCTACTGACTACTGTGTGTATCGCAGATTCAGTTGATTTACTTGAAGTGTAGGCGTGTTGTTGTGGGTGCAGTGGTTTTACAGTTAGTATGCTATCTCTTATGTGTCGATCACATAGCCTCTCTAGCGTCTTGAGTAAGAATGAAGTGAGACTGATCGGCCTATAGGATTTTGCTTCAGTGTAGTCGCTTTTACCTGGTTTGGGTATGAATAGGACTCTAACCTCTCTCCACATAAGCGGTACGTAGCGGAAGGCCAGGCAGGCTCTGAAAATAGCCGTCAACGCCCCGCCTATGTGTGCTATCCCCCAGCGAAGGAGGCCAGGAAATATTCCGTCCATCCCTGGCGACTTGTATGGTTTGAAAGTGTTGATGGCCCAGTTTACCTTATCTCCGGTTACCACTGAGCATGCTACGGTCCAGTCGGTCTCCGATGGTGTGGCTTGACTGGTATCGTGCCACTCTGTTTCACCGTCTATGAGGCACCCTGGGAAGTGTGTTTGTAATAAGAGTTCATGTGTTTCTGCCGTCGTTTTCGTGTAGGTGTTGTCAAACTTCTTAAGCGAACCGATCTCGCGGTTTGGCTCTGCCGCCAGGATCTTTCTGATTCTGTTCGCTTCCGAGTTTGATTCTATGTTAGTGCAAAAGTTTTTCCATCTGAGACGACTCCTACGGCGTAACTGTTTTTTGTAATCGGCCCGGGCCTTCTTGTATACGTTCCAGTCGGAGTCGTCGTATGTATTCATGGCTCTGTTAAAAGACTTACGAACCTTACCCTTGAGCTCCTCCAATCGTCGAGACCAGCCTTGCTTCCCTTCATCCGTTTCTCTATTGACGGTTAGAGAGCAGGCTGACTCGTAGCTCTTGTTAAGGCTCTGCGTGATATGCTGTACTGCTGCTTCTATCTCTGCTATGTTACCTATATCCGCTACCGGGCCACCCTCGCCTAGGTGCTGCTGCAAGGATTTTGCAAACAGTACTGTGTTTGTTTTGCGGGGATTACGCCTGGGTGCTGGAGTAGTTTTGTTTAACGTCAGTTCGTACCTGATCCACCTGTGGTCGGAGGAGGAGGTCTCATCTGATACCCTCCAGTTTTGCACGTAGTCTGAGCAATTCTCCGTTACCAGTGTCAGATCAATTATGGTGCGGCATCGCCTCGTCACGAAGGTTGGTTCTGCGCCCTTGTTTGCTATAGTGACATTAGTTGTGAAGAGGAAATTTACCAGATCGTCTCCTCTGCTGTTTGAGACGGGCATGCCCCATATGGGGTGATGCGCGTTCGTGTCTGCTGAAATTATTAGTTTTGAGTTATTCAGTTCACATTGTCTTACCAGATCCGTAGTGTCTTTCGTGGGCACGGCCTCGTCGCCGGGCATGTAGGCTGACGCTAGCACTACGTCTTCGGTTTCCCCTCCGAAAACTCCCTGAAGCCTGACTGTCGTCAGGTCTCTGGAACAGAACTCGGTTAAGGGCACAGTTTTTATGTTGCGTGGTACAAAAATGCACGTACGCGGATGTTTGCAAGTGTTGTCATATATTAGCTTACCGTTAAGGTTGTTGAGACCACATACATGCCCTGCCCTGATCCACGGCTCCTGGATCAGGGCTATGGTCTCGCTGTTTGGGGCCCCCAGCACTCTGCGCAGGTTAGCCGTTGCAGTGAGGCTGTGCTGGAGGTTTGCTTGGACGACATTATAAGAGGAGGGGCTTTGGGTCACCATCATTTTGGATTCCCTTTTGCTCTTCCTCCCCTGTAGCCTCGTCTGTGTCCCCATCCGAGGCCAGCGCCAGTTTCTCACTCATCTCCTCACTCATCACCTCCATCGTATCTGAGCACGACGGTCTGGGTGATGAGTGTTGAGGGAAAGGCACCGGTGAGTCGCGGCCTTCGGACGTGCAGCCCTTGCTGGGCCCAGGTTCGTTCCCAGCTGCTTTGTTCAGCAGGCTGGGAGGGTCGTCTTGGAGCTTCCCGTCCGCTCCGTAGAAACGTACGTATACGTTTCCCAGACAGTACGCCAACTTGCGGCCATTCTCCATGATGATAGGGATTAAGGATTCTGGGATCCCTATCGTCACGAAGAGTATGTTGTCTGCCTGCCTTTGGTGTGTGTACACGGTCCACTGGTGAACAAGCGCCCACTTGTTCTGTTTCCCCAGTAGGATGCTAGTGTCTTCCAAGGAGGTCATGCATTCGGGAAAGAAGATTGCTGCACGTACCTTCCTTGTAAGCTCATGCTGCTTTACCACCGCAAGGTTTGGGCAAGCAGAGCTCGGCAGCTGCTTGTCGGTGGCGATCAGCCATTCCACCGTGGGCTCATCCACACACCACAGCTTTAGGGCCCCGTCGGTGAAAATGGGTTTACCCTGGAAGCGCGGCGTGAACAAGATGTCCGGGTTCTTGGCCTCGTCCATCATCCGACTGCCGAGGTACCTCTTCAGTGCGGTGGCTTGCTAGGCGCCTCGCCGGTGAAGTTAGATTGAAGCAACACGCACAAGGGCCACCACTTAGGTGCGAGCCTCGGCTTCGGCTGTTGCGAGATACTAGAAGAGGTTAGGGTGGTTACACCCAGTTGCATCTAAGGGCGGAAGCGGGGGCGGGCGGTTTTTGGTCGGATGCGTGCGGAAGTGAAGTAAGCGGGGTTAGCATCGGTGAGTGGGTCAACGGGGTCGCCAAGAACGTGTCTCGGTCTACGGAGGAGAGAACTCGTGGGAGGATCGTCTATACGATAATCGGGTATGGAGGATAGGAGTGATCAGAGGCCTTTTACATAATGACGCTTGCAGCAGTCTTTATGTAGTGGGCGACGGACTCGAGATTAAGATCGCAATTGAGATCTTTGTTGCGCTTTTTGCCTTTTCAGGAATTTAAAGCAAAAATAAATAATGTTTCAGTATGTAACCAATTTTATAATATTAACGAGTTCTCAACATGCTCATTTGTTAGTATGTGATAGTTTATTTTTGTATATTTATTTTTGTTTATATTATACTATACATACTTATCATTATATTATTATAAATTAGGGTTAAGTTTAAGATTTTACATTGTACTGTAGTATTTAATTGACATGCCAATATTAGTGATAATGTAATTATGAATAAATTGAATTTACTGAAATGTACACCCCTGTATTGCAATAATATATAATCCTATCTGCAGATCGCTGCTGTTCATGCTGATCATCCTACCGACGTTGTTCGTGACCATCGCCATGGCGTTCTCCACGCTGCGCCCGCCGCCCGACAACGAAGTCAGCTTGCCCCTCACAGAGTCTCTGTACTACGGGTCTACACAATACTTACTGTGAGTTGAACTGACACCTTTACAGCTGTTCTAGATCGAAGTCAATCCGGGAAGCCTGTAAAGATCCCATGAAGATTCTGCGCTTCTGGACGGAGTTAGGCTGGTTAGACTAGCAGAACAAACCACGCGTAATGGACCATCCGAATCTAAAAGTGGACATAAGAGTACACACACCATAGCCATAGTTGTCTAGATAGGAAAACATGCTTTTCTAGAGTCCCATCGCTTCTTAACAGGCCCTCTGAGGCAAAAGGCAAGCCCCCAGCATAAAATCATTTTAAATCTGTGCTGAGAGGATGTTTCTGTACCGAGCTGACACTTGATCAGGTAATTTGATGATGAAAAAAGAAAAAACATCAATTAATTGGTGCAAATCACAAGTCAGCACAGATACAATATAAAAACATAACATTTAGATCGATTAAGTTTCTTTTATTCCAGCTTAGGTAACTTTTCCAGCAAGCTTCAGACATGTTCAGGTGATCTTTCCTCTGGTAATATTTACCTAAGTTAAGCTGCTATAGAATTGCCTGCGGAAGGACTTAGTTTATCACTATGATATTTGTACACCTCAAATGCACGAGTAAACACCAGAAGAATACAGGTTTGCATCACTCAATTGTTTATTTTATTTTGCAGGTCAAATCCGTCGATATACTCGGAGAACATGGACCCGACCTTCGCGCAGCACGTCCTGAGCATGCTGCAGATTAACAAGACTGCGAGGATGTGGACGCGGCAGGTGTGTACTATAATTATAAATATGCGAGATATGTTTTGTCTATGGTGTTGAACACAACGCCACATGTTGTTTTGCACATGGAAAATTAAATAAATGTACTTCCCAGGACTCTCCGCAATGCAACTGCTCTGAGATCCGACAAGTGTGCAGCGCCGGCAACGCGACGGCCCCGCAGATGATGATACTTCCAGATGTGAACACGCTCAATAGCTGGATCACGGACTCGCACGATCTCTACGTAGAGAAAAGGTAAGTCTGGTATCGTTTCGGGCTCGGTGGGCGGAACACACCTTTTGTTCTCGATACACTACACAAATCATAAAGTTAGAACATTCATAGTTTGCTAAATGGCCAAGCATCGATTAACGCCATCTACATATTAGTAATTATTAATAATTATTAGTAATAATGTTGTGGTGAATAAATTGAATTTACTGAAAATTTACTGAATTTACAGAATGCTTTGTGAAATGTGCTGTTCACATTTTATTATAAGAATCTGCCTGTGGCTTCGCTCGCATGGTACCTATACGTCTATACGTATGTCACTGAAGGACAACATAGCTACTTTAATCAAATATTTATATTCTCAATAAACAAACTATGAAATCGGACCAGTAGTTCCGGAGATGACTTTAAAACATTACCCTGATATGCGTTATAGAAGAAGCAGCCCAGCCCATATCTTTCCACTGAAAAACAAATTCTACCTCCCCCCATATGTTCATAGAAATCCATCATCTTACATAACCCAAATGTTATCTATCTTCAGATACGGCGGTTTTTCTTCTACCCTCAAGAACAACAAAACCAACCTCATAATGTGGTACAACAACAAGGGCTACCACGCCATGCCGGCCTACCTCAACACTCTGAACAACGCCATCTTGCGGGCGGTGTCAGGAACTGACAGGAACATCACCACCTACTCGCACCCGCTGAAGATCTCTAAGGAGCAGTTGAATAAGGATACTCTGTAAGTAGTTACAAGCACTAATAAAACGGGTATTTATCGCGTTCATTGACCCGTTGTATGAGTGCTTATAATGTGTGTTCAAATCGCGTAAGTTTAAAAATACTCGGTAAGTAATTTTTATTCCAAACCCCATAAACCCCATAGCAAAAACAGACTTTGAAATTGCTGTGAACCTGAGAGATGGAGCTACCAACCGATGACACTGTCTGAACAAGTAATAGGTGATATGGGTTCACTTTCATTAGAAAAACAAATGGAAGTAGCCGCCCAATGCTGAACCTTATAGCTGGAAGGCTGGACCCGCACTGCGGTTTCATGAAGCACTGGACGCGAACACATAATGTTATGCGTCTGTAAACACAGGTTGTTATCCTCCATATCCAGTTTCCTTGTCATAACATAACCTGTAACATGTTGCATGCACTACATTATTGTGAAGCTGAAATAAATAAATAGAATTCAAATACAAAACCCAGAGACCTTAAATTCAATCCCTTTAAAACTAGAGGGAGCCTACACTTTGGTGATAGAGGGGGCTTAGGACCCCAATGTGCCTTATCTTACTAAAACAAGTTTTATGTTTGTCCAGTTACCAGCACGTGGCAGACGCAGGCATAGCGGCGCTCGTGCTGGTGGCGCTGAGCGCGGCGGCGGCGGGCGGCGCCGTGCCGCTGGTGGCTGCGCGCCGCTCCAAGCAGAAGACTCTGCAGCGGCTGTGCGCCGTCTCGCCGGCGCTCTACTGGGCCGCCCAGCTGATACAGGACCTCTCGGTACTGCCTTACACCCCCCACTTACAAACACGCACACCCTCTAATAGACGTGACTTACCCCCAGACTTACCTTTGCAAATATCTCCCCCCTTTCTAATCCTCAGCCGACCTCCTGACATGCCATGTTCACACAATCTGTACTGTCAACTCAGTCTCAATAAACTATTGCCTCTCTGTTCCAGATAATGTTAATAAACATGGTGCTGACCGCCACTATGATGATGGCATTTGGTTTCCCCGTGTTCGTGGAGAGAAACAACCTGCCCGCCATCTGTATCCTCATCATGCTGTTCGGGTAAGTACCTACAGTTTGGTCACAAAGTCTAGTTGATACGAAATATTTATTTACACATATGTGGTTTGCATAGGCTGTAAGGTTCAATTTTCGGTGCACAGTAGGAGTTAAGTGGGGACGGATTTATAATAGATTTCAGTTACCCGCTGCGCTGGGAGTAAAATTTTTTGTGAGCTAGTAACTGTCCAAAAACCTGTATCCGCTAAAAACGCTTTATCCGGATAATAAAGCGGAGATTCCTATCACTTAAACCATTCTAACCTCAGTCCCACATACTTTACCTGTTTGGAATCATCCTATACAGCCTTGAAATAAGAAGAGCTGTTTCATCGAAAAAAGAATTAAATTATTATAATCAATCAACCTAGCAAGTAATCACACTAACACTTAGAAAATAAGCTTCGCATAATATAGTCAAACCTACGTGATACTCAGCTTACTAATAACCAGCTAATAACACACCTATGCAAACCTTTGTGGTTTTCTTAGTGTATAAATGATAAAGCTTTTAACTTTATTATATTATGTTGGTAAATAATGTTAAAAGGAAAGTGTACGTGTAAGATTTGTTATTTCTCAGTTAAGTTATAAAAAGCCAAAGCCGTCATCACCTCCTGTTCTGTTCCAGCTACGCGTGCTGCAACCTGGTGCACGTGTGCGAGAAGCTGTTCTCGTCCGCCAGCCTAGCCAACATGATGCTGTTCTGCGGGAACGCCTTCCTCGGGCTCGCGGGCATCACCGTGCTGCTCATATTGGACATCATCTCCGACTCTGATGTCAGTAGCTACTATTGTGTTACTTTAACTACAGCATTGTTTTAAAGCCGTTTTAGAGCTATGATTGTTTCTGTATGTGACGCATTAGCTACAGTTTAAAAGCTTACGGACAAAGCTCTCAAAATTAGCAAGCTGTAGTGACATTGGACAGGCCATATAGCTTGCACAACCTATAACCGTGACCGCGTATTGCATTTCGAAGTATGTTCAGCAGTGGACGAAGAGATCTAATGTGAATGTTCGGCAACACCCCTTGTTCCGAGTAAGTCAGTTGTGGATGAAGTGAGTTGATGAGGATGTTCTGTAAAGGTTCTGTTGTATGTTGCAGGCGACAGACAACGCGCGCTGGGTGCTGCACAAGGTGTTCATGCTGTCCCCACAGTTCGCACTCGGAGACGGCTTGCTGGAGGTCGCCAAGAATACTATACAGGCACAGGTAAATAGTTAATGGCGAATCATATTCTGATTCATATATGTATGTTATAAATGAGTGGGTAAACATTGAAATACGCAAAATGACAGACGAACGAATGTATCGAGCCTGGAAAAATGCTAATTTTTGCTAATTTTGCTGGTTTGGGTGGTTAACTCGACCAGCTCCTAACGTTCCTACACTAATCAGCATTGTATCGACTCCCCTCTTTGTATCGAGGCGAAAAAAAAGTAACTAATCGTTTGAACAAATTCCTCTCTATCACGCCGAAGTTGATTATGTTGCATTTCAGAGTTGGTTAGTACTACTAGCATCCAGGCTCTTTCCTTCTCATAGCCCTCTCCTCGCAGCTAGAGTAGACAAAATAAATGAAAAGCTAGCTAAGCTCGCATTTACGCGAGTCATCAATTTTAGCAATACACTATACGTGGTGTACGGACCGTACATACGCTTAACCATTACAGCACCTGCATACCGTACAAACATACATCTTGCTCATTCCAGGTGCTGTACCGCTTCGGTATGGACACATACCGCGACCCGCTGGGCTCCGACCTGCTGCGCCTGCAGTACTGCGCGCTGGTGGCGGTCGGCTCCACGCTCCTGTTGCTCAACCTCGCCATAGAGTACGGGTACTTCGATGCTATCATCACTAGGTATGTTGATCAGATTCTTATATGATACATGGGGTGTGTTAGTGCCGTTGGTTCACGTACAACACAAAATGTATATGAAACAAGAAAAATATACAAAATACAAAAATATTTTTGAAACATAAAACTTAATGTATAGGTTACAATTGTGGGCTGAACCGCAAAAGTTAATAAACTGTGTAGCGGATATAAAAGTTAAGCCTTCACCGCGGACGAGAGCGGATGACTATCTTTCATCAACTTGTATACTTTTTACAATATAACGACGATTGATTCACTCAGTGGTGTAATTAAAACTTTAATTATTTATTTAAAAGTATCTAACAGCTCTGGGCTCGTAAGGGGGTGAACAGTGTCCCTTCTAAACAGTTAGTAATTATTATAGCCTAGTAATATGTATATTCTCTGGTAATAAGTAGGTTGACCCTAAGTCACTGGGCAGGTCGGCTAGTCACACGGTATCTTGACCTTAGTCACCAGGTTTGTTGACCTTTGTTACGAGTATATCAGAAATACTAACAAAAATGAATGGCTCCCGCAACCCGCTAATTAGGAATCTATCTATGGTCTCTAATCAAATGTTCGTGTCTGTTTAGGTTCAGTTCAACATACGTTGAAAGTGGCGCGTCCATAGCGGACGAGCCAGCGGACGTGTCGGCGGAGCGGCGGCGCGTAGCGGCCTCGCTAGCGGACACCAGGGACCGGCCGCTGTCACTAGCCACGCTCGGGAACATCAACAGAGGTAGCTTTTTAGACATGTACTAAGTTTCGATGGATAATATGAATGTACCTAACTACTACTATTACCTACTTAATTATGTTTTAACATTTTTATTTTCAAATAAAACGCTAGGTGCAAAAACGTTGAATATTGATAAACGCTTTGAAGAATAATCACGACAATGTGGTACGATACAACATGCATCCTGCTTGCCTACAAATTGTATGTGTGTCGCCAGGCTTCGTCCACACGGAAGGCAAGAAGAACTCCCTGCAGCGCAGCGTGGTGACCGAGCGCGACGTGGCGCAGTGCGTGGGACTCAGCAAGGGGTATCCCACGCGTGGGCTGGTCGTCGACAACCTCACGCTGGGCATCGCGCCGGGACAGGTGAGAAACAACGAGGAATCAAAATTGTATTTACCTACAGCTGCCGGCCGTATTGCTCGCTTGAATTTTAATTTTCATTATGGCGTCAATCGGTCTCAATCTAAGCAATACTAGATTGCGTCTGTGTCTTTGCTTGCAAAGAAACTGTGTACAATAAACCCTTAAAAACTAAGTTACAGTTGGCATATCATATTCATATTAATTTTATTGCATCATAGGGATATAGCAGCCTTTTGTCTTTCCAGTTTGCAATTTCTCCCTGCTAATCAGCTCAGTCGTATTCCGTGAATTTAACAAACAGACTGTAACTCGGGCACGTGAAGTATTTAATCATTTGTTTCCAATCCCCATTCCCCAGTGCATAGCGCTGCTCGGTGAGAACGGAGCGGGCAAGTCCACCACGTTCTCCATGTTGACAGGCGAGGTGCGGCCTTCCCGGGGACAGATCTACCTGGACGGGATGCCGAGGGACGCGAGGGGACTCGCCAGGGGACTTATTAGTGAGTTACTGCACTCTTAACCTGAACTACACAGAAAAGAATCTTGCAACAATTGGTGATACTGATAACAATCATTTAGATCTTTTGGTTTTTAGGTTTATGCATTATGTTAACCTCTAGAGATTTTTTTAGGGTTTTAAATCTTTATTTAGCCCTTTAAAATATGCAGATTGTGTTGAACACTTCATTCAGTGCGCTATTTGGTTTTTTTAGACTCTTGGAGGTTTTCTGATTTTATGCAGAATTGGGCCGCATTAACAGCTGAAAAAGTTTGATGACTGTACTTTAACCTTAAGCCAATTGAGTTATAAAGCGTGTTGTTTTTAGTTCTTCTCAACGAATTTATCTGTCCGTAGGTTATTGCCCACAAATCGACGCCATAGATCCACTGCTGACGGTCACAGAAACGCTGCAGCTCTATTGCGAACTCCGAGGGATCACCGGTGAAGATCACGTAAGAACTAAACGTCTTTCAATTCACAAGATACTGGCAGTGCTCCTAACACTCTTGTGTCCTTCTGTTGACAGGGCGTCTTTACTCTTGCTATAAAATAAAATCAGTTGAATGCAGGCAAATAAAGACCCATTCACAAACAAAAATACAATGCACACAATAAAATAATATAAAATAAAAATATTAATACTGAAACTAACTTGTAAAATAGATACTTACCTACCTATTTTTTATTTCTGTCCATGTGGACAGAAATTCAGCCTGTATAAGTGATTGGCCAGAAAGTAAGAAACAGTCTTCAGGATGGTGTTGTTGGAGCGAGTTAGTCGACTCCAGAAGGCTGTTATCCTCGTCCGTCATACATATAGCAAAGATGTCGGGAACTCCGGCCTCAGATAACATGATCGACGCACTGCAGTATTTTTTGCTATATTATGATGATCGCAGCGGTGGGCTTAATTAATATTAATTGGTTTTAATATTTTTATATGTATTTATCCCCAGGTCATAGAACGTGCGATAGACATGTTCGAGCTAAGCAAGTACGCGCACGTGCGCAGCGGCGCTCTGAGCGGCGGCAACAAGCGCAAGCTGTGCGCCGCGCTCGCCTTCACGGGCCGCACGCCGCTCGTACTGCTGGACGAGCCTACCAGGTATAATAGCACGTGCGATAGACATGTTCGAGCTAAGCAAGTACGCGCACGTGCGCAGCGGCGCTCTGAGCGGCGGCAACAAGCGCAAGCTGTGCGCCGCGCTCGCCTTCACGGGCCGCACGCCGCTCGTACTGCTGGACGAGCCTACCAGGTACAATAGCAAGTGCGATAGACATGTTCGAGCTAAGCAAGTACGCGCACGTGCGCAGCGCGCGGAATCTATAACACTGTTTAAATTAGTGTATTTATATTTGTTGTGTGTTCCAGTGGCATGGACCCCGTGTCCCGCGGCTGCGTGTGGCGCGCGTGCGGCGCGGCGGCGCGCGCGCGGCGCGGCGTGCTGCTCTCGACGCACGCGCTCGACGACGCGCGGCGTGCTGCCTCCGGCGTCGCGCTGCTGCGCGCCTCGCGGCTCATAGCGTGCCAGCCGCTCGCTGACTGTCTAGACAGGTATGCACGTTATATAGTATCACACTGAGTTTTTTAAACAAAACAAACGGAGCCTGGAATTGGAATTACTCTCTGTAAGCGATGGCTTAGCCTAGAGACGAAGAACAGCTGCCCACTTAGTCTTGGAATACAGGATGCCTGGGTACAGCACTGTAACCAGAAATCCTTGACCCCGAGGTCACTCGTAGCCTGTGACGGTCCCAGGAAGATTCTGCACTTTTGGTTGGGTTGACCAACATCATCAGGTTGGAAGTGCATAGGGCAGCGGTGACAAACCCAACAAACATGAATGTTTGACTATGACCTCTGTACGAAGTTAAGATGTCAACGGCTTGCTAAAAGGTGCAGATTCGAGAGTCTCACGTCTAAATCTTAGACCTATTCAAGAGAGCCAGCTAACTATCCTAGCGACCCCAAAGTTGATCTTGGTCTTCGAAACAATAGATCGCCACCGGCTGCTGCCCGGCGCGGCGCCGCCTTCGCCGCTAAACAGGTCTCCCTCGGAGCGCCGCCGCCCGGTCGGATGGCCCAGATACATAAAGTGATAAGTGGAAGGTAGAAGTGCAAAAGAACGTTCGCTTCAAATCTTCACACTAGTAGATAGCTAGTGTAAAGATTTGAAGCGAACGTCCATCCATAGAAACCCTAACACCATGGATTCCCCAGATTCGGCGGCGGGTACGTGGTGCAGTGCTCGTGCGTGGACGCGCGCGCGGCGTGGCGCGGCGTGGCGCGGGCGTGCCGCGCGGCGCAGCTCCGCCTGCTGCACCAGGGCGCGCTGCACTTCCACGTGCCCACCAGGACCACAGGTAAGTCCCTACTTTCGTGCGAGGAACGCTTTAAATGTGCGCCGCAAAAGGCCTATAATGGATGAACTTGCTTTAATTTGTTTCTATTATTTGATTGTAACTTTATTTGACAAAATAGGTAGGTTATCTTTCTTTTTTACCTTGATTATTTTCGTCATAAAATCATAATTTTTAAAAACAAGTATCTTTACATTCCAGTGGAGGAGAAGGCGGTGGTGACGCGCCTGAGCGACATCTTCCGCGTGATGAGCGCGCTGCAGGCCGCCGGCGCCGTCGAGGACTACACCCTGGCGCAGAGCTCGCTTGAACAAGTACGACCTTCTTATCATCATCAGTCTAGCCCGCTCTTACTTTGACGAACTCAGGTCCGCCTGCGACGCAGGAGGTTGCGGGTTCGATTCTCGCCTCTGGATAATTTTTTGTACGATCTGCAGATATTTGTTCGGGGTGTTCTGGTCGTTTTCTATCTATAATGAAAATATATGTATTATATTATGTATAATCAGTAATCTAGAACTCGTAAAACAAGCTCTCCTTAGCTTGGGGCTAGATAATGTGTGAATGGTCCGGCATTTTATTTTCTTACCATTAATTAACTAAGTAATTAATTCATATAACAGTAGGGTCTAGAGAGAAGCACCAGACCCAATAATATCTATATCATCAAAATCAGTCAATAGCGGCATAATATACCACGAACAGCACCACATTTTGGAGCGTTCTTCTGAATCTAAGTATTAATATTTTCTCTGATTCTGTTTAACTAATATTATTATTTCCAGATGTTCCTAAACTACTCTGAAGAGGGCCGCGCTGAAGATAAGATCTCAATAGAGCCGCTCCCCTCCCCGCACCGGACGGGCAACGAACAGGACAGCGTCACCTCGCTATAGGATACATTATAGATAATATACTAGGAAACAGGGATAACGATGTACGAAAGACAGATAATGTACTAAGTAAACGAGATAATGAGCTATAAAAGCCAGATAATGAAGTAAGAAATATATGATGATGTGGGAAACAGAGTTAATGAAGTAAGAAATCAGCAAGGCTACCACGCTATTTAGCAAATAACGTAACGCACGTTATCAGTGTTATAACGCTAATTTTAGCGCGAATAACGCGTGAAAAAGCGTTAAGCACACTGAAATGCGACTTTACACGCGTCATTCGCGCTAGAATTTGCATAATAACGCTGATAACGCGTTACGTTATGTATTAAATAGCGTGGTGCAGGCAAAAACAATTCAATCAGATGTATAAAACATTAGATTGGAAGTTACGACACTTGTTTTTGAGTTACCCTAATTGACGAGTATGTTCAGATTTAGCGACGACATGATAAAGTATTTTCTTAGATGTAGTTATTGAAGAATAAATTGCTCAATTTGCCATTCGTTTTGCAAACGTTGTGTGAATGGGCGTATGAGTCGTATGAATGAGACGAGTGGCGTGGGATGAATGCATTTAAATTGATTAAATATTTTATTAGACAATTTATAAGAATTTATACATTGTATTCAGAGAATTTTATATAGTAAATAATTTTAGACACTGTATTTTAAGCAAAATGCAATGCGTTTTCTGTGATATTTGTATTTTATGTATAACAATAAATGGTATATGGAATGAAGATTTTAATAACAATTATTTTAATCCTATTACCTAATTCGTTCTATGACTAGACATCAACTGGGTACAAGTATAAAACCGAAAAACTAAATAAGTTATTGGTTCAAGTTCTTTTGGATACCCGAGACTATATTAATCATTTCTTAGTCTTTTGTTCACTGGTACAAAAAAAAACGATATTCTATTTCAAGAAGAAGGTTGGATCTTGGTTGTTGTTAGCCGTGCATATGCACATCGATTTAGTGTTACTCTCGGTCACTCAGTCTCGATCGCGACGTGGTTCGAGTCACTTGTGTTTTGGGTCCACGCAAAATGTCAGCACGAGGCAACCAAACGCAGAAAACTCGTCGGCGGAACCTTCTTCGTGAAATAGATTATCTTAAAACTGGTTTCACTACATGTTTCCAGTTCTTTTAAATAACGTATAAAAAACTTAAGCCTCCATGGGTATGCAGAGTGTATCTGCAACAATCAGCCATTTCTTATAACACCGACACTCATGAGTAAGTATATCAAATAGACGTCGAAGTCTTACATATTAAGAGACAAAAGTTAGTTTGTATTCTAATACAAACTAACCACAGAGCAGATACATTATTGATCAGTCAATCGGTAGACACATATCTCACAGAATGACTTACGACTCAAGAATTGCTCATCAAATAGCATAAATTATCGGTAACTGAATTTGCTTGCTTGAAATTAACCAGTACACGCCATTACTGACTTACCAGTGGACTCGTGGCTTATCTCAGTGACAGATCAGCGTCGAAGGACGGGTTCCTGACGCCCGCAGCCTGCTTGGTACACGCCATGACTGACTAACCGGTTGACTCATGGCTCATGAATGACAGATCAGTTAGCGTCGAAGGACGGGTTCCTGACGCCCGCAGCCTGCTTGGTACACGCCATGACTGACTAACCGGTTGACTCATGGCTCATGAATGACAGATCAGTTAGCGTCGAAGGACGGGTTCCTGACGCCCGCGGCCTGCTTAAAGTGCAGCGCCCACAGGTCGAGCACACGGTACACGACGTCGCGGTTGATAGCGCCGTGGCTCGCGCTGCGCACGGCGCGACGCACTGAAGTGGAGACTGTGTCTTCGCCGAACAGCATGGATAGAGCTGGAAAGTAAGGACGCTAATATTAGAAATGTTTGTTACGTTTAGTCTTAAAGCATGTCTAAACATCTTTGCTTTCCCGAGTGAGACGGTGGTCAAACGCTTTACCGGGATGAAACCAACTGTCATTTGCTTATCATGCAATTGCACGCCTATGGATACATGGTATGTTACTTTTTATCCTTGGTTTTTCCTTCTCTATGCTATCGAAACACAGGAACGTAAGAAAAGGATACTACATTTTAACTATGAAGCTTGCAGTTAGCTCAACTGCTTCAACTGTGAATACTAGTTGTTATCAGTGGTATCTATTACGTATAATTTTCTATGTTAACATTAAAAATATAATAAATATAATAAATAATAAATAATGCTGGACAATTCACACAGCATTATCTAGCCCCATGGTAAGCAGAGCTTGTGTTATGGGTACTAGATAACTGATATACATAATACTATACATTGCATAGATAGATATTTTTTTATTATACATAGAAAACGACCAGAACACCCGGAACAAATATCTGCAGATCGTACACACATTTGTTCCGAGGCGGGAATCGAACCCACAACCTCCTGCGTCGCAGGCGGACCTTCGCCCACCGCGCCACATCGGTCGCCAAAATACCAGCATAACAACAACAAACCTGGTAACTTGTCCAGTATAACCCTGGCGGTGTGGTCCACGTCCAGCGGCCGCTTAGTGTCTGTGTGCACCGGTGCGCCCTCCTCCATGCGCGAGAAGATATGGAACAGCTGCGCGCGCAGCCACGCCGCCAGCGCCTGCAGCCAGCACGCGAATATGCACTCACACGTGTCTGGAATAAGAGTTACTGTTGATTTAGTGTTTATTATGTACATATTACGGATTTCAAGTGGATTGAAGCCAAATTCTGCCAACCAATCGCCTTTTTATAACAAGGGGAATCGTCGCTTAGTCTCCTTAGATTAGAGAAACTCCATATAGTGCGTGCGGAGATTGGAATAGACAATAGAATGTTTCAACCTTTGACACTTTCGACGTGCATCCGAAATACTCCTTCTGAGTCGACAAAACACATCTGTAACACTGTCATAGTGAAACGATTAATCTAGCAGAATAATATATCTTATCAGACAATATAATATTATACTTGTCTAATGGCCATTGATATACTTTGTTTATTGTTTCAGCAATAAAAAATATATATGTAGAAATATCAATAGGAAAGCCTGAGCTAGATTGTCTATTAATTTAGTTTGATCACTGCAATGAAAACATTTATTTATGACGCAACCTTGAAATAACGTCCATGTTTCTTCCTGTCCTTATATATTCTTCTAGGTGGGAAACATACTGGGTGTTTATTTACCCGAGGATTTGCTACATAGCTGATTTGTAAATGAAACTCCTAAAGCTGGCGTCCACTCACCGGCTAGCAGGAGAGTAGCGAGGCGGTGCGCGACGTGCGAGTGCAGCGCCAGGGACAGTCCACTGGCCGCGCTCCACGCGCGCCCCTGCACCGATACCCACTCATCTGCAACGAACATACTCTTGTAGGATTGTATAACTAGACCTGCCAACGGCTGCCTGCAGCTCCGCAATCGTTTTTCATGGGTATATGAGATATGATAAATCCCATCTCTTACCCAGGTCTTCAGGCGGCGGGTGGTGCGGCGGCGCGGCGTGCAGCGTGAGCGAGTCCAGCGCCGCCTCCACGCCGCGCCCGCGCCGCGCCCACGCCACGCGCGCCGCCACCACGCACACCTACAACACAAACCACCCATTAAAAACTATTCCGACGCGATATTTTTAAACCTATGCGTTCTAAACACATTATTAATCAGAGTCCTGTATAGTCCAAAGTAAATAAAGCACTTTGATATATTTAATATTAGTAACGCGTTTATTTTCCAATTTTTCCCGACGTTTTAACAGGTTTACACACTGTCGAGGTGAAGGGGTGACGGTAGTACTGGAATGTCTTTGGATGTATTCTCATTAGGAAGTGCTGTATTTTAAGAATTTTGTTATATTCATCATCATCATCACATATATTAGTCCACTGCTGGATATAGGCTCCTACTCCTCTATAGACCGCCCTGTCTTCAGCTTGCCGCATCCAGCATCTGCCTGCAGTCCTTCGCAGTTCCTACGCTGTTAGAAGTAACCTACGTAAGTACACTCACGCTCAGTTCGTTAGAGGTGTGCACGTAGGCCCACTGCTGGGCGTGGGGCGGCGCCGCCTCCTCTGCGCCCACCGCCGTCTTTATAGAGTTGAACACGCCGGTCACTGTGCGATGGAACAACCTGGAAGATAGACGTGAACACACTTACTACGCGACTACGGTATTACTATGCAAAAATCTGTTTCACAAGTAGCCAAATTTTTACATTCTCTGACTCACTAATTAATAATTATGTCTGAAGAGGCATAACTGATTTTGGGAAACTATTCCGAGTGAATACATCATAGATGTTTTTTAACGCTTCAATACTTATAGTGGCGTCTCTGTGACTGACGTCACCAATGCACGATCTAATGAATGAGCATAATATAGTTAAGAGACGAAAGTCAGACCTTTACCATTAATTATTCTGTGCCTATACAGTACATATTGTCATGACATGACGTCACAAATCTGTGTTTTCTGATTGGTATTCAACGTGTCATGGCGGTATTATGTAGATTTATTTTTCTCGAATAATTCTATCTACTAACCATTCCAATTCTGTTAAAACTTTAATTGTTTAGATGTAGTAATAAACAAACATATTAGGGTATGTATATACCTAATAATATGATTTCAATAAAAATGTATAAAACATTAGTTATTTGACATTGACACGCGCTACATCCGAGTTACGTTCGAGTACGGACATTGGCATAATTGCGTCAATCCAGACGCAAAACCATCTAGCAAGAAGTTGAAGTTGATTCGAGCGCTAGTGTGATGCGTGGAGAACTCACTTGTCCAGCCGTTGCATGTTGTTGGAGCTCTGGTTTGGAGAGTTGCGTTCCAACGACATGTCGTACTCATCTGCACACAGGACAAACACGCTGATTTAATTTTTTTTTGTAGTTTCCTATTTGAAGCTGCGAAAGCGAAGCTTAATATTTCGCAGGATATTTTACCCGGGATTTGATGAAACTCCTTTGTGAAGTGTTCTGACCACACTGGTACTATTTTACCTTTTTTTTTATTGCTTGTCATTCGTTTTTAGAAATTAAAAAATTTCGAAGTCAGTAAAGTGCCTGTGTAGTGTAAGCCGAACTCAAAATTACTGTAAAAATTAAGAACATTGTAGTCTGGTAGAGTAGTCTAGTATAGGCTGGGTACAGGCCCAGCCCATTGAGGAAGCGAAAGGAAAATCACTATTAAAATTAGCTCAGAAAATTATGTACAAAATGTCCCTACTCGTGTGCTTTAGGTTAAGTTTTTGTTCTTTATTCGTATTATTGGCTACAATAAATATATATTTTTTACTATTAGAGTTAGTTGTAGTTATATGTACCAGCGAGCGTGGCGGCGTCCACCGGCCTGGTGGAGAGGTGGTGCGTGGTGCGCCCGCGGGTCTCCTCCGCACCCTCCCACCACACCTCCCCTCCCCTGCAAACAAATATCACTCACTTAGATATGACAATAGAGGTCACAGTCGCGTGCCCCGACGTTCCGAGGCTCGTGGGGTTCACAAGCCAGGAGGAACCGCACTGTTCTAGTTCTCGCTATCTCCACACCGACATCCTCATCTCATCATCATCAGCCTATAGTAGTCGACTGCTGGACATAGGCCTCCCCTAATGAGCGCCATAGCGCCCTGTCTTTAGCTTGACGCATCGAGCATCTGCCTGCACTGCAGAGGTGGACTGTATGTATATATCACCTGTTGTTGGGCGCCGCCTCGGCTCTCTGCCGCAGCAGGCGGCGCAGCTTGGCGATGGAGGTAGACAGGTCAGCCGCCTCCTCGTACTGGGGCTCCGGGGATTCGCAGGACGGCGCGGGGATCGCGCGGGGCTGACTTGGCTGAAAACAGAAACAGATCAATTCATCATCAGTAACATCTTGAAGCATCAGACGTGTCCAAGAGTACTGTAAGGTCTAATGGAAATATAGCACTGAGTGTAGAAAATACTCTTGATTTTACTCCTGATGCGAGCGACCAATCAGGCGCCAGTAAACTCAGGTGCGCGGGGGCAGGGGGTAGCTATGTGAGAGCCGCGCGCCACGCAGGGACGAGGCGAATGAGTTGTTTGCGAACGGAGGAACGGTTCAGGTGGCCGAGCGAAGCCACGCGGTTACGGTAGATTCAGTAGATTGAGTTAGATTCTGTGTGTGACTGAATAAACCGCTAACTTAAAATACCTATCAGTGTTTTTATCAGAAAACGGACGAACCCTGCGCCTAAATCTATAGCAACTGAGTTTTAGTCCTTTTTTACTACCGAACAACTCCCACTTTTTTGTCACAGGCAAAGATTGCCACAATGAATGGTCATGAGCGGTCTGCATCCAGCGGTTGCCACGACAGTTGCTGAATAGTTAGCCTTAGCGGTTAAAATATTAATTCTTATACCTACACGTATCATAGAATATCATCCGCCGCTATCCCATCGCTCTCCGTAAAAACAACACTTGATCATTCTGAGCGTGAATGTACACCTCCGCAGAACACCCTCCACTATCGCCGAGCGCTATTAAACTGTGACGAGACCTGTACCTGCCTACTGTGACCTACCTACCGAGAGTCATAGGTCACTATTATAATTTTAAGACTAACGTTCCCCTATACAGCCAAATTGTATTTTTCGTGTTTTGAGTCGGAGCCTCAGAATAATTAAGGTACCTTTTGTACATTTCTGTATGTTTGATTTATAACAATAAAGAAATCTGAATCTGTTTTCACTCACCATACTGTCCTGTGACGTCACTCGCTGTTGCTTCACTAGATGAGGGATTCCGTTACCGTTATCTTCTTCTACTATCAAAAGAGTTACATATGAATATCAATTTATTAATATTAATTCAAAAAGCATAGCTATTTGTTATGTGAACTGCGCTACCTTTTAGCAGGAGAGCTGCATCAGTGAGGGGCTTGCTCCACTCGAGCGGAGGGGACTTGTCCGTGCGCTCTTTGACCTGCGATGGAGACTTATCCTGAAAAAATATTTAATGCATCATATATTTGATGAGATGTGCAAAATCACTCCCTATCTTCAAAAAACTGCTGCATCAGCATTATTTATCCATATGAAATATTGATAGCCTTATCTTATGTCTATGTAAGTTTATTATAATGTTTGTAATGTAGGTATTTAGTGTATTTGTTACCAATTATTTATTAAAGTGCCACCGTCTATATTGTTCGTTCATGTCCAGTCCATCCCAAGGTTGCCTGGAAGAGATCGCTCTCAGCGATAAGGCCGCCCTTTATACCTTTATTCTAAGTTTTTATCTCTGTATTATTTTCTATTTTGTGTGGTGTAATAAAGTGTTATCTATCTATCTATTTGTGGGCAATGACCACCACAGAGTGATCACCACACCACGCTAAGAGGCGACGTAGAAGGCCCAGGATGAGATGGCGTGATGAGCCTAACGAAAAATCTAACGAAATCAAGAGACCGACGACGAGTCGAAAATCTTTGGGATTTCCTGCGACTCTTATTCGATACCCCGCGAAGCCTAGGCCTAGCCTAGTGCGGGGGTCATTGTCAATTCCATCACCTTCACCAGAAACCTCTCAAATCAAATACTATGTACATTATTAGAGGTGTCCTTTTTTTGGTATATAATTTTTTTGAGTTTTGTATTTCTTGTTTATTCAATCCAGCTCAAGACATTAGCTCGTTTGACGAGAGATTTAGCCGTTGCTCAATTCTAAGGTTTTGTTATATAGTGCGTAATCCCTCTCAATCAGGGTAATCTCTAAGAAATTAAATAATATCCCAAGAAAATCGATTTCGACGGGACGAGTGCAAGGGCTTACTATAATAACAAAACCTTAGGTCCCAATAACTAGTACATATCTACGTTTTTAGGTAATACAAAGTATTTTACATTTGGCACCAAGATAAGTGAACTAACCTGTGAGTCATCACTGAGTCCCGTGAAGCGTAGTCCTTTCTTCAAGCCGGCTATACCGAAGTCTAGGAGCCCTTCCATCATGCCGGCCGCTTCGTCCTAAAACACCATCTTACTAGCTTTAGCTCCCGACTCATCTCTAGAGCAAGTACTTGGTACATAAATCTTAATAATAGTAATATTATTTAGATTTCTGTGATTTGGTGACTGAGTTTCAACATTTAGATAAATAAATAGTGCTACAATTCACACACTCTTAATGCGTTAACTGCCCAGCCCCGGCCAGGAAATAAACAAGGACATGTATATCATGGGCACTGAACGAACATGTCGTTAGTGCCATGATTCACATTGACTCTGCTACGTGCTTTTCCAGAACAGCGCTTACGTCACAGGCACTCAATGTGTTAACCCCGAAATAAACCGAGCTACGTCATTATTTTGCAAATAATATTTCAGAAAATCTCTTGTGCGTCACCTCTAACATACAAGCTAAATAGAGATCACTCCACGCTCTAAGCAATCATGACAAGTGCTTCATCATTATTCAATACCCGATGCGATGCCACTGTTGACTGTAGATACGCCTAGAAGAAGTTACTTACTTGAATGAAATCTAAACGAGTTTGGCATGCATTGCACATTCGGGTAACGCAACACCACACTCTATTTAACACAGACATGCAACAGCCAAATCTAACTGAGGACATCGGAACGTGCTGTGCTAAATGCAAACTTATAGTGATAGACAGTAGAAGAACTGAACTTGAAGGATCAGTGGATGACGGAAACTCAGTGTCGTTCTTAATTTATAGGCAGACTGTGCGATATGTTGTCTCACACAGTTCTTGTAGGTATGGTTTGAATTCAAAATCCGATTCTAAAGGGAGGAATGTTTAAAATGTTTTGAACTGCAGTCAAAGGTTATATAATATATATATATATATATATACAATATTCTCTAAGTTGGTGTCGTTATGTTCCAATAATGAAAGATCTAGCGAGAGGAGAAGCTAAGAAAAGCTTGTCTGGGTGATTATATTATATATATCATGCTATATACGCAAGGCTACAGGGACACCATTGATTGTGATTATTGACACATATATCAAAAAGACCTCACTGTTTATGTCAGGTTTGATAAAATAGACCTCTGAGTTTCCATCAGCACAATAAGTGGAAAGAAGCGGATAGACATGCAGAACATACACTTGCACCGGCGACATCTATGTCGTTGACCTGGAGGTCGCCTATCTTGTGCTTGGCGTGGGATACGGAGGCCTGCAGCGCTAGCAGGGCCTCCGCGGGGGCCGTGGGGGGGCCTCCTAATGTAAGCTGAACCCCCCCAGATGTTAGAGGCTGGGATCCCTTGTCTGTCAGAGACTGAGAGCCAGGCGCCGTCGTTGATGTCGGTTTTGGGCTGTGTCGCGGGCTGCTGCGACATTCCGGTTCAGGGAGTTCTTCCAGCACAGCTAAAAAAATTTAAGAGATAATTCAATATTATCAAAGTGCTTTATTTCCTCTGGACCGAGGACTCTTGGACACGGCACAAAATGAAATGACATAAGGAAATAAAGTGATCACTTTGATTTTTTGTTTGTGTGTGAATAAGCTCGGTGTTAACTTCAATGAATCATCATCAGCCTATAGCAGTCCACTGCTGGACATAGGCCTCCACTTCAATGAATACTTCTCCTATATAGGTTTCTGCCCGCGGTTTCGCACGCATATAAGTGAGTGAGTGTGCATTAACATTTCAGTTGCTAACGTTACCAGCATGTTGGTGCGGCGACTTGCCTCCCGCGTCGGGGCTGTGGTCGTGGTCCTCCTGTCCCCACAGGCGGCTGAGCGTGATCTCTCCGTCCAGGCTCGCCAGCAGGTCCTGCCCGAGGCTGATGCACTGCAGGTCCATGTCCGTCTCCCAGGTCTTTGTGCTGCCTGGTGGGAGCATAATAATATTTTCAGTCAAAACAACTTAGGACTAAATTAATTACAAGAGTCAATTATCTTATGTTCTTATGGTCTAAAATAATACATTTGCCTGAACTAGGTTAAATAAACCTGTATCTCAGGCAGAAAGTGCTTAAAACTAAAAAATATTATCACATCAATCAGTAGTCATAATAAAACAAAGCAACGGTGCATGTATGCAAATGTGGATACATATTGTAATAATAATAAAAAAAATCTTCCATTTTGATCTTAATTTAGGTGCCTGATTTAATTATTCTTATAATAATTTTGTATCTTGAAATTTTATAAATAATAAGGTGAAGAATGATTCTTATGATAAGAATCATTCTTCACCTTATTATTTATAAAATTTCAAGATACAAAATTATTACCGATTTGAAAAAAAAATTTAAACATATTTATAGCTTTTAGCAATCTATCTGTAAACAAAATTAAATATAAGTAAATTTCTTAGTTTTGTCCCATAAAATTTACGAAATAATAGCAGTGTGCTAGCCTCGTAATAATGTTGGTTGTGCACCATGCTTTAAGGTTTCAACAGACACAATAATAATCCAAGGCAGACTAAAACTACACAAATTATAATAACATACCTTCTATAATCCTGTCATAGATTTTAACTTCACTCCGTCCCTGGCGGCCACGTTTCTGCCTCAACACTGGAGATGACTTCAAATCCTTCATCTCCTGCGCAGGATGAACCTCTGTCTCTGTCATCCCCTGACATTCCTCTATAATTTCTATTGCATGTTCTTTCGTTACCTCCTTTAACTCTCCTTTAGTCTCAAGACTTTCTTTCTCTTTCTCATCTTTCTGTATGACTTCCTCTTTCGGTGGTTCCTTAGGTTCTTCCTTCTTAAACTCAATGTATTCTTCTCCAGTCAGGTAAGTCATCAACTTATCGTTCAGCCACGCTGGGTCAGCTAATGTACTGTTGATGAAGCTGTCAAGTTTCTTTGAGAGTATTCGAACTAGTAGTTCTGAGTGGGGGGTGTCCCTCAACTCCCATGGAAGTAGCTCCTTTATCATAAGTCGTAGGATGTTGGTAAAATGCTCTACAGAACTGTAGTTTTTGTCCGGGTTGGATATGCTGTGAGATTTCTTGTAAAGTGATTCAATGGAACTTGAAGGTGATTTCTCATGTCGCTTTACAGCTTTCTCGTATTCTTTGAGGTGTGAGATGAGGACTGTGCTGGTATCTACGAACACATCTTTAGTTTCTATGTTGCTGCATATCTGACAAAAAAATATTTATTTACTTATTTATTTATTGTTAATAGACAAGCAGCTCCTGGCTGATGTGTCTATATCACATAGTGTTGAATTTATTCATTGCGTTACTTTTTTTAGTTTGTTATATTTGTCTCTTACCAGTTGTCGAGTTTATTCTTGAAAGCGTTTATTGAATAAAAATAAAAATAACAAAGGTACAACAAAGGTACCCTTATAAGAAATAACAACAAACACTTACTTGGAAAGCTCTTCCAATCATTTGATCCAGCATCTGTTTGCAAGCAAACGGGAAGCCAATCTCCTGGGAAATATATGGCACATACCATGAAGACACCAGCTTCCTCTCCAGCACGGTGGAAATTACGCTGAGCTCATTAGTGTCATATTCTTTCCACTCTACATTAGCGGGCTTTGGCAACTCGGGCAAGAAACCTCTCAATCGTGCCAGGTATGGAAACTTCGTCACAATAGCATCAAGATCATAACATATAGGTTTATTCAAGTGCAACAACCACTGAATAAATCGAAAACTAAAGCATACAGAGAAAATAAATACAATAAGAATGTACAAGAGAAACCATTTCCCTGATAGAAGAGAAATATCGGTAAGATAGTGGAGTAGAATGCATAATAATGTGCCGCTGTTTGCAATAATGGTTATGTTCTCCAAAAGATTCCTTTTTAGAGGCATTTTCATGATTCTTGCACAAATTATCTAATATGTTTATACAGAAACAACCAGCACCAACACTTGTTTTTGTTTATCGATTTTTGTTGTGATTGATTTCATGATTTGATTGTATTGTAGTATTATAGTTCGGCTATTTTACCGTAGTACCTACCTAATGTTCGAAGTTATTGACACTGACAATATAGTTTTTATTTCTAAAAAAAAATAAAAATATTATACACATTATACGGTTACACATATATGACTTCGACGTGACAGTTTTATGACACGAAAAGTGGCACGTCTGTCTGTAAGACAGATTTCGTTCTTTCTTGCCGTGCGTGATTCGTGTTGTGGTGTTGAAGTGAACCTACAGAAAGAATTATTTTATACTAATTTCGACTATTATCTTCTATAATGTGAGTAAGAGTTAGTAGTTTGCTAGGGTTCCGTCCTAAAACGATACAAAAATATAGCGTTTTACTCAGAAAATCTTAATATTTCAGGGCGAAAGTAACATTCAAGATCACCCTGACTTCGGACCCCAAATTACCATTCAAAGTGTAAGTAATTCATACACACTGTGTGTAATAATGCACTATGTAACTTCAACGTAGGTAGTAAAGTGACTAATAAATCAAACAACTGCGAATTTGTAGTAAAACTTAGCTTTCATATGTTGGCAGATGCTGAGTTGGTGACAGTCCCTACGTTGAAGTTACATCGCTTATTTAGAATGGATGCAGCCGTGGTGCGTCAATTCCTCACCTTCTTTCAAGACTTTATAAACCTTTGCCAATGGAAAAACTGGCCAACCAATGAGACTACAGAGGCTGAATTAAAAAATGCTTTCATGGTGTCAAAACATATTGAGAAATGCATGGATAGATTCCAAAAGCAGAACCTTCTCAATGAGTTTCTTTTCTCACTCAACGACACCCTGGATGGTTCAGATGCTCTCCTCAAATCTTGCCTCTCGGATCCTCCTAAATACATCTTGAAAAAGATCATCAACTCCAATACAACTATCAGTCAGATGGACATTGCTTTTAAAATATTTATGAATCAGTTCTCTGATGAACAACTGGAGGAATATCTAACAAGTATTATGCTGGAAACAGCATCTAAAGAGACTTTACTCAAGCAATTAAATGTGGAATTATCTAGAGAAAATGTTCTCAAGTTCAAGAGTCAAGTACTTCTAAGCCACCTAAATAATGAATCCAAAGATTGCGTTCAGGATTTGCTGGACAATTGCAACGAAGATGCAATAGAACTACTAGTTGTAAGTTTATGCAACACAGATCCTAAATACCAAGCAAACAAAAATATTATTACCCTTAGTTTCCTACAGGTTTTATTGAGTAAAGATAACAAGTATAAAAAGTTCTGGAGGTTGCTTTTCAATGTTGATGAACATTATTTAATAAAGATGTGTGTAGAAAACAGTAACTTGTTTACATACATGTGTGAGGCTCTTATCAACTGCGGCAAACTCCTGCAAGAAAATATGTCTGCAGAGTATTTTTACATAGAGTTTACATATTCAGAATTGATCAGTATAGTACACAAGCTCATAAAAAACACGTTTTTAAAATCTCTGTTTCTTGATGTAGTTCAAAATCATGATGTAGATGTGGAGTTTTGGGATCATATATTAAGTTAAATTGAGTCAGTACCTATACCTACTTGCCTAAAATTTAAATTAAGCATTCTTATATAAACATTTTCTATGAATACATGGTCTTACTATTTTTTTTTGCATTTTTCTATCCTTGCTCATTATAGACATTATCCTACTCATCCCATCCATTCAAAACCATCTTGGGAGTTCTACTGGTTCTGCTAAATATGTACACTAAACTGCAGGTAGGTAAACAAACATCCCTGTATTTTCACTTAGCCATAAAGGTGGTGAAAAAAAATCATGAATCTCAGTTGATCTTCCGGAATATGGCACTAAGGAGATCAACTTAGATTCATGATTCCATTCTCTTGGAGCATTATCTATCACACTGGTTTGCGAGCAATTTTGAAGCGAGGCGAATGCGCGAGCTCTAGATATTACAGCCTTTCCTTGAAGACCCTTTTACGCAAAGTAGTGAAAGACTGCTCGCAGATGTTAGATGCGGCAAGAACACAGCGCCCAGAGGCAGCCTATTTCCAGCGGTAGGTACCATGCTAGATGATGATTGAATGAGTATGGTTCCAGGCTGAGCGTCCCTGAGACGACTCCGTTCACGGCGGTGCTGAAGTTCGCGGCGGAGGAGTTCCGCGTGGAGCCCGCGACCAGCGCCATCATCACGGACGACGGCATCGGCATCAACCCGCAGCAGACAGCCGGTAACCACAGAACCTTACTTATTCACTACTAGCTGTTTCCCGCGGTTTCACCTGCGTTAAATTCGAATTTAACATTTCTAAAGTATAATATAGTCCCATTATATTGTTTATTTAATTAGTTATGACGTTGTTTGTCATAACTACTTCGTTAATTATAATAAACTGGTTTTGTTTCAGGTAACATATTCCTGAAGCACGGCTCGGAGCTGCGACTGATCCCGCGGGACCGCGTCGGTTCCCGTACGTAGGACATTCCACTCTAATCTAAGCATTATTTTTATATGTATATTCTATTTTATGTTATTAATATGATTTTTAATAAAAACAGCAAACTTTGCAAATTTTTTTATTACCCTTAAGACTAGTGGAACATGATTTGTGTAAAACTATTTATTCAATTGCCATCACTCTCTCGGCTGCTCCCAGGAAGGATATTTCAAACTCACTTTCAGAGAAACGGTCCACTGAAGCCCTGCGAAAGAAACATGTAATATCACTTTACTGTTAGGGAAGTAGAATGTGGAAAAGGGTAAAATAAACCTCACCACATCTTAGGGTGGCACAGCGCCGGACAGAATGACGTAATAGAGAGGCCTATAGTGGGTGCTCATGGCTTGAGTAGATATGTTCTAAATATTAGTTTTACCCATATGTACTCATCATCATCAGGCTATGTTAGTCCGCAGCTGGACATAGGCCTCCCCGAATGAGCGCCGTAGCGCCTAGCGACAGATACTAGATAGATAAAAAAGAAATCAACTGAAAGTTGGTGCGCGAAAAATTTAATATGGTAGTCAATGTTTTTGGTCAGTATGGAATTTGGAATTTGAAACCCAGCTTGTCTTGTATGAAGCTACGCCAATGCCTATTGCTGCCAACCTAGCATCAACAATCTCCCCCGGCTGCAGCGCTATGATCTCAGAAAATTTAAATATGGTAGTCAATGTTCTCGGTCGCTATGGAATTTGAAATAGGGAAAGCTTTTTGGCTTGATGAAGCTACCGCCCATCTACCACCACTGCCCATTGCTACCAACCTAGCGGCTTCAACGATCTCGGCCCTCTCGGCCGGCTGCAGCGCTATGACCTCGAGTATGGCGCGTGCGTACTCCTCCGCCTCGGCCGCGAGGTAGCCGGTGCGCGAGGCGCCGCGCTCGGCGATGATGTCCGCGCGCGGCCCGCCCGACCGGTGCGCGATCGTGATCAGACCCGCCGCCATGCATTCTACTACACCTGCGGGGAAAAATATTATAAAGTAATGAATATCAATGGCTAGTAGTTTATTCGTAGGCTAGTAGAGTGTAGCCAAATTGGCTGTTTTATACAAGAGTGAGTATGCTTCATTCTATAACCAGTATAAATACTGACTGATCCGATTTCGCTCAAACATAGTTGAGTATACTCACGATCAAATTACATTTTAACCAAAAAAAACCTAAATCCTAATGGTTGCCTAATGGTGCCGCCATTCTAATATTAACCTGAGATTCAAAGCAAAACGGGGGAGATTCCATCGCCATCCGCAACCCGACTTCACCCACTTCCAGGTATAGGCCTCCATTATTAAAACACAACTAAAAACTTATTAAAATAAGTGTTTTCGTGGTCGGCAGGTAGAAAACGCCTCGGCATTAAGCCCACTCTTTGTACCCTTTGTAGTGCAATAAAGTCTTTAAATAAATAATAAGACTGACTGATTCCAAAGTGTTCGTTCCACATGGCGTGCAGCGCGATGGTGCTGGTCTGGTAGAGGTTCAGCAGGCTGGCGAAGGGCGCGTTCACCACGAACTGCACGCTGTCTTCCACCGAGAGGTGCTTCGCCAGGTCGCGCAGGTTCGCCACGCGCTCCTCGTCATCGGAGTTGCGGCACGAACCGACTAGGACTAGTTTTATCTGTAAAAAACAGGATTCATTTTATATTACAATACAATACAAAATTTCTTTATTATACACCATAATCAAATCATTACAAGAATACATTACATGCGTGCGACAAGTACAATGGGCGGCCTTATCGCTTAGAAGCGATCTCTTCCAGGCAACCTTTAGATGGAAATAATTACAAGGCTAGGAATCTAACTTACATGCCAAATTGTAGGACCAATCTACTTAAGTTTGCCCCCGCTGTATATTTACTCAATATTTGAAAGAAGAAAAAAAAGAAAACCTGCCGAAAGACTTATCGAAAAAAAAAAAAAAAATAATTAGTATTGTGTGTATGTACAAAATATATAATTTTTAGTATAATGTAAGTAGTTATAACATCGCCTTAGGGCTTAATAATTATATATTTATATATATATTTGTATATATTTGTTTATGTTCTTGTTTACTTATAGATTATTATTATTTCGTAACAAGCTGTACCTACTTGTGAATCAATAAATGTATTTTCTTTCTTTAATAACGTAACCTGTAAGTAATGATGTTAGTATCTCAATAAATAAATAAAAAACAAAACTTCCGCCTGACTAGAAATATAAACTTTGTATACAGGTTTTCCAATTTTTTTCCAAGAATTAATTTATTTCATACAGACAAATACTAAATCATATTCTAATATAAATAAAACATTTTACTTGGTGGAATAATATTAGCACAAACAAGTTAAAAAAATTGGATTTTACACCAAATCGGCCATTCATCCAGTTTCATCACTCAACTTTGTATCGCACTCGTAATGATATAAGTTTACCAACGTGCCTTCGTATTTCTTATTTTAAACGTAAAGTAGACTTTACTTGTGGATCTGTAGAGAACTGTTAACTTGCGATAGCAAGTCTTGAGTGGAAATGGATAGGGCATTCTTGATGATCTTCTGTATATTATTAGTGCGTTTTTGTTTGTTTGTATAGCGGTAGTGAGTAGTCAGTCCGTAACACCAACAAGTTGCTTTGCCGGAAAACCAGCGCTGGTTGCTAACATGTTAGTCATCCAACTCATGCTGAGGTAAAGCCATTTTGTTGCTGGACTTACACACTTACCAACACCTTTCCTCTTAGTTTAAGAGGCCTCCGGAGGGACGAATTCTTTATACAAACGTAATACCAAAATAATTTCCAATTCAAGCATATTTCCACTATAATATTGTATTTGAATAGTATTTATCTAGGTTCCTAAATAGTTTCTTTTTTCAAAATGCTTACCTAAAATTAAATGAAAGCCAATCGCATTTTGCACATTTTTATGCGAAAATGGACAGGTTTTCTTGCTATTTGTTTCGTATTAAAAACATCAGTATCTTACGTTTTATTTATTAAGGAACATAGCTTATATTGTCTAGTTACAGAATAACAATACTTTGTCAAGAATACAAAAAGTTTTCAGTCATAATTTTTGGTATTACGGAACAAACCAAATTTTGAACGGCTAATATTGCTATCGCGCACGCATGGGGCGCAGCGCAAGGGTTAAACAGGGACGGAGGGCGATATTCGGAGCGATTTTTGCAAGCGAGGGTCGCCGGACAATTAAGTTTATTATGTTCTGTGTAAGTCTTATAACAAATAAATTCATTATATTCTTTTCATTAGGAGTACAGTTAGTAAACCATGACCTGACCGCACATACGACGGTACATCAGGTCGGGTAGCTCAGCTTAGCTTTTAGCTAGGTTTGCTTCGGCCTTCCTATCATAAGTTTGTAAGTATATAATACAACATACCTTACTCCAAAGCTGTTCATTCTTGATGAGCAAATTCCTCAGCTCGTACAGAGCCTGCAGCATGAGCGGATGGTCCTTCTCCGGGCGGAACTGCGCCACCGACAGGATCTGGATGGGGTCCGAGGGCTGCACCAGCGACCGGAGCTGCTTCAGTTGGCTCACCTGAGGATTGTGACAAGGTTACTCAATAATGTCATTGTTCATTAAATATTTGGTTGAATTTACTGGATTACTGATAATTATGAGGATAATGATTATTTTGTGTGTCAGACAAATGAAAATTGCTGCACTTTATAAAGTGTGAAAGCTTATGATTATTTTGTTACCTATAAACGCCTGCTCTGTATGTTATGTATGTTAAAGCCGTCACTCTAGGCAGAGTATAAACTTTTATCAAGATGCCAGGTTTAATTTTACTAACTAAATATTAAGCTAAGCTAAGCTGGATATAATTAAAAACCTATGACCTGAACGCGAGCCCAGACACTGCTCATCCCAACACACCTCTTTATTCTAAGGCTCCTAAAGTTTCCGCAAATTGCAAAATTTAAACAACAAAATAAACGGTTACAGAAGTAAAACTTTAGAAACTATCATGGTTATTAAACTATCATGAATGAATAACCGTTATTGCGCATGAAACGCTGCCGAAATATTGTAAAAATAAAAAATGAAATCATGGTAAATATCCTGTTTTAAATTGCTTTAGGGTTAGAGAAGTGTCAGTTACCTCGCAGGGTGGGTACACCCTGTGCGTGCTGAGTGGAACGCCCCAGAGCTCGTTGATGTGCTCCTCCGTCCACGTGCCGTTCACCATCACCACGTGCGCGCATCGCCCCACTACGCCATATAACTGCAACAACAACATTAATTCCATCATCATCGGCATTATATCAGTCGTTATTCTATTGCACTTCTTTGTTTCTTTATCAGTGTACAATTTTACCTTGATAAATTTAGAAGATACTTAATTTTGGTGTTGTCTTAGTAAAAACATTCCTATTGGCACTAAGGTTACAGTGGAGGCACTCATGTTTGCGCATTTGGACTCCAGTCGGTCCTTTATGCGTGAAACCTATTGGCAATAATTTTCATATCTATATTATAGGTTTATAAAACAAAGTCGGGTTTGTTTGAACACTTCACTAAAATACAAAACCAGCTCACCCATCCAAACACCTTATAATACAGCAGTTTGAGCCACGTGAAGAGCGGGTTCTTAGCTATAGCACTGGCGTTGTTGTAGGACACCACGCGCCGCTCGACGCGCCGCATCATGGCGCGCGTGATCACGGGGTAGTGCGTGTAGCAGGCCACCGGGCATTCAGCCAGGTACCGGAATATAGGGTATGTGAATGCACAGCCCATTGTGTCTATGTACACATCTGGAAATGTTATTAATGATCAAACAAACTTACCCTTCGCTAACGCTACTACAATATGTAAAATCTCAAAATAGGATTGAATGAAGCTGTGATACATAATACACAGCATCAAGCCTCCAAGCAATAAATATGTAATGCTGATGATGTCACACATCAAATTCAAATTTCATTTTACATTATTTTATTTTACATATCATATCATAACATTACAGATATCTCCAAATCGTTATGCCTAGTTGGTACCTAGGTACACTTAAAAATTACAAAAAATAATTAAATAACACACTAGAAAAAGTCATCATCATCATCATGTGCTTATTTTGCCTAAAGAAATAAATGGTGTTCTGATTCTCAAGCTTTAATGTGAGCATGGAGATTTCTATCTTACAAGATAGAGTCAAGTTAAAAAAACATCAGGTGAAAGATCAGTGGCCCATGGGTCACTTATCTTTCTGATGTAAAGTATTTAGTTTCATGAATGCAACTAATTTCCATAACCAAACTGAAATAATAAGAGCCTTGCTATATCACCTTCCAACAGTTATATGAGATGAGTATCTAACTATATACTACTCTTACATTATTTATAAGAGGCCTATTCAGGCCAGGAATGTTTTAAACTAATCTACAAAACATCAAATTCAAATAGAATGTTGCATGTTTGTGTAATATTGAATTGGGTCCAGGAATTGTGTATCTTATTACCTTTGTGTACATTAGTGACATAATATTACCTGGGTTTAACCTGAGAAAAGCCTCCAGTCCTAGGATCATAGAGCCGAGACTTTGCCCCAACAGTGTGAAGTACGGGTACGTAGTCGCTTCAATAGGCTTGCTCGAGTACAGTCTGACCAGCTTGATTTTGTCTCGTGGTACTTTCACATTGAAAGTGTTCTGCGCTTTATCCAGGATAGTTTTTAGTTCTGCTGTTTCAACTGTGTAGATATGAATAGTTGAGTCGGGGTATCTGAAAGTTTTTAGTATTACTTTTTTCCTTATTATATAAACATCTACTCTGCTTCTTTTTCACTTCTTCCACTAGTGGACAAGAAACTGAGTGAACACTAAAATAATCTTATTTGATAGGTAATAACTTATGGTATAAAATTTGACTTATCTAAGTGCTTATTTTGTAAGCAGTAGAATTTGAAAGAATTGTATTGATAGATTGTTGTGAAATGGTCCCAAGTAATTTTTGTAAAATTCTGTTTTTCCTCCTAGCAAATCCTCCTAGCTTCTATCAAACAGAACATCTGTTAAACCACATGAAAATATAGTTTCATGTTGTTTCAAGGATAAAAAATGATTTATTAGCCATTTCACTTCGATATGTACACATTACTGGCAGCTCCGCACAAGGCAAGCCTGTGTTGCGGGAAGCCTGTTTACAAAGGTAACTTTAGCTAAAGATTTATAGATACTGATATGTATCAGGATAAGAACTATACCTTGTTAACAGAGCTTTAATGGCCACCCAGAGAACTCTCTCCCCGCCGCCACCAGCGTTACAGTATGGATGGAAGAAGGCCACTCTGGTCACTCCGTTTCGCTTTCTCGCGGACAGCTTGCGTGTCTTCATCTGCATCAACCAGGTTGCGTACTTCATTGCAAGAGCAATAGTCACGCAAGAAAAGAGCAGTATAATGCCTAGGGACGTTCCTGTAATGATCACCTTGACCCTAAAACATATTAAGAACACAATAAAAGCATGACTAAGCAGATAGGTACCTTTCCAGCTTGTTTTGTGATCTTACAAGCAAGATAAATGAAAAAACACGGTTATTTATTACTTACATGATTGAGCGGCAAGCCGCCAGTAGTGTTAAGAGCATATTGGAAAGTTTGGAGTTTTTAACGAAGATACATGGAGACCTAGTTTAAAATCGGTTTCCGTGACAATAATCTATTTTTTTCTTTCATCATTTTTATTTAATCAATAAAAATAAAAATATCCCCGGTCGATTTGAATGAATGAAATGAATACAATAACAACGTAAGAAGATGCGGTATTTATTTCCATAGAGCAGAATTAAATCTATGAAAGTACACTTCATGGAAAGTACCAAACCTTGGTCCATCTTTGTCTATTCTCACAACAACTTCAACTTCTTTATTGATGACGACGCTTGCTTTTTGCTATAACGCGTGACGTGTTGTTAGTAGAGATAATCCTACTAATACTAATATTATAAACGTGAAAGTTTGTATGTATGGATGGATGTTTGTTACTCTTTTACGAAAAAACTACTACGGAACGAGCTGAAATTTTGCATACAGGTAGTTCTGGGCCCATTAGGATAGAAATGATAAACGTTTCCATAGAAACAACGCGTGCGAAGCCGCAGGCAGAAACTAATTAATAATAATTATAAATTTCAAGGCTCACGCATTTACCAAAATATTTAAAAACGAAATAGCTAGGTCCTATGTCCGATAGTTTTTCAATATCTTTATTTCATATTTTTGTGGGTTGGGTTTTTTGTCTACTATAGATACCTAAACGTCGTCGTTGGCGCTGAGCTCGCACGCAAGTGCTGGTCATGTATGATGGATGAGGATGACTGTTGCGCTCAGGTTTATGTGTGCGTCGTGATGGCAGTCGGACACGGTCAGTGACAAGTTACCTTTTCTTTTTTGTCTGCTTTACCCAATTTGGTTCGAAACACCGCTTGCACCGTCACAAAAGGTGGTACCTATAGGTAACCTACGTGAGGCTACCATACAAAGGATTTAGAGTTAGGTGTGCGATACCTAACTTTTACTAAAATTCAGAAAGGAATAAAGCAATTAATAAAACACATTTTGGATTGGGTATTATTGTGGTATTATCATGTCTATTTAGTTTTATTATTAACATAAAAATGTCTACAAACAACCCTTTTTAACACAAAAAAGGAGGATATAATACTTAGTGGCTTTGTCATCAACATCATCAGCTTATAATATATTACCTGCATGGATAGATATTTTTTATTAGACATAGATATCAACCAGAACACCCGGTACAAATATCTGTCAATCGTACACATAATTGTCCCGAGGCGGGAAGGCACCTGCGACGCAGGCACAGAGGTCGTCGTGTATTATTGAAGCTTAATTCTATCTTAGAATTATATTTCCAGTTTGGAGTCTCCAGGCGCTTCCCTAATCAGTGGCGTAACTATACCACTTTATAGCTTACAAAGACATAATTATTTATGTTCGCAGTTTGGATTCTCCTCTGTCCGGGGGCCCCTTTCGGCTGGGACCCCATGGCATTTAGCCGACTTGCCACCCTGTAGTTACGACACTGGCGCTAATCGTGTCTGGGCGTAGCGAGCGGGTCCGTTTCGTCAGACACCTCTGCCGCCAGGTCCGCGAACTTGGCCACGTAGTCCACGCTAGACTCGGCCAGGAGAGAGTGCAGTTGGGAATCCACCTGCGCCAGATTGTTATGATTAATTATAATTTGGTTGATTAGGTTTTAAATAAATGTCATGATTCTATGTCAACGGGAAGTACCGTATAGGTTTTGTGTGCATGTCATTGACTTGGAAATTTTGAAAAAATCGGGCATAAACTGTGCTTAGATGTTTGACGGCTCCAAGAGGTTATGGACCTAAGTATTTCATGTTAGTCCACGGCTGGACATAGGCCTCCCCCAATGAGCGCCGTAACGCCCTGTTTTAAGCTTGTCGTATCCAGCATCTGCCCACAGTCTTTTGCAGGTCGTTATCCTACCTGGCCGGAGGGTAGTATTCAGTAAAATGTTTATAGTTTATGTTTTTTGTTTGCATTTTATGTATATATATATTTATAGTATCGTACCATGGTTTTTTATTCTTTTTATTAACTTTTTACTCGCATGGTGTTGGCTTAAAGTGATAATATAGGTATTAGCCTATTATTATGTATTTTTTTTTGTCAATGGCTTGTGTTCTTATTACTACAATTATTATTATTTTTTTATTTCATTGCGTAGGCCTGTTCGTGACGTCACCTGTACGGGCACTAACGGAAGACCAGCGCTGGCTAAGTCTCTCACGGAGCTTAGCCAGCATTATGCTGAGTTGGAGCCCTTTTGTAACAACTCTCTAAATGTACCTATTCTATAAGTGTGTCTTTTTTTTTATGTTAATTTAAGTTGTTATGAATAAATGTCTTTCTATTCTATTCTATTCTATTCAGTATTAAATATGATTTATTGAATATTTACCGAGGTATCTGGCGGACGCGCCTCGAGATGCCCCAGGAAGCTGCTGAGGCTGAAGTCCTGCACGGAGCCCTCCAACCAGGGTGCGTCGCGCAGCAGCCGGGACGGGGACATAGACATCGACTCCGAACGCAGGAAACCTGGGGAACCATTACACACCACACAACACAAACATTAAAGAGGTTTCTTTTATATTTTTTTTAGCGTACGCACTATAGCCGTGAATCTGTTTAGTCGCATTACTCGCACCACAGCGCCACCTACATTTTACGTAATACATTGCCGCGCCAACATCGTCCACAGGAAGGCGGTATCAAGGAATACTAGCGCCGCCATCTATTTTATCTTATACGAAGTTGCCCTTGGTGGCCACCAAACTCTATTTTAGCATCTCTACTTAAACTTTGCAAAGCAAAACTAATAGAGGCATTAAAAAAGCGATCTATCACAAAATAAACTTATATTAGTCCACTGCCCGACATAGGCCTTCCCTAATGAGCGCCCTAGCACCCTGATTAGATAAATATAAGTACTATTTTAACAGGTATTTATCGCGTTTATTTACCTTTTCCCCCCGAAGTTAAATACTCGTTTTAATAGTACTTGTAATTATGTGTTCTGATCACTTAAGTTAAAAAGTATTCACCCTGATTAGATTTAAATCGCAGTTTATGTCCTGATAAGGCCAAGTTTGTTATTTTTTTTTAGATGTAAATTCAACTTACTTCCCATATCAGGATCTGTCCTTTCCGTGGTATCTTGCTTCAGCTGTAGACTGGAGTCATTGTGGATGATAGCTTTCCTCTCGTCATCATCATCATCGTCTAGCAAGTCATTATCCGCCAAGTCTTCTTCTGGAAAATAGGAAGCTTCGATCAATATGTATCATATTGTAATATATCCTAAGTGGAGTTAGGCAGGGTACTAGGCGATGATAGCACTAACACTGTCTAAATTTCACATTAATGTTTTTGATTAGATATATCATCATCATCAGCCTATATTAGTCCACTGCTGGACATAGGCCTCCCCCCATAGCGCCATAGCGCCCTGTCTTCAGCTTGATAAGATATATACATGAGTATAATAGTACTGACCGTTGTCGTCCCTCTCCTTGGAAGGCAGCTGTGCGATGGGGATCCTACGGTCGCCGTCGTGGAAGTAGAACTGTCCATTTGACTCGCTCAGCACGTAGAATATCGATAAACTGTAACAGATTACATCATATCATGACCGGGCTGGAAAGACTGTCGGGATTTACGTTAGTGTATTAAATTTTATATAATTTGTTTTTTTTTAATTTAATTGATTGTGTATCATGTATTTCTTTTATTTAAATTTGTAATTGTGTTTTTCTTGTGATCAACTGGCCTGAAATAATGATTTTATTTTTTAATAAATGCTGTATTGTAATTGATGGGTTTAGGTGATAGCCGCCCAGAGGATCTCTACAGAGCCGCGTGGAGTTATAGGCTGGCATCGCATGGTCGTTAACGCATCGTTACTATACATACGTGCCGACTGACAACGCGCAACGGTGTGTGTGTTGGAGGCACTCAATGTGATAAGGTTTACTGCCATTGACTTTGTAACTAAGTTCATGACATACTATCAATTAAAGATTGTTAAGGATGTTTATTACAATAATTTATGTCTAATTTTAAAATCACTCGGAAATTCCGACATATAGGAAACGGATTATTATATTATCAAACATCCATTCAACCTCAGCAGTCTGCTTACAAGTAGCACAAAAATACAGGATTGAAAGAGCTCTTACTCTGTAGTAGAAGTGGGCGGCGGTTTGGGCAGGATCTTGGGCAGCGCGGGCGGACTGTCCGGGACTATCTTCACGGGGATCAGCGCTGGAAGGATATCGATAGCTGTTTACTGATGCATGTACTTTGGAACGAGCGGCCCAGACCAGATAAATTAAAGTGAACATAAAATAAAAAACACCTTATTTCTTATTTGATAATAATTTATGGTGTAAAATTTGACTTGTCTATGTGCTTATTTTGTAAGTATAATGGATGAAATAATAATAGAATTATAGGATTTTGAATTGACCTATGAATGAATGAAATCAATACAATTAAAAGAACTCAAAACTGGCAACATCTGCCTGCAGTCCTTCGCAGGTCGTAATCCCAGCTGGCCGGAGGACGTCCTACACTACGTTTAGCATTATTTATGTTACATGTGGTGTTAGAGTAGAACATGAGAGACTGACTGCTGGGAGGCGGTAGCTTGGGCAGGAGCGGCAGTAGCCGCTGCACCACGATGCGGCGCGACGCGCACCGCGCGCGCCCGCGCCGCCCGCCTGGCAACTCTTCCAACTCTAGTGCTGGTGATGTGGTCTTCTGCAATGGAACAAACGACAGATTAATAGAAGGAATGATTATAAAATATAACGATGCTACAGATGCCGGTAAACTGGGATGTTTTAACAAATGAGTATAATTGAAAATTAATTCGAAATAAATTTTCTAACAATAATAATCAATAATCATTTATATCGTAACTTTCATGAAATACACGCCACATTAGTTTTGGCTACAGATACGTAGCAATTTTAAAGGTAAAGTCAACAAATAATATTCAATTAAATTATACATGCTACAATAGAAATAAGCACATTAAACGTTAAGCTGTAAGAGACAGAAAAGGTATTATTTTAACGTTTAAATTATCGGGAATTTATCGCGTACCGCGTGATTTATTATAAAAAAATCAAAATGCGATACATATTAGATAATTTTACCTTAAAATCCGCCCCACACAGACACCGTGGCCGGGCCGGAGGCGAAGGCGTGCTGGTTGTATCATACGAATTTATTTGAAAGACTACACATACACGCCGGCCGGTGGCGGCGCGGTGCACGTAAATTTATATGTGTGTGTTAATAGTAGGCATGGCCTAGTGCGGGGACCTCGAGTAACAGTATTTTCACTTACAACCGCATATCTCCGGCAATTAAGTATCTCATAACTGTAACATTCAGTCATATGTGATCGTTCTGGTAAGTCAATTGTTTTTATTTGTTCTTAGTAAAAACTCGTAAACTTATGTTCTTCAATATTTTTGCATTTGAATATTCGGGTGTACATATGTTAAGTTAGTTACCTGAGGTCTAGGCGCGATGGGCAGGGGGTGCCGGAACAGCGTGGAGTTCTGGGGGTGCGCGGTGGGCGCGGGTGGGCGTCGCCGCGGGGGTGCGCCGCCCACGTGAGCGTTGCCTGCTAGCGCTAACAGCCGTTTTAACCTAAGAATTCAGAAGCTTTCGTCAAAGTTAACAGCTTTAAGCTTATAAAACACTGACGCACGTTTTATGAATATAACTTCGGCGTTAAAACTTTAGAAACTATCATGGTTATTAACAAAGTTGTATTAATACTTGTCTGTCACAAAATGTAAATTGATTTTACTTATAAATTGTATTTCTGTATTTCACCTTTCGCTTAGCAGCGTGAAGCCGGCCTGGCTGGGAGCCGGCGGCTGCGGCCGGTTCACCAGCTTGCTGACCAGCTTCAAAGAACTGCCCGAGGACTTGTGCTCCGGAGACAGGAGGGGTTCCACTGTGGAATAGATAAATAATAAAAGAATTTGGAATATAAGACATGATAATAAATATCTGTATTTAGTGGTTATATCAACGCCCAACTCTTCGATTTCTAAATCAATTAAAAATTACATTTAAATTACTAACTATAATCCTTCACTCAAACTCGTCTGAAGTGTTAATATAGGTCGTGCTCGCGAAGTACCTTGAGATGACAGTTCATTTCTTCACTTATATGTTTGAAAAAAATCACTTGTATCTTGAATTTTCAAAGTTTAGTTCGAATGAAGGGATTTTTTAAAAATCTCTGATAAAAGCCTTCGATAGTCGGTATACCAACCGAATCCTAGCGCTAAGCAGAGGTAACCTTCGCATCATGACAAGAGCCCTGACCGGACACTGTCGCCTTAACAAGCACATGCTCAAACTAGGGCTAAGCGACACACAATCCTGCAGATTTTGTGAGGAGGCGGATGAAACGCCCCTCCATCTGCTAAGTGAGTGTGGAGCACTGATGCACAAACGCAGCATCCATCTGGGCAAGCATTTGCATAGCCCGGACGAGCTGAAAGACATCACCCCGAAGAAAATCCTACAGTTCCTGGCAGCTGCAAGGGTTAGTGGCGAACTATGAACGCCACGGCTTCGGGGCTGAAAATGTAAAAGTGGCGATCACAATAGGCCTATTATGGCTGCCGTGATATGAAAGCCACCCCAAAGCGAATAAAAAAAAAAAATAATAATAAGGGATTTTTTACGATCAAGCATACCGAAACGCGTTTGGAATTTGAGTAGAGATTGAATCACGTGGTTCGGGAGCCAGGTACAAATTTGGTCAATTATTTCCTCCCGAGCCAAAATTCGTAAAATGCATTAGGAATTAATATTATGAATACTCGTGACCGTCAACTGCGATTCCTTGGGTTGGGCAATGGAGCGATGACGACATTATTCCCATGGAATAAGTTTAAATCAGAAATAAGAAATCACATATTCCAGAATTCTGATTTCTTATCTTCTTCCATGTGAATAATGTCATCTTCTTTGCCACTTCCCAACCCACCCACGGGATCGCTGCTTGGGAGGGACATGGTTATGAAAATCTGTCACCGGCTCCCGGACCAGTGGTCGAAGTACGTCTAAAGAGATGGGGGTTAGGTTGTAGTTGGCCAGTAGACTAGAAGCAGTCAGCGACTAGTGCAAACACTTACGTTTCCTCTCATCAGCGGACAGCCCATCATTACTATCAGCACTGTGCTTCGGCGATAGTATATCCTCCTTGTCATCGTCCACGCAACTATCTTTGTCTTTCGCCTTGAGAGTAGCGCCGTCCTTGTCTGTCTCGTGAGGTTTGAGGGGGTGGGTGCCGCAGGGTGTGGGGAGGGGTGAGGTAGGCTCGGCCCACCAGTAGTCTAATTGCAGTTTTGATCGGTTTCCGAACTGAAAAAAAAAATATATCACACTAATTATAGAGACATGCGAAAGGTATCCAAACTTTTTCACTTATAATATTTTAAATATTTTTGTTTGGTTTGATTGATGGATGGATGAATATCTGTTCATTCTTCACGCTAAAAGTACAGAACGGATCGGGTAGAATTTATTTTTTGCAAACAGGTAGTTCTAGACCAGGATTAAAACATAGCAGACTTTTTATGCCATAAATCAGTTGATAGAAATTACCTTAAAAAGTTTCTTACAAAGTGTGCGAAGCGGCTGCCAGCAACTATTTGATAAATATTTATATGTCTCATAAATATTTCAAAGTCTCTACATTATCATGCTATAAGTTTTACATTATACCTGAGTGCAATTTTTTTTCCAGCAACCACGTAAGCTGAACTGTGGGTCATTTGTGGCACTCTAATGCTATTCTGATCATCTTTATACCTTGCGTCAAATACTAAAATAATAATAAATAAATAATAATAATAAATAATGCTGGACAATTCACACAGCATTATCTAGCCCCATGGTAAGCAGAGCTTGTGTTATGGGTACTAGATAACTGATATACATAATACAATACATTACATAGATAGATATTTTTTATTATACATAGAAAACGACCAGAACACCCGGAACAAATATCTGCAGATCGTACACACAATTGTTCCGAGGCGGGAATCGAACCCGCAACCTCCTGCGTCGCAGGCGGACCTTCGCCCACCGCGCCACATCGGTCGTCAAATAACTATCACAACTAATAACTGTCAAATACTATTGCAGACTTATTTATAATAAATAAATAAATAAATAATGCTGGACAATTCACACAGCATTATCTAGCCCAAGCAGAGCTTGTGTTATGGGTACTAGATAACTGATATACATAATACAATATATTACATACATAGATAGATATTTTTTATTATACATAGAAAAACAACCAGAACACCCGGAACAAATATCTGCAGATCGTACACACAATTGTTCCGAGGCGGGAATCGAACCAGCAACCTCCTGCATCGCAGGCGGACCTTCGCCCACCGCGCTACATCGGTCGTCAATAATGTTGGCCGAATGAATAAAGTAAGTGACCTCTTGACTCATGAAACTTCGTCTTAAATCGAAAAATCAACGATAATTTCGGCTTTTTTTATATATAGCATACATTTTAGCTATTAGAACCTAGTTTTTTTCTATGGCGCTCATTGGGGGAGGCCTATGTCCAGCAGTGGACTGCTATAGGCTGATGATGATCATGAAATTTATAAAGGCTTCTTTATAATAGACCCCGGCACGTGAGCAAGCAGAAGCTAGCTAATAAGCTCACCTTATGGTGAGGTGAGTTCATCATCATCAGCTTATATTAGTCCACAGCTGGACATAGGCCTCTTCTAATTAACACCATAGCGTCTTTAGTTTGCCGCATGTAAAAGATAGTTACCATCAAATACAAGTCCCCTATAGTAAGGTCCCCCGCGTCCCGCACGCTCCAGCCCCGTCGTATCTGCTTCAGCGCCAGTTCCACATCTATATCCGGTTTCTCGTGTTTCTCTTCCGGTTTTTCCTCTAGTTTCTCTATATCCGGTTTATCTTCCTTCGGTTCCTTCTCGTCTTTGACCTCGTCGGTGACAAGTGTGTACACGCTGCCGCCGCGTTTCTTTTGTCTGATGCGGAATTTAACCTGCGAACACATGAGTCAGCAATCGTTCAAATCTTCACATAGTATAAAACAAAGTCGGTTCCCGCTGTCTGCCTGTTCCTTTGTATGCATATATTTATATATCTTTAAAACTACGCAACGTATTTAGATGCGGTTTTTTTTAATTGATGGTAGTAAAATTTTTTTTTGCTTAACTGGCAAAAGGAGCAGGAACCTCTCAGACACGATACGAGTGCTATTTAACATTGTATGTATACAGAATCAGTTATTTTATTTTACAACTTACATTTTTAGTTCATAATTGATGTTTTTCTATATAGCTTTTAGATTGTTAAATTCCTCATTACTTATTTTTTATTTATGTCATTACTTAATTTTTGTATGTATTTGTTTTGTATGTAGCACTTCGCTTTTTATAAATTTTAATATGTTTTCCTCGGTCCCACAGGCCCCAGCAGAAAACCAGCGCAGGTGTTTTTACTAACATCTGTATATGCCGAGTTGGGACCATTTTGTAGTTTAAACTAAATTTAATAATATTATATTTTCGGTATATGTCGTATTTTCTTTAAGTGGTAGGGTAACGATTTTTTTCTGTTTGTATGTTTTATATATTATGTTTAACTACAAATAAACGATTTGATTTGATTTGTATATAAACCATTGTCACAAAGATTTCCACGCGGGCGTAGCCGCGGGGCTCAGCTAGTCACACATAATAATAATAATAAAAATCTTTATTTAGAACATGTTTACATAGGATCATAGATACATATTGAAACGATGACACTACCGAAGCTTTACAAACTGTGTGGTAATGTCAACGCCCAACTCCTAGATTTCTAAATAAGTTAAATTAAAAATTACATATAAATTAGGTAATAACTAATATGAAAATTAAAAAGTTAATTATAACTGTACATTATGAGTTTTTTATCTGGCTATTGCAAATTTCATATGGTTTGGAGGTTTTTGTGTATGTGTGTGTGTGTGTGGTTTCCGGAGGCACCAGTCTCTTAAGAGTCTGGGCAACAGGAGACCCAGTGTGTGTGTTTGTATGTATGTTTGCATGTGTGTTTGTATGTGTGTGTGTGTGTGGAGATCGATTCACCCGAGGCACCAGTCTCTTGAGAGTCTGGGCAACAGGAGTCCCAATTTGTGTTTAGTGCGTGTGAAACATAAAACCGTAAGACCTTGACGCCTTAACCTTGTCGCCTGAAAAGGGAGGTGCCTTGCGTCAAATCTGACTGATTTATTGCAGACTTGTTTATGATGAATAAAGTGTGTGACCTCTTGACTTATGAAGCTTTGTCTTAAATCGAAAATTCATGATAATTTATTCTTTTTATGGCATACATTTTAGCGATTATAACTCTTAAGGAATAGTTTTTGACAGTACCTACTCAGGGCAATTTAAAAGTATGTAGACTAAATGTTTATAATATTAGACTGAAGTGATGGTCTCTGTAGATCGAATAGTTTCCGAAATAAAGCCTTTCAAATTGTACCGTTTTATAGAACAACGCTGTAGATATGCTACGAATAATGAAATAAAAAAGGTAAGTAGGTACCTACTACAGAAATTAATAATCTTATATAAAAGAAGGATGTAGTAATCGATTATTAAATTGAGTTATGATAGGTAAAAAAAGGCATAAAGTTCATATACTTGGCTTAACCCCCAGAGATTAATTACAGCAAAGTTTTTGGGCATGAGCTCATAGAGTTATTTATGTGAAGTCATTCCTTAAGTCATCATCAATGAAAGTCAATGTTTACTACTTTATGTTGTATGTTTTAGTTTTCACACGAATTTTAATAAATGTTCTGAAGTCACAATTTAGGTTGGTATTAATTTTTTATTAATAACATCATTAATAGGTACTTCTGGGTGGCTGTGCACTAGCAGCTAAAAATGTCATATACGAAAACGGACGAGAAACTATAGTTTGACCGAAACCGCTATACCGCTCCTTAGGAAAGTGCGGCGAGGTGGGGGGCGAGGAAAAACGAGCAAGAGTACGCGTTGACGGCAGACTGATGGATATTGCGGCCGATATTTCCCCCCCGTCTCGCCGCTCGCATACCTCAGGCGCTGTACAGCGGTTTCGGTCAAACTATAATGAAATGATGAAAGCTGTCAAAATCTAAAATTGTTTCGAACCTCTGCCATTTGATTTGATAACACTGTATAAAATATAAATATGTATTAAAATAGTAAAACAATCCCCATTATTTTTTTTTATTTTGTGGAATATACATTGGTTAAAGTATCACCGGAATAAATATTTAACATCAATGTTACTTTTATTGTATAACCCCTTTGTTTACAAAAACCATAGTGTATTCAAGTCCGAGGACAGTAAATAAATACCTTCAAATTCTTAAACTTCCGTTCCTTCACTCCTCTGCCATCACTTTCATTGTCGGTATCGCTCTTGTTGCACAGGAAGCCGTCGTCCTCCATCTCTGAGAAGCTGTCTTTCTCTTTCTCCGACATCTCTTTGTCTCTTTCTAAATCTTCTTCCGGTGCCTCGTCCTTTGAAAAGGAGAACAATATTTTTAATAGTACTCACTAGAGATGGTGTATAGATAACATTTGTAATGATAAATATCAAATACATCATCATTATCATCATCATCAGCCTATAGCAGTCCACTCCTGGAAATAGGCCTCCCAATGAGTGCTATAGCGACCTGTCTACAGCTTGCCGCATCCAGCATCTACCTGCAGTCTTTCGCAGGTCGTCATCCCACCTGGTCGGAGGGCGTCCTACACTACGTTTACCGAGTCGCGGTCTCCACTCAAGAACACGTTTGCCCCAGCGGCCGTCGGTTCTTTGCGAGATATGGCCGGCCCACTGCCAATTCAGCTTGCTAATTCTTTGAGCTGTGTCGATAACCTTCAAAAACATCAAATACATATCTGTACCAAATATCAAACTCCTTTATTTTCTCTAAAGACTAGCTAGACTATACAGGACTCTTAGACACGTAACAAAATTAAAAATACATTAGTAAAATTAGGAAAAAATGTGATCAATTAGATTTTTTGTTCACTTCAATCTTAGGTTAGATAAAAAAGCGAACAAGAAACCTATACCTTGTTAAGTCGATCGTTTTTAAGTTGGAGCAAAACTAGACCCAAGCTTTTTTATCCACTAGATAATCTGATATTTTGTAGTAAGCCTTTTTACAAAGGATATGTTTTGTTGATAATTTTTGCAACTCACTTGGAGTTTTGTTGTAGACGTGTATACATTGCCCTTTAAAAGGTGCATTTATCTTAGTTGTGGGCACAGCGAGTTTATTCTTATTTTAGTATTTAAATTATGTATATATCTTTTTTAAGGGAACCTATTGATATGTTTATAGTGTACAAATGCTAAGTGCGGAAATAAGAGTACACCTACCAAACCAAGTGTACAGATTCGTACCGCATTTAACTTTAACACTTTGAGTGCTGAAATCACACGGTATGTGTTTTCTACAAGTGACTAATATGCGTAAATCCACACTAGCGCAGCGGCTGAGAAAATACAGATCTTTGTGACTCAGCACAGCCGTAATATTTTTCGAACAAAACGCATGTGCGGCGTAACACAACCGCTGTGTAGAGCGGCAGCACGAATTTTTAAAAAAAAAGATCGCAGTCAAAGTGTTAAATGTATATTGCAGGGTGCATGTTGGACTTCTGTTATTGTACGGAATACCGCACGATAGGTACAGTCAATAAGCTAGGTCATATAGCTCAGCAGATACCTACTCACACATGTATAAATAAATGCTTACGTTTTATTGTAAATTATAACTTATTTGCAATTAATTAAATCAGTGTCAAACGATCACTCGGGGCCCTCTACATGTTAAACGAACTGTAGAACACACTACAGTTATATTATTTTAACACTTTGACTGCGATTTTTTTTCGACGACTGCGATCTTTTTTTTAACCTAAGCCATTCGTGCTGCCGCTCTACACAGCGGTTGTGTTACGCCGCACATGCGTTTCGTTCGAAAAATATTACGGCTGTGCTGATTCACACAGATCTGTATTTTCTCAACCGCTGCGCTAGTGTGGATTTACGCATATTAGTCAATTGTAGAAAACACATACCGTGTGATTTCAGCAATCAAAGTGTTAAGACCAATTTGTACACATGTAAGCAATAAACCATTGGGTATTGAGAACCTTTACATCATGCTGCTCGTAGTGAGTCTTATAGCTAGCCATCAGCTCGATCCCATCGATGGCCGTCTCCTCTATGTTCACAAGCTTATCTTCTATCTCATCCGGCTTGAACTTCTTGCTTTCTACTTCTTTCTCCTTCTCTGTCGCGCTGTCTTTGCGCTGCCGCTTCGGAGTGCGGATCTTGGCTGTTAAACAGAATTCTACTTAGTTAAAATTATACATAATTAATTAAAATTTGATTCAAACAAGCTAATTTCTAAAATTCGAAAACACAAAAAGATGTTACTTTGAATCTCTCGATCAAACAAACCGTCAAACAAAAATTAACAATTTGAAATCGGATCATCCGTCGGACACATCAATGCTAACCTTTATTACAGTTCTTTGATTTTTGGGGATATAGCATTAGCATAATTATATCATACTATAATGAATTACTTTATGTCAACAAACTGACAACCTTTGTGGTGCAGTGGACGAAGGTCCACCTGCGACGCAGACGGTTGCGGTTTCGATTCCCGCCTCGGGATAATTGTGTGTACGATCTGCAGATATTTTTCCCGGTTGTTCTGGTCTTTAACCGTGTGTAATAAAAAAATATATATCTATGTAATGTATTGTATTAAGTATATCAGTCTAGTAACCATAACACATGCTCTGCTTAGCTTGTTGATGCTGTGTGGATTGTCCAGCATTATTTAGGCAGGGGCCCACGTGGAAAGCCAGCGTCTGCTGAATGTTAGATAGTTACCGTTGGTCTGGTCCTGCACCCGCTCCAGATAGCTGGTGAAGCATATCTTCTGGCTGGAGAGCACCTCGGTGGGGCTGGCCACGGGCAGGTGCAGCTCGGCCGAGGGGCAGGGGCCCACGTGCAGCGCCAGCTTCTTGCTGGATTTCTGCTCTGAAGCAAAAACATTAAATTATTGTTAACACAAGTGAAAGAAATGAAAAAGAAACGCCGTATTCATCATCATAACTGAACGCATAATAGAAAATATAATAGATAAATAAATAATACTGGTCAATCCACACAGCATCAACTAACCCCAAGGTAAGCAGAGCTTGTGTTATGGGTACTAGGTGACTAATATACATTATACAATACATAGATATTTTTTTTATTACACGTAGTTAAAGACCAGAACACCTGGAACAAATATCTGCAGATCGTACACACAATATGATGATCTTATTCATTTAAACACAATGAAGAGTAGTTAGTACCTTCGACAATAACCCGGTCGATTTCTAGATTGAGATGGTTGTCCACGGGGTCAGCGTCCTCGCACGGCCGGTCGTTGACCTCCTCCTCTTTATCAACCTCCTGCTTCACTTTGTGGCTGGACTGGTAAGCGGTTAAAGAAATTTTACTAACTCAAATACAATTAGTCACAGGATTCTTGACACATAGAAAAAAATGAATATGAGCCTTTTGAACGCTTTAGATCGAAGGTAGTGATTTGGTTAGTCGTTGAAGCTAATGTTTACGTTCTTTGAAAGAAAAGTAGACGAACAACTGTCGTTGGTTAACGGAAGGAGAGAGTCTTACGTCCCCTTCAAGTGTTGATGACTTACCAGCTGAAACAGCAGTTAATGAATTTGAATGTGAAGTATAAAAGGATACAGTGATCGGTGTCCACCTGGTCTGCAGCGCGGCCAGCACTCGCTGCAGCCGCTGCGCGGGCGACAGCGCGAGCACGGCGCGCGGGTTGTGCGCCGCGCCCTGCACGCGCGCCCATGCGCCCGCGTCGCGCGCGCGGAGCGCCACCGACACGAGCGAACAGATGCGGGACCCGCAGAGACGCTCTGTGTTATACAAACAACATTAGCTAGTAGCTACGCCCCGCTGCTTCGCCCCCGTTGAAATATATGTGTCAAATGGTTTAAATGATAAAAAGTATCCTATGTCCGTCTCCTGGTTCTAAGCTACCACCGCACCAATTTTCAGCCAAATCTGTTTAGCCGTTCTTGAGTTATTATTTTTGTGTTGGAAAAATCTTTACCTTGCATGTGTGCCATAACTGTGATTCCCTTTACGATATTTCTGAGATGCCAGATTCCATAACTATGTTCTGACTCACCTTCTCTCATGATCTAACCAGCACTTACCAATTATATCCCAGACTCTTTACTTCAATCCAACAGTCCCTAGCCCATGCCCTGCCCCCCGTACCTGTGATCTGGTTGAGCCTGCGCAGCGCGCGGCACATGGGCGTGCGCACGCGCAGGTTGCGGCCCCGGCTGCGCACCACCATACTCCCGCAGAGCACCATCTCGCCGAGCCGCCCGCAAGTCTTCTCGTTCACAGACACCAGCTTCCGGCGGAGCTCGCCGTAGTTTATAAGGGCGTATAGCTCTTGGGCGACTTTTTTTACGTCTGCGGAGAGGAAAGGAAATGCTGGATATTCGCAATCAAAACATTAGGTTACCGTTTACTAAAAACATTTAAATTTATGCAAAAGCTCATATTACTTTGAAAATTGTTTAATTATTTGTATAGAATAGTAGAATATTTTATTTGCAACTCAATAAACAAAAACAAAACAAACATGATTAAAAAATAATAGATAAAACAGATTTTTTATAACTGAGTCACACACTGAGTCTGTCTTAGCATGAGACATTTGTTTATTCCCATAATAATGTTACTCTCTTGGTAAACAATTGTTAGGACATCATTTTAGGTATGTAAGTATACCTGTGCCAGGATGTCCTGCTCTTCAATAAATTACATGGATTTAACAAATAAATTAAATTAATGATAACTGATTTATTATGGTTAGCTTTGATCAAATAATTGCACGTATAAAATAATTCTAAATGGACTTTCATATAAAAGATAGCACTGTAATTATTTGAATTTATGTTTGTGTGTGGATGTGTGCGTCTGACGGCTACTCCTAAGGACACAGGTCTCTTAAGAGTCCCGGCAACCAGACCTGTCAGGGAGTATTTGTTAGAGTGTGTATGACTGAGTGTATGTGTGTATGTGGTGCCCCCGAGGACATGTGTCTTCTAAGAGTCCGGGCAACGGGTGCATTGATACTTAATTTTTTATTTATTTATTATTATTCTGTGGTCACTCCCGAGGTATTCAAGAAGCTAAGCACCAGTGGCGTGCCTAGTGCTTGAGAACAGGGCAAGCCCGAGATACGTTTTTGTTTACGATTCGTTTTTTTTTAAGTTTTCATGACAATTACTAAATTCCATAAAATCTTGCAACTCTTCGCTCTTCAGTCTTCATATTCATTGCCATCGGCGAGTTTTAACAAAGCACACTGAAGGCATGTTACTACTAGACAGAAAATCACAAACATGTCAGTAACGACATACCTTCGGCGGCTTTGAAAAAGCCTTTTCATGTTCATGAGTGAGCAAATAAAAACCCCGCGCGTTCTGGTACACACATCAAAAACTAAGAAATAAAACGTATTTTGATGCCTTTTAATGGCACCAGATAAGTTATTTAAATCATCATAACCAGACGTATTCCAAACCGTTTTCTCATTAGAAAAAAATATGCAACTCCAGCAATACAATTTATTGGAATGGGAGCAACCAACAATCCAATGAGTTTTGTACACTGATCTACAAAATTGTCTTTTATGAGACTTACTTGTTTTCGAAATACACAAAACCGGTGTAGGTTTTGCCGAAGCTATCAGGTCTTTTTTCTCCGTGAAAGATAAAGATTTCACCCTCTCCTCGCCTATTAAAACTTTCACACACTTCAAATTCTCACAAGGAACAATATAATCTGTATCTACACTCATTTTAAACTCCTAAATCAAATAATCTCGAAAGTTAGAACGATAATGCAAATTGTACCAGTTAATTGCTCACTCACTAAACAAAACTGATTCAAATGAATACGAATATTTACTACGAACTTCGTGACGTTGACCCTATTTGTTGCACACTTCACAGTGAAAGCCCGGCTTATGGTTTCGAACAAATCGCTACGAAAACCTAGTATAGTTATATCTATAGACACTTTGCCATAGGATAGAACGGCACAGATATAGGCGGCCGCAAAGCCCCGTTGCAAGCCCATGAGTGTGAGCGAGATGCATGACGCGCTAGACGCGCGGTCTAGCGCGCGATATGTTTTGGCCGGCGCGTTCGGATGCAATTACTAGATAGTCATAGATAAAAAAGAAACAAATGAATGTATTGGCCCGCGAAAATTTTAGGTTAGTAAATGTTTTCGGTCGTTATGGAATTTGAAGTAGGGCAAGCCCGGCTTTTGGGCTTGTATGAAGCTACCGCCACTGCTAAGCACACTATATAATAATAATATATATTTAGATCGCTTTTAGCTATAAGGCCGCCGATTGTGCCACTAGATTTAGTTAGTATTAAGATCCTATTTTTATTATTTTCTTTATATTTGATGGTGAAATAAAGGTATATTGTATTGTATTGTATTGTATATAAATATAATACAAATTCCTTTGCCAATGAATTCATTGGCAACCAAGGAATTTGTATACTAACGCTAGTATAAAGATTCTTTGTTGGCAACAAAGAGCATTGACATCGATGACAAGCGCCTAAACAAACTGCGTTTTGCGGAGGACATTGTCCCTTTTTGCCTTTACCAACGTAATACTTACTTACATAATACTTATTTTGTAAATTCACAAAACAAAAAAAATAACTCGAAACAACAACAAATCTATACACGTGTCTTTCTGATAGACAAGTGTCATTATCACTGATGGATACTAATCAATGGGAAAATGGCTCTTCGAAAGAATTTTAATAACAGGCATTATTCGCTTATTATTAGTACTATTTAACGACCGCGTTTTAAAAATATTTATTACCAGCTTATGTTTGTAATTATTTTTATGTCTTTCGCGTAATGGCGGGCTATAACGCAGTCTGATGTTCACTGCAGAATGTTGCATAGAATGTTGTACTAGTTACAACTATAATACAAAAAAACATAGAACTATAATAGTATAAATATATAACTATAATAGTATACCGCCCGCTCTACCAGACATAGGACCCTCGAAGCCCTAAACAGCCTCCTGGTGGCCTTTCCGGATACCGACATATTTGCGGACGAATGGAGAAGTCTGATGCTAACACGTTTAGCTTTTTGTGAATGTTATTTTTGACAATGTTTTAATCTATATAAATTAATTTTGATTTATTTTGACTTATATTGAATTCTTAATTTTATGTTGACTCTTTCGTAATTTTAATTTAAAATAGAATATTCGTTATGATAAATTAATTAAGCTTGATTATTGATTATTTGACTGTATAAATATTTATAGTGTTCTTACCTATTCTTGTATTAACCTTCTGTAATTAGTTTAATTGGCCTAGAGCCGTTCTGATTACATCAAAAATATATTACAGTAAGTTCTTATTAGGATCTTCTTTTTAGGTACTTTTTTGCAGAAGAGAACACCTCATCGCATGCCCGCAGCGGTCGCGACGTATAAGAAACAACCTCTCCACCTCACGCAGATGTTAAAGGTTAAAGATTATTAATACACTACTACAAAACTATTTTGGCGTAACAAACATAACTCTATGTTATTTATTTGTTAGAGGTTTAACGTAAATATACGATACATTTTGTGTTCCAAGACACCTCAAATTATGAATAGTTTCTTTTTAAATCTATCTATGAACCTTTGTAACTATAGCATACATTAACAACTGAATAATAATAATTAGTGATTATATCAGACACCTGTGACTCAAGTAAATTACCATGTCACAACCCTAATGAAGTACATACCTTGATTTTTATTACAAAGTATTGTAAGATAACTGTCACACAAAGTCTCCAAGACAATTACAATTATATGTTTGAAAAAAATTACGATTACTTTGTGTTTTTTCAGATTTACTCCAATTAAAACTATTTTTATAACAGACATTAGCAACAACTTGGGTAAATTATATTATAATATTTTCAGTTATATCCCATTAAAAAAATCTAACGAGCTTCACCTAAATATAATGACTTGGGCTAATTTTCGGGAATGCCTTTCCCGACGACGTCCATATATCCAGCAATAGCTTTTCGGCTGGAGTGATGATGTTTGTATAAAATAGGCTACATAGTTTATTAAATAATATCCCGAAAATTTACAATTTCGGTGAAAATTTGCATTAAATAATACCCCGAAAATTTACAATTTCGGTGAAAATTTGCATTAAATAATACCCCGAAAATTTACAATTTCGGTGAAAATTTACATTAAATAATACCCCGAAAATTTACAATTTCGGTGGGACCTGAACCCTAGACCTTTTCTCAGTACTGGAATGTACTAACCAACTGTGCCACGAAATCAAGTAACCGACGAGTTGAAAATCTTTGTTGCTTCGTAAGGACCTAGAGTCCTTACGAAGCAACAAAGATTTTCAACTGAGTATTCTTGGGATATTATTTATTTGCTCAGAGATTACCCCGAGTGCAAGGGCTTACGCACTGTAATATAAAAAAACGTTAGAATAGGCCATATTGGTTATTATTATTATTACATAAAAGTTTTTGTTTTCCACAAAGGGTGAGAGGTGCAAAGCTTTGTCAGATCACGGTGACTGAATAGGTAATTGTAGAGTGTCACAAAGACGTGGCCATTGTGACACGATCAATGACCATGCCATGTTTATTTATTTAGTATAAATGTCTCGAGATTCAATAGAAGATTTCTTACATTTCCGTTTCATTTTGATAATGTGTGTGCTGATGCAGCGGCTGATTTTTGGCGGAATGACGGTTCAGCATAGCTAAGTGCTTCGGTTTTCTATTGATAGATGAAAGAAAACCCAAGCATTCGAAACAAGCCGCTGTCCACGCGTGGCTTCGCTTGCGTTTTTTGGAATAAAAAGTAGCCTTTATGCTTCAGGTTTAGAACTACGTCTATGCAATTTCAGCCCCTTCCGGTTAGTTTAGCATTAAGAGGTAACAGACATTCAAAGATCTAAACGTCCCAAAATATCCATGCAAGTTTTAGCATTTATGATATTCAAATGAGGGTAAGTTAAGTCCTTTTTTCAAACCAGGCGGTACTGGGTATTCTATTCAAATAACAACCAATAGAAGAACCTACATTAACCACTTGTAATCAAAATGTAATGTACAGATGCGATGCGTGTCACCTGCGCTCAAATGATACACATTAAGGAAACGGCTGGAAAATGCCACATTAGTGGTAGTATAGTATCATATGATAGTAGTTTTCCAAACATTGCAATTATGTATCTACATTCGGATTCAATGACTTTAATTTTACTATATAATAATCAAAATAATAATTTTAAATCCGTTGTAGGATATAGATCGACCCACACTAGTGTAGTGGTGTATTGTGACGCGTCACGAGGCGTATGGTTTTATAGAGTTAGGTCAAATTTCACAGTTTCCACAGGAGTTATTAACCGAGATTTGATTTTTGACTTATAAATGACTCATGATAGTTTCAATAGTTCCACCGTTTCCTGCCAAAACAAAGCTCAGCTTGACAGGGTTCAAAGTCGTCAGTAATACCTATTGTTTGACATCACTGCTCTTGAAGCTTAGCGCTAGAACCGGACAAACTTTCATCATCAGCCTATGTTAGCCCATAACTCGACATAGGCCTCCCCAATGAGCGCCACAGCACCCTGTCGTCCGCTTGACCCATCCAGCATCTACCTGCAGTCTTTCGCAGGTCGTCATCCCACGTTTACCGAGTCGTGGTCTCCACTCACGAACACGTTTGCCCCAGCCAGTTTGAACCGGACGAGGTTTATGTCATAATCGTGTAAAATGCGCTAAACTCGTTAAAACAGCAAAACGGAGTTTATCCTATATTGAAAGCGTTCAATTGTATTTTTGTTATTATCATCAATATCTCTTCGTTTGACCACAATCTCACCTGATGGTAAGAGAAGATGTGGCTGAAGATGTATCACGAAGGTCTAGTAGAAATCTATTTCGTCACATTCGTTATATCACATGTAATATTTAGACCTTCTTCCGGATTGCACAGATTTAGGTAAGATATTGAAGCAACGGTTTTTTTATTATTTACGGCAATAAGTTTTAAAGAACGGCCAAGCATGTTGATTCATTAAATGTATTTACTTGTTACCAATATGTACATGTTTTTGGCCATTAAGAAAAACTTTATATTTAGCTAGCAGCGCCCCGCCCGCGGCTTCGCTCGCGTGGAAATCTATGTGTCAAATTGTTTATAAACCTTCCTCTTGAAACACTCTATCTATTTAAAAAAAACCGCATGAAAATCCGTTGCGTAGTTTTAAAGATCTAAGCATACATAGGGACAAACAGACAGCGGGAGGCGAATTTGTTTATACTATGTAGTGATATAACGATATCGTTCGAAAGAGTTTGACGGTCAAATGTTATTCAACACTAACGAGTTACTCATCACGGACATTCATTTAATCAATAAATACCAAATTTAATTTGAAGTCTACTGGTCTATGGTCTTTTGTTATATTCATCCTTATTTACAAAAAACCCCACTGAGCTCATCTCTCTTCAAAAAGCTAATTAATCTTAATAAAATACCTGATTTCAAACAGCATAATAAAATAATTGAAGGGCAACCATAATTTCCACCATAATAGAGGAAGTGATTTGCTTACTACGCGAGACAAACAAACATTCGTAGGGCTAAACATGTGTACCTACCTACCGAGATTTGATGTATAAATTAACTTATCGAAGCCTTTGTGATGTAGTGGGCAAAGGGCCGATTGAGATAGAAAGTTGTGGGTTCGAGTCCCATCGCGTGATAAATGTTTATATCTGTAATTACGACCATGTCTCTCCTTTTCGCACCATGCTCAAGTGGCTCCCTATTCGACTTCGCCGGGACATGCATGTTCTTTCTCTTCTCCTCGGAACAATTGTGTGTACGATCTGCAGATATTTGTTCCGGGTGTTCTGGTCGTTTTCTATGTATAATAAAAAATATCTATCTATGTAATGTATATTGTATTATGTATATCAGTTATCTCGTACCCATAACACAAGCTCTGCTTACCATGGGGCTAGATAATGCTGTGTGAATTGTCCAGCATTATTTATTTATTTTATTGTTTGTGCCGGGGCTGGGTGTTTTAACAATACGTTTCTAAAATATGATAAATCACTATCCGGCCAACTATATATTATTTTTTCAAATAAAATTAATTTATTGCATGAAATACATGTTATAAAAGTTGTTATAAATAAATAAAATAAGTTTAATTCAGACACAACTAAAGACCCATCCCAAAGAGCCCAAAGGTAGCCCCAACGTTGTAAGTAATGGGATGTCACAGTGTATTCTGCCCTGTTGAACGTGCAATGTACTAAAATTAGCACCTTTCCATGCTGCAGTGAGCCTAGAAGCTTATTACACAGTAAATTAATTAGGTACAGCTTGCAAAGCGTAGTGTAGTGAAAGAACAACTTACTCTCATCAAAATGCACGTGTTTCGACAGCTTATGCCATGTCCGGTAGTAAAAGTGGCTGACCTGGGTCTTCGTCTTGAGGTTAGCATCAGGCATGCCCTTTTTCTTCATCTTAGCACAGATGTATGACGTCACAGCATCAAAGTCTTTCCCGTACTCGTTGAGGGCTTCGAAGAAAAGGTTCTTTTCGTCGGTAGACCAGAGCGCCTTGGGCATGCGCTGCTTCACCGTGGGGAATTTGAGCTCTTTGTCTTCTGCTTTGACTGGAGTATCGCTGTCGGGTACTTCTGGAATTAATTTGTTTGTTTGTGTTAGATCTTTATACAGACGTGGGAACAAACGTTGACGAAACTGTCCAAATTGTAACGAAGCGGCGGCGATCAACTAGTATTATAGATGCGACAGTAAACCTGTCTTTGGGTTTTGCTGCCCTTTTTCAAATTCAAATTATTTATTTACATAAGAGCATAACATTATAGATATCTCCAAATCGTTATGCCTAGTACATTGAGAACGAGTACTACCTGTTCGATATATCGATCACGTAGGTTTATAGTTGCATTATTATCGATTTGACCTGTACTCGGTTCTAGAATCCAGGCTATTTTATGTCAACAAAAAGACATCTATGGAAAACTTAATAATTCCTGTTTACAATAACAGAAAACAAAAATATCTTCAAATACACCAACATAAACAACGAACACTTGAACATAAGCAGCGAAAATTATTTAAATTCGAATTCGAAAACACACGAGAGATTATTATACTACCGAGAATATTTCTTCGGTAAGCTCTTTGTTCACAAACATCTTTATTAGCGAAGAAAATAACAATCAAAGAATAGAAATTGAGAATAATTTACTTGGGCGGGAGTAGAATGTGCGGGCGAAGACCGTTCTGCCTACGCACGTCAGTGCATCAACAGAAACCATTGCAACCGCAATCATTTATTATTTATTTATGAAACAAAATCCACAACCCTTATGAACGAAAATTGACATACTTAAATTATTAATAGCATAGGATCTGAGTTTTGAGATTTCCAATATTTTGGCACAACTACATACGTAACTAATGATCATGGAATAACTAGGTATTTATCTAATGATAGAAACAATAATCTGTTAGTGTAGGTACACTAACAGATTATTGTTTCTATCTACGTGTGCTTAGGTAGGTACCTAAGCACACGTAGAGCCACCTTACCATCAACATCCGACCTCTTGGCCGGCTGCGGCTCCAGCCTCAGCTTCTTGATGACCCTGGCGCTGGTCCTCTGCTGCTGCTCCGTGGTCAGAGAGCCCAGGAGTTCTGGACGCTCCTCGTTCGCGGCCGCTATAGGAGACATCTCTTTAGGCTGGGAGACTACCTGTGGACAAATTGGATTTGGTAATTTCAATAAAATCCTTTGTTCGCTGTAGGACAGATTCTACATTGGACAGATTTGAAATTCGGCAGATTCGCTACTCAACAGATAGTGAATAGGGCAGATTCTTAGATTTGACAGATTAGCTATACGGCAGAAAATGAACACTTGTGCACAGAATACTGATCAATGCAAACGCAGAATAAATCGCCATAATTTGCATTATTTAAAAAAAAAAAAAACTACTTTTAGTTCGGTTTATTTATAAAAGCGTGGTTTTTTAGTTTTTTTAAACTATTATTTATTTGTCCACTAGTGGAAGAAGTGATAAAGAAACCAAGTATGTTAATGATTCTTAAGTGTCTAAATACATGGTTATTTGCCTATGTAAGTCTAAACCCTAATGGATATCAATCAAGCAATTAGTAAATTAGATAGTTACCAAATTAGTAGTGATAAATTAGTTGATTTCTAAGAAATTTAATAGTGGGAATACGCACTATAATAGCAAGAACCTTAAGATTTACTATGTAGTTAGTTATTGATTTATTATAATTACACAAGATTCCTCGATAAATTTAATATACACCTAGGTACTTGTTTAATAGCTTATTTTTCATGTAAGTGACATAGTGTCTTTTGAGAATAATATTTCTTTAAACCGAATTAAGTGTACCGCTCTAAGAATTTACGCCATCAGATAACATTATCACTACATAGTATGAAACAAAGTCGCCTCCCGCTGTCTGTCTGTCCCTATGAATGCTTAGATCTCTAAAACGAACGAACGGATTTTGGTGGTTTTTTTAAACAGATTCAAGGGGGAGGTTTATAAACTATTTGACACATAGATTTCCACGCAGGCGAAGCCGCGGGGCGTAGCTAATTGTTAATAAATTATACCGAGAGGAATGGACGAGGCCTTTGTCTTGCAGCGTTCAAGCTCAAATATGAAAGCAATCCGGCGCATCGAATTATAAAACAATTCGACAACTATAAGGATAATTTTTGTTCAAATGCAAATCGGAATTAGACTAGAGAATATTCAAGGAAATATTGACAAAGACTCATTGTGACAAGCATGTAGAATTTATACCTTTGTAACTATGCATACTTAAAATTCTTGAATTTTTTTCTTACTACAAAAAGAGCTGATCAGCTATAAGATACCTAAAGCCGGGTACTGGTATTACGGTCCGTAATGAATGAAGCATTCGTTTTCTATGTATAATAAAAACGATATATGTAATGTACATATCAGTCATCTAGTACCCATAACACAAGCTCTGCTTAGCTTGGGGCTAGATAATGCTGTGTGAATCATCCGGTAGTCGGACTCTAGTTCGATTTATTAAATTTTTGCATTGATCAGTATTCTGTGCACAATTTTCTGCCGTAATCTGTCAAATTCAAGAATCTGCTCAATTCACGATTTGTCGAGTAGCGAATCTGCCGAATTACGAATCTGTCCTATACCGAACAAAGGGAATTGTCCAGCATTATTTATTTATTCTTTCTGTGGGGTGTAATGTAACACGTTACATTACACCCCGTGACGCCGATCAGTACCCGTTTAACATTTTATACAACTACCAACAAAAACGATGCCTACAGCCAAAAACACATAAATAACGATTACGAGGTACAAAAGAAGCCCATATTTACTTATACGGAGCATACCGACCAATAAGATTAAATCAAACGAAACTGCTTATAATTATCCTCAATTAAGTCGATAACAGAGATGACTCGATGTCAAATTCTTCCGTTATTATTGTACGATGTAAAGTTCGGAAGCTGTTCGTTTCCGACATAGTCAATGGTGGAACAGGAAGGTCGTTAGGCACCTCGGTAGTAAATATAACTACGCAGGAGAACATGTACCTTATGTAGGTACCTAATAATAAGGTTCATCTACATATATCCGATACAAAGAACCTAAATTATGACGGCGCGGCGTATAAATTAGTTACATTACCTAATCGAGTTTTGCGTATTAGTAAACAAACATTTGTCTAAATGTTTACAAAAATTGTACAAGGCAATTACTGAAAAGTAGATAGTAGATATAAAAATATATAATCAATTAAATAATATCCCAAAAAAATCGATTTCGACGGGACTTGAACCCGCGACCTTCTCTTAAGTACGCTCTTACTAATTTGAGGCAACTGCGAAAGCTTACCTAATTACTGATAGTAACATAAACCTTAGATATAAAGATAAGGTAAAGACAAAATCATACATAATTAATTATAGGAAAAATTCTTGTAAATGGTAATTTCGTATAAAACTCATAGCGGTTTTACCATTGGTATCTAATGTACCATACGTTGGTAAAGCTTAGAGGATGGGACAACCCAGCCGCATAAGGATAAATAACGCTGGACAATCCACACAGCATCATCTAGCCACAAGCTAAGCAGAGCTTGTGTGATGCTAGATTACTAATATATATTTAATACAATACATTACATAGATAGATCTTTGTTATTATACATAGATAACGAGCAGAACACCCGGAATAAAATATCATATAATCGTACACACAATTATCCACCACCTTAGGCAGAATCGAATCCACAACCTCCTGCATAGAAGGCAGACCTTCGCCCACCGCGCCACACAAAATCGTCAATCAAATACATGAATAGTATTTTTTTGTTATATTTCTTATTAAGTTACCCAGAACATCCAGAACAAATATTTACCGATTGTAAAAACATTTATTCCAAGGCGGGAATCGAGTCCGCAACCTCCTGCGTCGCAGGCGGACCTTCGCCCGTCATGCCACATCGGTAGTAAGTAAAGAGAAAAGTTCACCCTGACCATTTTATCGGAGAAATTTATCCTTTGAGATCTTGAGATGACCTATACAGTTCCTTGAATTTTATTTTACGCTCGTAGGCTTGTGATGATAATAGCTATTGAAAGTAGGAAATACATGCTTTACACCAAAATAATAATATCGTTAAAATTGATATCTTGTAACTATCGACCATAAAAATGTAAGCGATGCAACAACTATAAACGTTATTGTCTCGTGGATTAAGCTTACCGTTTTCTTTATACCATACTTTTAGTATTAAAAATATCAAATGCCAAAGTTTTTAACTGCGATTTAAATGAATGAATGAAGGAACACTTTATTGCACTTAAAACTATAAAATAACACCTTATATCTCAATATAACACATTAAAAGTACAAAAGGCGGCCTAATCGCTGACAGCGATTCTCCCAGGCTGTGTAACATATTTGTTTAGCATATACATACATATGTATGTTCGATACATTCTTCTTCACGACCGACATCGGGACTAAAGGGATCGGGCTGAAAGTTTGCATAGTTGTAGTTCTATACCTGGATTAACATAACATAGCCTGGTTATTTTCGTAAAAAGGGAGTGAAGACCCGGGCGGAAGCTAGTTTCAAATCAAAATAACCCAAGATCAATCCAGCGAAACAAACCACAAAAAAAATTAAATCAATCAATCTTAATTCAGCAAAATCATCACGTGCATCCAGCTTTTCCGCAAAACCTGTCGCCGATAACAATGCCACTTAATTCGATGCAGTCACAGACTAAGTGGCTGTGACACGTCACGTCACACAGCACAGCTCACAGCTGTATGAATGAGCCAGCTGTCGTTGAGATAAAACCGGCGAGGGCGGGCGTCCTGCCGCATTTGTTAATGTGGACCGGCGCGGGCAAGCCTACCTTGTGGCCAGGATACTTTGTTCAAAATTGTAGTACGAAGTAATGTCGTGAACTAAGATTTTTGAACGCAAATTATCAAACAAAATTAATACATTTTAGAAGAGAAAGATTTATTATAATTTATTTTTATCAGTATTATAAATTATACATTTACGTACATTTTTTATATAATGGGTGAAAATAACAAAATGGGTTTTTTGATACATGTTGTTATGTTATTATTGAGTGCGAGTGTTATTCTTCAATGCGATTGCCAATCACAACGGAATGAGATCTACATGTCAACAGTAAGTATTTTTATTTAGGTAAAACGCAACCAAATGTATAGCGACTAATGCTGGATATATGTACAAATATCTTTTGCAGTGCGGCAAGAACGCCCGCTAAGGGCAAAGCTTTTCAAAATCAATAACGTTTATTTATTTAGGCTAACAAAATAAGTTGACAGTACAAATATAGGAAGAATCAAAGACCAGAGATTTTTTGCGCCTAAATCGACCAAAAATTTAAGCTTTCTAATTAGACCCTGTATAATTTATAAGGTAATTATAGGGTACGTACGTATGCGATAATTTATCTTTAATATAATTGTTGTTCACATTTTCACTCTCATTGCATCCTGCCATACCCAGCAATGGACTTACATAGGCTGATGATGAGTGTTTCATCATCATCACCAGCAGCCCTGGCGTAATAGTCCACAGCTTGACATATGTCCATTGCTATGACGCTCTTTAGAGGAGGCATATGCCTTCCCTAATGAGCGTCATAGCGCGTCTTCAGCATGCCGGTTATGTCGTGTTTACAATAAACTAATCAAATAAAACGTCTTTTATAATAATTCCAAGTATTTTAACAAACGCGAACCAATTACTACGCTTGAGTGAACGTTAAGTAGATAAATCTCGAATATTGGTTCCTGAAAACTGGAAGCAAGGATGCTGATTTAGTAATAACGTCTTTAATAAGTGAACTAGATTGAGTTACACTTACCCTAAACACGTTATCTTTTTAAATAGGCATTTACACCGTGGCCCAAAATAACGTTGACAAAACTAAAAAGTAAAAATTTCAAAAATTGCAATGGTTTGCGTTTATTTTTATTATTTTTTATTGTATACTCATTCTTCAGCGTCATTTTGAACATTTTTTGTCTGCTAAAAAGTGTTAAAATTTTATTTATTTTGCTATGTCAGTGCAACGTAGAGCCAAAATTTCATTGCATGAGCGCGGAAAAAGGCAGTGCGAGATAGCAAACATTCTCGGTGTTAGTCGTCAGTTAGTTTCTTCAGCAATTAAACGTTATAACGAGGTCGGCCACATCGGAGACCGGTCCAGACCGTCCTGGAAGAGGATGCAAGAGGACTGTTAGAACTTGTATGGAACCAATACATTATCAAACAAAAACTAGTCCGTAATCCACAGCCAAGGTGAAGAAAATGGCGAGAGACTTGGGGATTAGTCGCTCCAGCATACAGCGTATCGTAAAACATGATCTACAATTGGTACCATATAAACGCAGAAAAGCGCAATTGCTTACGGACAAAGACAAAAAAGTTCGGCTTGAGAGATGTCATTTGCTTAAACAATGCGCCGCAGCGTCAAATTGGGAAAATATCGTAATCTCTGACAAAAAAATATTTTCGATAGAACAAGCCCATAATCGCCAAAACGACAGTATCTGGTCTTCCACTCGTCCTGGAGCTGCTGCAATTGTTTCACATCGCCAAAACGCTGAAACAGTTATGGTATGGGGTGCGATTTGCGCTTAGGTAACCATACATGGATATTTCAACAAGACCCTTCTCCAGCTCACAGGGCCTTAAGTGTTCAACAGTGGTGCAAAGATAATTTTCCTGATTTCATCAGCTCCAAAGAATGGCCACCCTTCTCGCCTGATCTGAATCCGATGGATTTCAGTTTGTGGTCTATCTTAGAAGCAAGGTCCTGTGCTACGCGTCATAGAAGTGTTGACGAGCTAAAGGCAATTCTTACACGGGAGTGGGACAAAATATCGGTGAAGGAACTGCAAAAATTACCAAGCGTTTGTCTCTAGGTATCCGCGCTAAATGAGGTTATTTTGAAGACAAGTAGGGATTTTCGTATATAATAAAGTGTAGATTTATAATTCGTAACCTTATTTAACTCACGTGTAAAATTTATTAAATATTTTATAAAAACATCTTGTCAACGTTAGTTTAGGCCACCCTGTAAAACAATAATATACTATAAAAGTATCTACTAGAAGGTACATTCGGTATGCTTATTGTCAAAGGCATTGTCCAAATTAAATCAAAAGGTAGAGGTCTCTTTTGATTTAGTTTCACGATCATCCTCATCATTCATTCACAACCTGACCATATCCTTCCCCCACCCTCCTTGTCAGTGAGTCAGTAATATCTTCGTTGTACATCCATCACAGACAAGCACAGCAAAACATAAGCGGAGTCAATTAAGTGACAATTAACAGTACCCAACAAAGTTAGAATTGCTTTAAACATAAGGTCTCAAAAGTAGGCGGAATGGATCAATCCAGAAATCAATAACGTTTATTTCTTTAGTCTTACAAAGTAAGCTCATAGTCTCGATCGGAAAGCAGCCGAATATATCATCCCAGATCACTTCTAATTGTTCGATTTATAAATTGGAGATATTGCAGAAAAAAACATCATTTTGATTTATAATTGTAGGAGTAATGTAAATTAGGCAAACTGAACGATGTCTTACGGTGAAGGTGGTGAGGACGAGGTTTAGTTAACTTTTTTGAATTATTTTGGGTGTTACATGATTTGTAATGCGGAAGAGCCCGAATGTACTCCGCAGAATGTGCGAAAATTTGCATCCAATGAACGTATGTTTCGAGGTGCTTGACCGAAATGATTAACGTTTTCACAAAAATGCATTTTTCGGGAAATATAAGTCCAAAATTGGAAATAAGTGCATGCCGATAAATTTGCATAGAATAGGTAGTCATTGGATTCCATATATTTAAATTGGATGAGTAAATTCGACTTAAATACTAAGTAGCATATAAGTTTGATCTCTCAAGAAGACAGGAAATTACCTATCAAATGAAAACTATTATAAATACAAAAAAAAAATATGTCTTCAACTTTGACCAATAAATAATTAATCATTTACCAGCCAAGACAGGCAATCAAATTGAACACAAAAACATAATCCTAGTTTGTAATAGATAATAATTTGGCGTGTTTTAAAAAACTATAAGCTGGCTTCTAATTCAACCTCTATACAACGAGGAGAGAATCATAAAAATCTTTTAAGAATTGGCAAAAATATCACCAAAATTGTTGTAACTAGAAGGCTAAAATATTGAAGGGATAAATGCTAATTCCAGGGATATTTTTTATGAGATCAGATGAGAGAGATTGTATACAATAGCGAAAGATTTTTCAAATCGGTCCATAATTGACAGAGAATACGATGGACATACATAAAGAAAATACAGTTGAACATAGAGCAAACCCTCCTGAAATCTCTAAAAAGGAAGTTTACCTATGCGCCAGCCCAGGATATTTATTATAACAAAACAATATATTCAATAAACCGGTCAAATGAGAGTCGACTCACATGCGAAGTGTTCCGTACCATATTTCATACAATTATTGTCTTTTGCAAAAGAAACAAGAGAAACCACACAATATTTTTTGATGAATCGCAAAAAAAGTCATCATGACACGATCACCCATCCAAGTCTGTCTTCTAAGATCGTTGTTCAACTTACATTATTATTAATATTTTAAAAGCGAACGAAAATCACTACCAGTCTGTCCATTAACTTTTGACGCCTAAGCCACCGAATGGATTTTGATGAAACTTGGCTAGGCTATAGCTATCGGGGTAGGAAATCGGCTTCGGGTCACACAAAGATGGAAGGATAGTAATAGGTAGGTTACCTACATATTGTTATTTTCCATAATACGAAACCTAGATTTGAATGTTCTACGAGACAGGACGTTGAACACACACCAGTCATTTGATGACATTGTGCCTCATCATTTATACCATGATATGATGTTATCAGTTGGAAATGACATTATTATTTAATACCATATAATGATATCATTTTGATGAATGATATTAAATGTAAATATACAATAAAGAGCCGATCATGAATTCACCACAATCACAATAGGTATGTTGTTTATTTCCTTTTGGTAATTTATTTAAGTGTCTCATTATTATTTGCTTTTACGATTAATGATCATAAAGCGATAGTTATCAGAAAAATTAAATGATGTGCATCAAAAATACATATAATTTGATATCTAGATGAAATCGTTCCATCCATACTCGATATTAAGATTTTAAATGCGGAATTTACTAATGTCTCTCCTTTACCTTTTTATTGATGTCTAAACGGTTGAACGTGTCTTAGACTCTTCAAAATGGTGATCACACGATGTTTTTAGCCACCCCTCTCTCATCTGATGACGCTTGGTGAGATTTTAGAGAAGCCTCCAAAATCTCAACTTTTTTGTGGATACTAAAACGTATTAAGCAATTTCAGAATATTGTCTCTAAATATAGGTACATATTATTAATTGATTCAGGAGAATTAATCATTCTGATTAAAATGTCTGTGTCAGGATTAGAACCCTTGGCATCATTGAAAATATAAATAGCTCACTACTACACCCCTACCCCTCTCGTGATTCCACCTCCATCGAGCCTCATGTGGTTGATGAACGGCTCCTATCCCGAGGAAATAATTTATCTAGGAAAAACGTGTGCAAAGCCACGGGCAGTTGCTGGTTATGTATAAACTCGGCACATAATAGGAAAGGCACGAGTTACTAAGCAGCGTAATGCTGTAACGAGATCGGATTTAAAATTATTTTTATTGTCATGATGATTGAGGGGCCAATAAAATTAGTTTTATGTACAATACATAGATAGGTACCCGTATATAAGTTATGCGGTATTTTCAGGACAATAAACGGGCAGACAATACATAGATACTCACTCGTATATAAGTTATGGGGTATTTTCAGGGCAATAAATAGTTAACACGTACTTAATGTGCATTACATGACTATAGGAGATGTAACTGCTTGTGTTCTAAATATCATCATCATCATCAATGTTTTTCTCATGTCCATCATCATTATTATCCATCGTCAGAAACCATCTATTCTTTCATAGATAATGTTTATATTGTATTTGGTACATTTAGAATACGGTACATGGACCAGAAAAAATGCTTTTTGCTTTGATTTTTAATTTGTTTTCTTGTTTTTTGTTCATTTTTAAACATTTTACTACTTTTACAACTTTTTGCGTGCGCAAATATGCGTTGCTGAAGTTTTAGTTTTCAGTGATCCTAAAATTTTTCACCCTGCTGCCTTACCATAGAATCTATGGTAACAGCAGGGGCATTTATCTCTGGCATAGGTAGATAAATATTGTTACCTCTTTGTTTTCTGTTATTGCTATCAGTTTTTTTATTCCTTAAGTTTTCATACACAAACTACTTTGTTTACAAAAAAAATATCTTAAGATTCGAAAAACCTATGGTATAATTTGAAATTAATTGTCGTCGACGTCTGTGCAACCTTTACCCAACTACTATAATCTAATGATTAATTACAATGAGAGTAATAAATGATTGTTCAGGTGCAAATATGCAAATGCACGGTTGTAATAACTGCATTTGCGGGTAGGTACAAGTGCTTAATTGCATGGTGTCTGACAATGGAGGGTGGCACGAGACATGTCTATTAGTGCGCAGGAGCACGTGTGAACTCGTTCACAGTATTATTAATAGCATCATTTGATTTATAGTTTTCTATCTTATATAAAAATCAATTGCTGTTCATTAGTCTCGCTAAAACTCGAGAACGGCTGGGCCAATTAAGCTGATTTTTGTTGTGAAATGTTTGTCGTTGTGCCAACAGTAATGGATCGGGCTGAAATTTTGCTTACAGGTATTTCTAGGGCTGGAATAGAAATAGGCTTAACTTTTTATCCCATAAATCAGTTCCCATAGGACAGAAAGCACCTTGAACCGATTCTATAGAAACAACGCGTGCGAAGCTGCAAGCAGAAAATAGTTAACAATAACGTAGTAATTTTTATTTAATTTTATTAAAATTTCTCCTTTTCATTAAGATCGATTCATATCAACTGTTCATATTCGTAATAGACGGACAGGATGACTTTGGCCTGATAATAGTGTGGATCTATCCAGATGGTAACAAGAACTGCCGAGTAAAAGACCCCATCATAAGATCATAGATCTTTTTCATATTGCTCAGCAATATGAAGAAGATCTATGATAAGGATCTAGCCACTCTCGAGGGTTTTGTGCCAGTCCACGTATCCACTGACACTGGGAGGGATCCTTACCGAATTCGCCGAACAATTAATGAATTCTTTATTGTCTGGTTAAAAATATATATGTATATGATAAAATTTTACAAATACCCTTGTCTAATATATTAGAAGAGAGAACTCACAAAAACTGCATGTTAAATGTCAAATGTGTTGTATTTAAAAATAAGACAGTTGTTTTTATATGCAATCTATTCTTAGTCGGTTACATAAATCGTATAATTTATTTAAAATATACCAACTCTCGAGTATTTAGTTAGGTATCCCTGATGCTGTATTACATTTCTTTTGTTTTGCATTTCAGTCCGTATTTTATTTGTAAGTCCATGCGAATAATATTATTTTGATAGGATAAATTACTTACCCTCGATAACGCAAACGCAACCCAGATTTAAGCAATTCGACGTGCTCAAGTCCGTGTTTAGTCGCGATTTTTTGACAGTTTTCAATTTAAATCTATCAAAAATTCTTTTTGGACGTGGTTAAATCTGAAGTGCATTTGAGTAGGTTTTCTGAGGTTAAACACATAAAATAAACCTATCAACCCTAAGTCAAAAAAAGCGTTCCTCTATATGAGTCGTAGAAAGGCTGGTCCTTACTCACGAAATAAAGATGTCAAAAGAGGGCAAAGAGTGCAGGCGTCCCATTTTTGCTCCGCAGTGGGCGAGAAAGACAAGACTGGGCATAAAAATACAAGACGTACTTTATTTATGGAGGAGCCTCACGGTTAGGTACTCTTAGATCTACTATGATAGCCAAGGCGTTGAAGGGCTATGCAATGTTCACTCACTCTTGACTACGTTACTCGTACCAATTGGTATGGGAATATAACAATCGTGCATTGTTACACTGCAATTGTAATGATAATAATTAGGTACGAGACAATAATAATAATGGAGAGGACTATTTCAAACGTGCCTAGAGCGATATGTCTACATAACATGCAAGTATAACAGCATGAATGAAAACATAAGCCATACTTAACTACCTACTTGCATACGAGTACTTAGAGAATTCAACCAAACCTTGCATAATATTAATTTATTATTTTAACAAAACTAAAATAAATTTCTTGTATAGGTTTCTGCTCCAACAATAGAACTAATAATTAATTACTTTTATTTTATTTAGATATTTTAATTTAATTAATAAATTCCGAGATTAATGGAAGGTGTTATTTTCTAAGAAATCTAACAAAACAACAGTAATTTCCGATGTATCATGGAAACGGATAAATTCTGAACTTATAAATATTTCAGGCACGTACCGACCGTACTAAACATTTCCGTTAAAAGTTAAAGATCTCAAGATACTGTACAATTAAATGAGATTTATTTAATTGTCTTGTTATCTTACATCTTATAATAATAAATAAATTTATTTAGATTTATAGGAAAACGGTTTAAAATCTTACAGCCTTGTGTGAGGGATACAGTACAAGACTGACATTGTTCCCTATATTGATATTATAGGAACAAAGGGTGCTGATCAAGACCCAAGATATATTTATTTCTATTCAAATTACGCGCAAGGAAATAAACCTACGTCTATAACGGAGGTGCGTGACAACAATTCGAATCATCAGAATTCGCACACAACGGTGCGTCTGCGCATCTACATGACATAATAAGAATAAACGTGATATGAATGATACACTTCCATTGTTTGTGTTTTTATACTCATTCCATAGTTAGGCGACCTTCGGTTGTCAATAATATCGTTACAGATTCAGAGTAGCTTCTGATTGCAAACCAAAGCTATAATTTTTAGTAAAAGCTTTGTTGTAGGCGGCGCGGGCGCCCGGCGCCGCTTGTAGGAAATCGAGTTGCTTAGACGATGACGCTAGGGTTATTGGCAGAATTTGATAAAGTCAAAAGTCAAAGTGCTTTATCTCCGTTATATAATACCTACAAGTCTTGGACAAAACTAAACAAGAACCTGTAATATTTACCTCCGCCCTCTATCTCAAAATAACTGAGCACATGAAGATATGTTGGGAACGTTGTTGTAGCAAATTTTATGCTGTACAAGTTTATCAAAGACTAGTTTCTTTCTCTTGAATAAGTTACGAACCTTACACGATATTTCATGAGTATTTTTTTTTTCTTGACTTTACAACGTCAACAAAAAATCCTAATATGACTGGACTAGAATGCCAAATTTCAGTTCAATCGGTTGAGAGACAAAAAAATTGTTGCAAGATTTGTCCCATACAGACGGGACCAGTACAATAAAAGCTTGTATAAAATTGTCATTTCGTTTGAGGCTGAGAGACTTGAAGACCATTGTAATAACTTTTTTACATCAATTAATAACAATGATGACAAGAGAACTAATCATATCCTAAGCGCCTTTCTCATTGTTTTCATGTAAATATACACGTATACATTTATAGGCACGTGTTCAATTATCCCGTAAAACAATGTTTTTGCGCAGGTTATCATAAATAGCAAAAGAAAATACTAACACATATTCCGTTTCATTTACAAAATCCTTCTCGAATGCGCAATATATGAAAACCTTTTAAAGTCGACAAACAAATAAAGGATTTAAACAAAGCTTTTAGACCTAGTATATATTACACACAGTATTACATTGACCTAAGCGTCTGACCCAAATACCTACATAATGGTGCTAAAATGACTACAATAATTATACAGAAAAATAACGCACTTGATCTGACGGGCAACGGAAAATATGGGCCCATTAGAACACAAAGCACGTCGAGATACTTACTGTATTTTAAAAGTATATTTTTATGTGAATCACGAAAATGCTATTTACAACAGTTGTTGTCTTAAAATAAAACGCAACAGGATCAACTACGCATAAACTTACATCATACAACATTTTAGGAATAAATTAAAATTGGGGACAATCCACTTCAAAATTACGCGCAACTAGAACCGCCAGATGATGATGAGATGAGATGAAACGTTGACGTTCGTAGTTAGCCCGTTCATATTGAACTCTCAAAAATTGGCTATACGAAAGATCTTAATTTGTTTCAACTTGTCTTACATGATAAGGTAGGTAAGCCATCTTCAGAATTTCCAAGAGCATGACGTCTTATGGCTATTCATTAATCTTCGATCGGCAAATGCACTTGCCCAATTGCGTAAATAAAGGAAAATAGCGAAGGAATATTGAAATTACTTGATTTGATTTGTACAAAAGCTACATATTACGTACTAGAATTGTTTAATTAAGTATCGCAAAGACAGGACTTATGAGTACACAATGCCCAGGTGTGATTTTGTATGTGTAATGTAAAATAATTGTATATTTGCATAAACAATTGGCAGCAGGTCAGCTCGTAGGTGTATCAGAGGAACTATAGATGGGCAAATAGAATACTCACTCACCTATCTTTTTTATGGTATTGATGACTAATGGGTTGATCCTGTTGCGCTGTTTCATGATTGAACTGTTAGTACGTACGACAGCTTAATGCTAACAAAATACATACATGCTTGATCTTGTTCGTATTGTCATTTTCATGCAACGGATTGCACAAAGTCGTTGAAAGGTTTACCGTTTAATGGCCAAATAAGATGCAGAAAGAAAACATGAAACTAGGGAAGTAAAGGCAAAGGCGTATATTAATGAGTTCTCTTCCAGCAAACTTAATTCGGAAATAAATAATTTATTGCAGCATATATGCATATATGCAGCATACTATGTATAACGAAAATTCGAAGAGATTGCAATAAGATCTCGAGAGAGTTGCGTAAGAAAGTAGAAGAATATCAAAGTCTTAAACGGCCTATTTTTCTTCTTTCCAGGCAAAAATGATATCAGCAGAAGGCTACCCATCAGAGAGGCACCGGGTGCTGACCGAGGATGGCTACTACCTGCAAATGCACAGGATACCAGCTGGCAGACGAACGGCGAGGAGATCTGAACCTTCAGCTAAGGGGAAAAAAGCTGTGTTTATAATGCATGGTCTTATGGGTAGCAGTAGCGATTTTGTCATCATGGGGCCAGAAAGAAGTCTTGGTAATTAATCTTTAGCTAATGTACTTATTCCATCCCTGCGACTTTGACTATACCGTCAACCCTTGTTCAAAGTTCAACACACTAATAACGATAAGCTAGCGATTACACACTAATTACGATAAGTTTACGCTTCTGTTTTCAGCGTATCTGCTAGCAGACGCTGGATTTGACGTATGGCTCGGCAACTTCAGGGGAACCGTGTACTCCTCTCATCAAAACCTCACCAGAAATGATCCCATGTTTTGGGAGTTCAGGTAACATTGACTTTAACACTTTACCCCATGCATCTCTTTTGATGAGCATATAACTTGATCAGATGATTCCAAGAGACAGAACTACTTGTAGTTTTCTTGGATGTTAACGTATGTTAACTCAGACTAATGCCTAAGACTATGCTAATATTGATATCCATCAAGTCTTAGACAAAAACACAACAGAACAAACGTTTTGTTTAAAGTCGTACATACAATTCTTAAAGCGGGGAGGTTGCAAACGACGTAGATTATAGCCAAAATTCTTCAGTTTTCAGGAGCACGGTCAATATGACGTGCCAGCCATGATAGACCATGTACTAAACATCACCGGCCTTCCAAAGGTCATGTACATTGGCTACTCTATGGGCACCACCAGTTTCTTCACCATGATGTCGGAGAGACCAGATTACAATGACAAGATCATCTCCTTCGTAGCTCTGGCACCTGCAGTGTATCTGGATAATATGAGGAGCATGGCCACGATGATGCTGAAGAATCTCAATTTAGCCGTAAGTATGAACCTTGCAGTTGTGAATCGTATGGTCCAACGCAAATATAATCGCGATTCGCTTAACACTTTGACTGCGGTTTTTTTTCGACGACTGCGGTCTTTTTTTTACCTAAAAAATTCGTGCTGCCGCTCTACACAGCGGTTGTGTTGCGCCGCACATGCTTTTCGTTCGAAAAATATTACAGCTCTGCTGAGTCACAAAGATCTGTATTTTCTTAGCCGCTGCGCTAGTGTGGATTTTCGCAGATTAGTCACTTGTAGAAAATTCATACCGTGCGTTTTCAGCACTCAAAGTGTTAACGCCGACTGCTAATTCTATGCCACATGCCGGTGGCTTGCCGAGGGTTAAACCAATTAATTCTACGTTTATATTTTACATTGTTTAGGATGAATGTATACTAGATTTGTATTACTGTTATTTGTTTATAACTAAAGATGTTTTAAAACTGAAATTGAGTTCATTTTATATTTATAGAAAACCATGCGCGACGAAGGCGTACTGGCGGCCAGCCTTCTCCGTCCAGAAATGATTCAATTTATATTCGGGAGCCTGTGCTCCACGAACAACCCTCGCCAGGATATGTGCTTTACCATGATCTACTCTATCGTTGGGGAAGATTACGAGCAGAATGATAGCGTGAGTAGATTCTTTGAGCCAGGCGCTACAGGATAATTTGGATGTAGACCGCAGGATTATAATTTAATCTTGCCTTTAGTTCAACATACTTTTTAATACCACCAACTGTCTAGCTAAAGCTAAGATCTAGGAGTTTAACTTGGAAACTTTATTGCCTTCCCGTCCCTTCCCATAATGAGTATTAGAGCAGGTATGATTAGACACAAGTTTAAATTTCTTACCGCGGCGTAGCTAACGTGATACCTTTACAAAACGTCCCAATACCTTTACCATTTTTTCTTCTCCCACCTTCACCAACACCAGCATCTAGCTTAACATCACTTAGATTAGCTGACTGGGCAAGATAGCTAATTTAATTACTTATAAACATAGTAAAACATAGTACCTATAAAGCAAAGTCGGTTCCCGCGGTCTGTTTGTCCCTATGTATGCTTAGATCTTTAAAACTACGCAACGGATTTTGATGCGGTTTTTTAAATAGATATGAGTGATTCAAGAGGATGGTTTATAAACCATTTGGCGCATAGATTTCAACGCGGGCGAAGCCGCGGAGCACATCTAGTTTGTAATATAACTTTTAGAATTTGTTTGGATCAGTAGTTCGAACGAAAGTAGTAAAGGATGACTGTTTATGATAAATAATAAATTTTTCTTTTTTAGGAACGAATGAAAATAGCAATCCCGAAGTTGCAGCCAGCTTCATGGAGGCAGTTCGAGCATTTTGGAAAAATTGCCATGACAGGTATGCTTAAGAGGCCTCCGGAGGGACGAATACTTCATACAAACGTAATACCAAAATTATTTCCAATTCAAGCATATTTCCACTATAATATTGTATTATTTGTATTAAAATAGTAATTATCTAGGTTCCTAAATAGTTTTGTTTTTTAAAATACTTGCCTAAAATTAAATGAAAGCCAATCACATTTTGCACATTTTTATGCGAAAATGGACAAGTTTTCTTGCTATTTGTTTCGTATTAAAAACATCAATATATTACGTTTTATTTATTAAGGAACATAGCTTATATTGTCAAGTTACAGAATAACAATACTTTGTGAAAAGTACAAAAAGTTTTCAGTCATAATTTTCGGTATTACGGAACAAACCAAATTTTGAACGGCTAATATTGCTACAAGGGTTAAACAGGGACAGCGATATTCGGAGCGATTTTTGCAAGCTAGGGTCGCCGGGCCCTTAATTTATGTCTACAAAGGCTCTCTATACAAGATAAGACCCAGAACCAAAATCTGTTGTAGATTAAGATTGATTCTTTTGGATTTGGTTGGTCGCCATATAAATGGACAATATAAGTAATATTGTATGTATCTCTGATAGATGACCTAAGCAGAAGCGCGTGGCACTTATATTTGTGACTGTAAAGACATGATACATGAAAGAATACCTCAGTTTCATAATATAAATGGACAATACAATACTGATATTTAGTACATTTTTTATATCATATCTACCTATCTATATAATCTAGTACCCATAACACAAGTTCTGCTCAACTTGGGGCTAGATGATGCTGTGTGGATTGTCCAACATTATTGAAATGAAATACTTACTTACTATTTATTTGTTTAAATTTTGCAGGTGTATTCACTGCCTGGGAAGATGGGCTGTTTGGGGCAATAAGGCCTTATAATTTGACAAATGTGAGGGTGCCCGTGTCGATACTGTATGGAGAGAATGATCAGCTCACTGAGAAATCTGTAAGTTCGTTTTTAGCGTATTAAAGAACTTTTGGAGGATCAATGGGAAAAAATGAATGCAAGATTATAGTAATTTATTCCGGAGGTTTATATAGGAGGCCTAAGTTCAACTTTTAAAGCCGCCACATACAGAAACCGTGGCCGGGCCGAGGCGAAGGCGTGCTGGTTGTATCATACGAATTTACGTGCCGGTGCACGTAAATTCGTATGATACAACCGCGCCGCCACCGCCCGGCGTGTATGTATTAGTCTTTCATATAAATTCGTAAGATACAATCCGCACGCATTCGCTTCAGGCCCAGACACGGTTTCTGTGTGTGGCGGCTTTTAATGAGTTTAATAGAAGGCAACATTTTAGCAACTGTGTAATCTGCTTAACAAGCATAAATACACAGATATTTATTTAATCTTGCATTAGAGTACCTATTGTATGCTATATTATCTCATCTCTATAGGGGTAGCACTTAAACTTTAAAGGAATACTTATAATGTGACTCATTTTTTTTTCAGCAAATCATGAGACTGGCATCAAAGCTTAGAAAGACCGGAGTGCTAGAAGAAATCAGGCCAGGCTGCTCCTGGCCCAAGTTCAACCATTTGGACTTTATATTAGCCAAAGATGTAGGTACTTTACTAAATAAACCACTAGTTCAACATGTTGACAAATTATACAATAAATATGGATTATGATATTGTTGTTTTACTTCACTAAGTCCTCTATGACATCAAAAAGATGAGACAAGAAAAAGAGCAACAGAGATAATGCTAAATGAAGCTGAAATTAGTCAATTGTCTCTTTCCAAAGGTCATCTGAAGCAAGGAAGCTGCTGCTACTTCTACAACAATGAAGGAAGCTTCTGCTGTAATAAAATATATATTTTATTATATTCAGCAGCTTCCTTTAATGTGTTTTTACCACAGTACTGGTGGCTACGCCAACCCCCCTTGTAAGTAAGTGGTTGTAGTATCAAACACTTACCTTCCCAACTGTTATTTTAATGGGGGGCACTAGAGGCTTAGTGCTCAGAGCAGAACCAGCGCTCGCAGAAACAGCTTTCACTTCTGCCTGTCGAGTTGATTCTGAAAACATAATATTACAATACTTATGAAATGCCAGATAACTTTCTTTGTATGAAAACCTATAGTGTGTTGAAAAGTATTATGTTATCTTTAAAAAGATCAGTCAGTCTGTCTGTTTACTTGTTTGAGTTCAAAGTAGTTTAAGTCGAGCCAAGCCAATGAGTAACAGAGCTACAATAGCGTTCTTGACGAATATTATAAAGTAGCTAAATTATGATTTCAGTCGTATTTTAACACCACCGCCGCCGCCATATACGTAAAGATATACCACAACGTAGTATGTATTATAGAGAAGTAAATGAGACTGCATTGGAATGAGAGATGCATGATCATTGCAAGGGCAAGAACTAGACTCTTTAATTTATAACAATAAATTATGAAGTAGCTGGATAGTAACAGTGGTGCTCTACCAACCTTTCGTTGCAGCTGTGGACGATTGGTTCTTCGAAGACATTTTTATGTACGTGACAATTGTCGAGAAATTAATGCTGTGGTTTTGAAATAAGCACCATTTGTAATGCCATTTTTATCAAAAATAGCTAAAATATCGTCAAATTATGTAATAAACAACTAAACGGATGGTCGAAAGCAATCATATAAACAAATAAATAAGAATGAAACAAGTTTGAAAAAGCTATTTCATAGTTGTTTTCGCTTGAAGTGCACTTTCTATTTATTCTGGGTCAGAAGTCTCGCTCAGTTTGTATCGTGTAGAAAGAGATGAATTCTATTTCGAGGTAGAATGACAGTGTCTGAAACACCGTAGCTGAGTTTCAAACACTTTTTTCCTATATAAAAAAACCTAGAAAGAACCTAGTTTTAAAGTTTCATTCACTTGAATTGGAATATGAATATTTCGTGCGTCGTCGATCCAGTCTCAAGTCGAGTGAACGAGTGACGTTGAAATATCCCCTGGCAAAATTGGTAAAATGTTCCACAATTAAGAAGAAAGAAAAATAGCGTAAATGCCAGAAAGAGGCACAGAATTATATTCGATTCAGGTGTAAAAGAGACAAGACAACTTTAATATGAAAATTATAAAGGGAAGAGTGGAGAACGAGAACAAGTAAGGATCGACAAGAATATTGCTTTGCTTCTCAGCAGTACGACGTACGTACGTACATACAGTTCAGTGTCACACACATCCCCGGCTTGATTTCGGGTTGGTTAGAATTTTTCGTGGATTCTGATTAGATTAAACGAAATGCCACGATTTTGTTCGAAATAACTATTACAGGATAAGTTTTGCCACTATTCGGACCGTTTTTGTCCAGGAATATAAGTACAATCCTCTCGTCATCATGGATCTCCATAGACCAGTGGATCCCAACAAGGTACCCAAACACATTTTTGTACATTATTCGTGTAACTTTTGGAAATTTTAACTAACACTGTGTCTTTTCTATATCCAGACCTATGAAGAGTTGACCTCTGAAGAGAAACACAGGTAAGATATATGATGCAATAGAAGACAGGACTGTAAAGGTCCATCAGAATTCTCTACAGTTGAAAATATGCCTCGGTATTCTGACTACTATTGAATAGTAATTCTGATAATAGTATTTTTCCCCAGATTCGACCACCAAAAGCTGCATGAGTTGCACCGAGGCCATGAGTCCATGCATACCACCATGGTGCTTATTCTCATAGGCACTCTCATTGTAGCGCAAATTGTTGTTGTGGAATGGAAGAAGAGGCATTATAGGTCTTATTCGGTATGTACAGTGTTCATAGCTAAACTTACTGGCCTATTGTCAAAAGCTCTTCCAATAACTTGGTCTGGAACCAATATAAAGTATTCCAATTACAGGTCTCAGCATACAATCAATATTTTTTAACACATTTAATTAGAAGTTGGTAACACTTTCTGAGGCCAAGGCCCACCGGCGGCCAAGTTGCGGAAACCAGTCCAGAAACAAGTAACACTTTCTGAGATGAGACTGTAAACAAGCTATTCTACATGTCTGTGTATGTTGGTGGTAGTCTGAGTAATGCCAATTATCCTCCAGCAAGAGCCAAAAGTATTCCTAAAGTCATTCCGTCCAAGTCCAGTCTATTACAGCTTATTCATGATTTTGAAACTATTCATTTCAGTTCTTTACAATGATAGCGATGTGGTCAATACCCGTGCTGATGAGTGCCAAGAACCACTGGGTGAGGTTCATCATCATCTGGACGGTGTTCACGCTGCTCACAGGTCTAGTCATCAGGAAATCTAGTCTCAAACCTATGTCGGTCACTACTCCCCGGTAAGAATGATTTCTTGTTGCCAGTCAAGTTTTTACCCTCATTTTTTGTCTTTTGTTACGAATGTTACTAAAACTTACTCGCAGTGCCTTCAGTTATTCCGTGATTTTGGTGCATGAAACAGTGCCGAAATATTGTAAAACTCAAAAATCAAATCATGGTCAATTTCCTGTTATGACAACCGATGTGGCGCGGTGGGCGAAGGTCCGCCTGCAACGCAGGAGGTTGCGGGTTCGATTCCCGCCTCGGAACAAATGTGTGCACATTCTGCAGATATTTGATCCGGGTGTTCTGGTCGTTTTCTATGTATAATAAAAAATATCTATCTATGTAATGTATTGTATTATGTATATCAGTTATCTAGTACCCATAACACAAGCTTCTGCTTAGCTTGGGGCTAGATAATGCTGTGTGGATTGTCCAGCATTATTTATTTATTTATTATTAGTGACTTTTGTGTTAATTCATTACACACATAAATTGTGATGCCAAAATTTAAGAAATTATTTAATTACAATAAATTTACACATGTAATTTGTAACATGTGTATACAAAGATCTGTTGGTACAAAGATATGTGATATATATGATTGTAAAGTTATCAAATTCTACTACATAAATTAGTTCTAAATTAAGTTTGTTTAAAATTATTGAGTGCTAATAAGTAAAGATAGGTAAGCTATCATTTGATAACTAGAGGTACATTGTATATTTCTAGGTAGCTATTAGGTAGGTAGCTGTTGAACTGTACAGTTTAGAAAACAAACACTACAGTCATAAGAATAAGCTATAGAAGGTTTTTATCAACCTATTTCCAATTTTAGCATTCAATGACCCATTGTTGGGAAAAGTCATCACTTGTGCCTAGTAATAAATAGTTACCAGAATCAGTAGATATGTTTTCAGTATGAGTACATACAAGTTATTTGTCTAATGATAATTGAAAGTGACATAAAGACAGCACCTTAATAAGGATTAACACAACAAAATACAAGGTTAAAAGGCCAGACAGTAATATTTGGATGCCCTAACATACTTCAGTAATTTACTAATTAGATTTTCTGTACAATACCAGATAGTATGCAGGCTTGCAAGTTTTCAATTATACTGATGATGTCATTATTTGATTACATGTGCAAGCCTTAGCGAAATATTTGCAAATAATTAATGAGGATTGTATGTGTTAAATAGGATAAGTATTTTTATCATTGAGTCAGAGATATCTGCTTCGAAAAGCACCTGTGAGTATTGTTTACCTACTCTAGACTGTGCTGTGCTATATAAAGGCACTACATAAGCAATGACGCGAGACAAAGTACCTACTGGCTAAGTGAAGCGTCTTTGCGGAAAATGTGAAAAAATAAATTACGATCATCATCCGCCGTATGAAATTGGAAATAATATCAAAAATTGTAAGGTAAAAGGCGTCCGGAAATGTATGCACCACGGTCGCGCGCTAGCCGCTATGCATTGACGTCCCCACAACCAGCGTGTTCAACTCACCTCAACTGAGGCTTTACAGATAAACAGTTGTTATGTAGATAAACTATTATCTTTTCAATCTATTCTATTTTGTTGATTCCCTGGACACAGAGATCCTGGATATAATAACAATTCAAACCAATCTTTTTCAGATTAGTCTACAAATGGTTCTACTTAATATACAAAGCGTCCTGCTTCATCGGAGTCATTGGTTACATTATAATGATGCTCACGTTCTTTGGGCTGAACCTCCTGTTTGGGCAGAAGCCGCAAGCTTGGATGGACGTGGGGCTGATGATGTTGTTCTACGGCTTGTACTTTGGAGTGCTAGGCCGGGACGTGGCTGAGTACTGTGCGGACAAAATGGCAGCATCTATTGGGGTATGTGTGTGATTTACGATTATATTGGTTCTATTGGTGTATGAATTTCATATCCAGGGCTCATATTCAGCTTCTTCATAGTCATAGGGGCCGTTAAGCGATATGTTGTTGTACCTAGTAACCTTCTGTCAATAGTAAATACAAAAAACTTAATTGGTTACCATATCAAATTCAAAATGGTTGATACTTGTTTATCCAGTCCAACTCTTCACGCGGGTGTCATAAGAGGCGACTAAGGGATGTCCGCCACCGCCTCCTACCTCTCGCCTCTGCCAACGCCTCCTGTAGAACAATTTCCCCCGCCCCTCGGATATGAGCCAATAAGCGCTTATCAGGAGGCCTGCGCCCAGCTGTGGACCAATATATGCTGAGGATATATTCATATATCAATAAGAATAGAAAAGCATATTTTATTTGCAACTCAATAAACAAAAACAAAACATATATGATAAAAAATAAAAGACAAAAGAGATTTCTGTCATTGAGTCACAAAACGGTCTCTGTCTCAGCATGAGTTAGCTGTAAGCACGTTGCAACCAACGCTGGTCTGCCGATAGAGCCGTTTGGTGACGTCACGGAAGATAACACAAGACAATCTATAACAATAAAATATAAACTATGACAACAGTTAACAATTACAGATGTCATGATATCTTGGTCTTGAATTACTGCCCTACATTAGTGTCAACCATTTCATCATCATCATCATCAGCCTAGCTGGATATAGGCCTCCCCTAATGAGCGCCATAGCGCCCTGTCTTCAGTTTGCCGCATACAGCATCGACCTGCAGTCCTTCGCAGGTCGTCATCCCACCTGACCAAAGGACGTCCTACACTACGTTTGCCGAGTCGTGGTCTCCACTCATTTAATAATAATGTTTGTATTTCCAGTACTACACAAAAGAGGGTATCCCGACGCGGCAACTGGAAACCAACGTGTGCGCGGTCTGCGGGAACAAAGTACTGGTCGAGGTCGAGGAGGAAGGGGTCTTAGGTAGGAAGTGTTTGGGACCGAACACGCAAATGAAACTATTCAAGATTCAAGAGTAATGACTTGTCATCTTTCCTTATTACGACGACCTCTGTGGCGCGGTGGGCGAAGGTCCGCCTGCGACCAGGTCGCGGGTTCCATTCCCGCCTCGAGACAAATGTTTGTATCTGTAGATATTTAAAACTTTTGAAACTATCATGGTTATTAACACTAAAGTCACTTAAAACGGGATATTTAGATATTTTATTTGTTTCGGGTGTTCGATGTTGTGATCGTTTTTCTATGTATAATAAAAATATCTATCTATGTAATATTATGTTATTAATGTTGTATTATATACAATACATGTACCCGCAACACATGCTCTGCTTAGCTTGGGGCTAGATGATGCTGTGTGAATTGTCCAGAATTATTACGGCCAAAATCTTCAAACCCCTTACATAAATTTACATAGATAAAAGATAAAAAGACATAGGCGACCTTGTATCTCGAAAAACACGCGCGAAGTAGCGTGCAAAAGCTATTTAAACTTACTAATAAACGTTTAAATAATTCCAGAGAACACATACAAGCTGACGTGCGGGCACATATTCCACGAGTTCTGCATCCGGGGCTGGTGCATCGTGGGCAAGAAGCAGACCTGTCCCTACTGCAAGGAGAAGGTGGACCTCAAACGGATGTTCACCAACCCGTATCCTTTTACTAACCAGCTTTATTATTAATAGTCTTCAACTTCTTCCTAGACGGCTCTGCGTCTGGATTGACGCAATTCTGCCAGTGTCCACTATAAAACTTTTGAAACATGGTTACTAAAACTAAAATCATATTAGAAACTGTGCCGAAATATTGGAGAACTCAAAAATCAAAACATGGTAAATATCCCGTTTGAAATGAATTTTAGTCTTCACTGTCACGCTGCTGGGCAAAGGCCTATCCACACTTCTCTACCAACTATACACTAGCCAAGCTGTGAAAGGTTTTGGAAAAAAACCACGACACAAAAAACTAATACTTAAAAGTAAAGTAAAAGTAAAAAATCATTTATTTCTTTAGGCTTACAAAATAAGCACTTAGACAAGTCATATTTTAAATATAAATTATTATCAAATAAAATTATTTTACTGTTCACTTCAATTTTTTGTCCACTAGTGGACAAAAAATTTTCCACTAGTGGACTTGTAGTCCACTTGGCGTCGATATTCGGATATAATCGTTAATATTTATTGAAGGAATTATCTGTATCTCGCGTCTTTATAAACAATACAATACAAATACAAAAATCTTTATTTGAAACATAAAACTTAATGTACAGGTTACAACTGTGGGCTGACTACCGCAAAAGTTAAAAAAACTGTTTGCGATTTGTTAACATACCTACATATTATGTTAACAAATCGCAAAACCTTAAAAGTATTCTAAATAGCCATGCTTATGGAAAAATTCCATAGACTTATTATAATGCTTCGCGAACTTTTGCGATCTAAAATAAAATAAAGAACCTACATGTTTATACAGAACCAATAAATCACATGTGACATTAATATTAAAGAGAGGATGTAAGTTGGAATAGGTGGTACCTCGAGTCATACACGACACCAGAAAAGGTCAATATTTACAGTATAAACATAAAAAGCTGTTTAAATAAATCTATAAATCTTATCTAACTATTCTCATTCAATAACGTGTATTTCTATAGGCTTACAAACAACTTATAGATTTTATTTTTGTCACCGAAACGCTTCGAATTATGTGTCATTATTATTGAACTGCATTTTTTCTGCCCGCGAAGCCACATGCAAAAGCAAGTACTTAGCACTTTGACAACCAAGCATTTTATTTATTTCCAATCTCTGACAGCCGATCACGTCCCCTGTCCGTGACAATTTTATAATAAAAGAAAAACAATTATACATGTTTTTCTTATTTTATATAATGATATGAGATACCCTCAATACAATGAAAATAAGATCATGGCCGCAACTATTATAGTCTTTTTTCTATAAAAGTAACAAAATGGTCAAAAAGTGCCGGCGCGCCCAGAATGGTACGCTAATTATGTATGCGGCTAACTAGGATAAAATAAGCGTCACGTGCGTAGTACGTGATCCGCTGTCAAAGTGTTAATACATAATTTATTTTGTGTATATGCCTTCTAATCGATTTCGATGACACCGCTAGACATTATGTATTCCTCTTTCTACCATGAGCCCTAATATGGCTCGCTAAACCGAACTTGGTCTTGAATACCTGACATGTGTGGCAGTAGAGTTGCTCCTTTGTGTTATATGTATACGTGTAGTATATAAATATTGAATAGTATCCTTAACCCTTCACCAGTTGGGACCGGTCCAACATAATGTACGGGCAGCTGCTGGACTGGATCCGCTGGCTGGTGGCGTGGCAGCCGCTGGTTCTCTTCCTGGCGCAGGGCATCAACTGGCTGTTCGGGCTGGAATGATCGGAGCCTGCGCCCCCGCCGCTCGCCCACGTGTGGGACGACACCGTGATGAGCGGCCGGGTCGGGGAGTGGGTCGATATGGAGGATTGACGCACTAGACAGATTGACTCATTCACTGCTCAGCCTTAGGACGGATGGGAGACTGTCCGCCCAGACTGTGTGTGTATCCAGCCTAAGGGATCGGGGAGTGGGTCGATATGGAGGATTGACACACTAGACAGATTTCAAGAGTGACGCATTCACTGCCCAGCCTTAGGATGTACGTCTGCCCAGACTGTGTGTTCACGTATTGACTATCCAGCCTAAGGGATCGGAGAGTGGGTTGATATAGAGGATTGACACACTGAGCAGATTGGACAGAACACATTCACTGCCTAGCCCCTGCGGTGGAATCTACAAAGATGCTGGACCGCGAGCTATTGAACATCATGCGCGTTATTGAGAATTGACCTGCTTCCGATAAACCGACTTCCTTCCAAGAACTCGTTTTTACGTATTGAAGACCTCGTCGATATGGAGGGACTTGACGCATATAGCGGATTGTACGAGTTAACGCACGAACTATCCCGCCTCAGTGGTGATACCAACGACCCGCCACTTCACTGATCTACTGAATATCCTGTAGCAATGCATTCACTGCCGTCAGTGGTGCAAATGAAATGCGCCCGCTGCTCTACGATCCCTAAGTGAATCATGGGCTTTGAATGTGTTTAACTGGAGTACGAGCTATGTCATTTATCTATGTGCGTTATTTACAGACAAGGTGTTAACTAGAATTGCCCGCTGATCAACTGCCTTCCAAGCATACTTTAGTGTACAACTACCGGGAATCAAGAGTGCTGTTCAAAACTGTGCTTCATAACTATACCTCATAATGCAAGCTGACGTGGATATTTCAAGGATTGTAGTGTATTTGTGCTAGTGTTGCCAATATCATTTTATTAGTTGGTTGAAAAGGAGGGTGAAAAAGAAAACCCTTATTTCTAAAGAACGCGATTAGACCTGTATTAGACCTGTATTGTTCTATAAATTAGCTAGTCTTTTTCTGTTTTAGTTATTATTTATTATTATGTATTGTTAAGGTGCCTTTCCACTAGATATGTGGTGTGTAGGAAGCTTACCTGTGATGGCTTAAATCTACCAATAGGATCACTCATCACTCACGCTACCATTCCTGAAACTTTTCTTGTCTCCGACGCATAAATGACTTCATCGTCCAGCTGCGGCGGTAAGGGATCATATTAGTGGATTTGACACATATCGCAGCAATGCTGCTTATCTCAGGAAACAGCAAGCAGACTCCTTAAGCTACTGGGGTGACATTTCCTATAGTTAAATTTACTAATCAAAGTAGATTTAAAATTAAAATGTACTAATAAGTGTATATAATATCTCTCCAGCAAGGAGACGTAATGGCTAACATAACTGTTGCTATAAACAGAACTTATGAATTTCCGTTAGGTACAAATGTACAAAATAGACCCAATTATATCTAGCTAAATAAACAATTTGTAAATAGATTATTGAATAATTTATATTAAAGAAACTGTAATGCATTTTGTACTATATTATCAATGAGTGTATTAGTTCAACGCAAACTTAAATCTAGCTAAGAACTGCAAGTTTTATCGCTTTATGCGCATTTTTAGCGTTCTTAGGTACTGCTTAGTTTCGTTATGTCTATCTGTCGAAAAAACGTTTTCTACAAACTTTCGGTGGATTCGTTTTGGTGTTAACTGCTAAATTATTATAATTAAGAATGTAAATAGACAGCTAAATCATCGCAGCAGCTATTTTGACTCGCTGCGATACGTGCGCACGTTGAGTGGGACCCTAAGCGTGTCCTGTGCTTCGTTAAACTTGCTTCACATTCATTTCATAAACACCTTAGCATTTTTTAATAAATGTGAAAATTGTAAGAGTGCATTTGTAAAAACAAATCAGCATTTTTAGGCTTAGTACCACCATGTACATATGTACAAAGGTACATACTGAAATATTTAAATGAGTTGCTGTGTTCCTTCTGAGTAAATTTAATTTAGTATTTAAAAACTACATAATATATATAATATATAATTTCCCCAACTCGTTTCGATGCCTTCGCTAACATAATTTATTTCTCAAACAAATGACCTTAAATTCCACATTCAGTACTTCCAATAGCTTCGACTATTGTGGTCGGTCGTTAAAATTTCACGGTCCTTGGTAAAACCAGATTTTTTGAAATAATTCTTAATATTTCAAAAAAAAAAATTATATTACTTAATAAACAAGAATCATGAAAACAAAGTTTCTGTTTCTTTGGCTTTGACGAACAGAACAGAACATTTGTTCATTTGGAAATGGTAAAAACTCGCGGTCAAAGTAGGCTCTCGGTGACATCATACGACACTAGTTTTGTGCGTGTTTGGTAGATAGATAAATATTCGTGATCCTTATTTGAAGGACTGGTATGTATGTATGTATGTAGTAAGGAATTAGTGTAAATGCAAAATAACTATACAATTTGTAATTATTTTGTACAAAGAATGAATAAATTAAATTAATTATTATGTGTATTTGCTTTTGTTTTAATTAAGTTTAACTAAATTAATTAGTTTTTCACAATTTCGTGGCAAGAGGCTGTATTTATATTTTTTGTATGTACATCGCCTGGCGAAAAGCCTGGCGATCATAAAATTGCATGACTTAAAATCTCCTTAGAAATACTTCAATTTCAACTTCTTCGGTTAAAAATACACAATTCTTCTTTATTCAAAATGCTGTCATAACGTTAACGTCAAACACTAAACAGACTGTGCGTCAAAAAATAATGTAGGAAATAATTTATATAATTTATTAGAAAATTACAGTGAAAAACTATTCAAACTTGTGGTAATCATTAGAAAATCTAAAATGTTTGTCACACCTCTCCGAAATTGCGGCACATGGAAACAAATCCACTGTGTACTTGCTATCAGCAGCAATAACAACATTCCACCTATCCCGAGTGCCCTATGTAAGTATACCGAGACCTAGGCACGACATGTTCAAGACTGAGGCACGTTCTGACCAAGACTTATATCAGTGACTCACATATTGTCCTACACCTAACTAAACATGCAACGTGATTTTCAAGATTCGCGTTCTGAGTGTTAGGAAGAACGCGAATTGGTATCTGTTGAGATGATTATTTGATTATTCAAACACTATCTACACGTAGTAGATTGTTTGCATAATCAAATACAGTATGGATAATAATTTATCTTAGTAGGTCATTGAACATAGGCTCTGCGAACTTTTGCGCAACACACTCGTGAAGAAAACTGTTATTGCCAGATAAACAAATATACGTTCCGAAAATATCGAATGCAGTGAGAAAGTACAAATAATATAAATAATTATCAAAACACAAGCGCAGGTATTATTTACGTTATTTAGCTAAATAAGTGCTCACACTAACAGTAAACAAAAAACATAACACCAATAACAATCAACAGACTAATTATTAACAACGAACAAAAACACAACGGAGACTTTTGTAACCGACTGTGGTCAAGGCAGATAAAGACTTTTGTAACCGACTGTGTTCAAGACAGATAAAAAGATAGAGATAAAACAAAAAAGTTTCTGTTCGATTTTATAATGAGGTTTTAAATGTTCTGAAACAGTTGTTGCCCAAGAAGTATATGAATAATAGATTACTAAGATTTAAGTAAATCTGATATAAATGAACTGAATGTTACTAAAAAAAATTGACGAGCTCTGTGGCGCGGTGGGCGAGAAGGCCCGCTTGCGACGCAGGAAAATGACACGAAAGTCCCTAAAATATAACAATAAAAAAAGTCTACCACCGCCCCGCGCACCCCGCTTTTGTCACTTGGCACCATTTGGTTCATAAAAAATTTTACTGCGTAACCTTAGAATAGAATAGAAAAACATTTATTTAAACAAGGTACAAAATACAGGCATAGAATAACAAACGGCAACTAAAGTAGTTTATCATGGGAAACTACATCGAGTCTTCTCTACATCCATACCGCAATGCTTGAAAACGAAAGTTTTCAACCAGTGCGTCCTACCCGTTGTGGCCTACGGAGCTGAGACGTGGACACTCACGATAGGGCTGGTCCACCAGTTCAAAGTCGCTCAGCGAGCTATGGAAAGAGCTTTGCTCGGAGTTTCTCTGAAGGATAGGATTCGTAATGAATACATCCGACAGAGAACCAAAGTTGTAAGCTGAAGTGGCAGTGGGCCGGCCATATCTCGCGAAGAACCGACGGCCGCTGGGGCAAACGTGTTCCTGAGTGGAGACCACGACTCGGTAAACGTAGTGTAGGACGCCCTCCAGCCAGGTGGGATGACGACCTGCGAAAGACTGCAGGTAGATGCTGGATGCGTCAAGCTGAAGATAGGGAGCTATGGCGTTCATTGGGGGAGGCCATGTCCAGCAGTGGACTAATATAGGCTGATGATGATGATGATGATCATGGGAGTAAATGACACAAATAGTGATATTAAGAAAATAAGATTACCTCCATGACCCTGCGCCGAAATAGGGGTTGGCTCAGCATGTGCTGAACATAATTTTTTTACCTTCTGTGCGTAGTTTGAACCTGCCAAGATAAATTGTCCGCACTATACTAGTAGAAAAAAATATATCTAACTAGCATTTAACTATAATTGAAACAATTGAGCTATCTGCAGACTTTGCAAACAAGGCTTCGTAACCAATACACCCGACAGACCCAAAGTTATCGACATAGCTCTAAGAATTAGCAAGCTGTAGTGACAGTGGGCCGGCCATATCTCACGAAGAACCCGCAACCGCTGGGATAAATGCGCTTGAGTGGAAACCGCGGCGAGGGCGTCTGCACGACCTGCGGGGCTAGGATGAACGTCGCGAGAAGCCTGTTTCGTCGCTATTACTCGTGAAAAATGGCGATGACATTGTTTTCTTTGGGTACCGCTAGTAGGTATAATAAATATGTTCACAATAAAGTGCTAAAGAATTATCTATAGGTATAGTTAATAAATAAATCTGTTGTTTGATGTCCGCGCGCAAATCCTTGAAATTGCTTCTACTGCTTTTTGTGTCGAAGCTTTTGCTGCTTTTTGGCACCATTCTGCCAGTAAATCAAACTGAAACTATGAACCTCACAAAACCAGTTTCTACGACAAATCCTTCTCCATCCTGGCCATAAGGTTGTGGTAATACTACCAGAGTCCATTAGAAAAACTATCCTTGACAGTTTTTAATGTTCGCCAAGGAGTTTTTCCTGCCAAAATAATTGTTATTGGTACTTACTATTTATTTATTTATGTATTTAAGTAGTGTATTATTTTGTTTGGTATTTGTAATATTTATTATTTGTTTTTTAGTAGGTATTCTTGTTATGTTCTTAATAAGATTACCTGTGGTACACGCCCTGCCTTTTCTTACATTCATATAATTATTTCCATCCAAAGGTTGCCTGGAAGAGATCGCTTCTGAGCGATAAGGCCGCCCATTGTACTTGTCGCATATAATGTATTCTTGTAATGATTGATTTGATTATGGTGTACATTACATAATTTTTGTATTGTATTGTACTGTATGAAGGTGAAAACCAAAAAGGTTAATTTTATTTCTTTCATGCAGTTTAGTAAAACCTCTATGGTTGTATTGGTAACGAATGAACTAAATGGGTTTTCGTGTTCAGTTCAGTTCAGTTATTTATTGATAAGAATATTCTTATATGTCAAACATAATGCAAACATAACACAAACATAATGTGTGTGTGGCTGTCTTTACGCTACTCGACTGTACTCGACATCGTCGAGTATTATATCTTTCGTGGGGCGCATGTTAGAGTATTCGAGATAACAAGTGACGACAACTTAAATACCTTGACGTTACGCCCGCCACGTCTTTTGTGGCGCGCACGCTTGCCCCACAGTTGGGATGACGACTTGCGAAGGACTGCTGGCAGATGCTGGATGCGTCTAGCTGAAGACAGGGTGCTATGGCGCTCATTTACCCCATAGCTCAGGCCTATGTCCAGCCGTGGACTATCATAGGCTGATGATGATAACCTTCTACATTTGCGACCGACTCGCAATAAATAAGTAAATTTCATTCCGTAGCAAAATATATCTCAACGTGTTGCTAAATGTATATGAACGGAAAGTAAGTTTTAGGCGCCGTATCATGCACTATTACAAATCCTGTAACAGCACATAATTCCAGGCCGTCACTACGCCAAGAAGGGTGGTCCCAAAGGCGACGGATGTTGCAAAGAACTGGACCAGACTCAAGGAGGATTAAAGAAGATAGTGGACTGGCCCCGCAGCGACGGTCCCCCGCCGCAGCCTTGGGTGTGCTCGTGTCCCAGGGACCCGCAGCCCCCGCCTTGCTTCGACCCTTACCGGATCAAAGTGGCGGACGTCGTTGTGCCACCCTTACCTCCTAGTAATGCTAAGGTAAGAAATATTTAAAACAAAGCATCCTAAGACATATCAATAGGGGTTTGAACCATTCCGGCCAGCAGCGGCGCGGCGCTATCAGTGTATTAGGTTCAAAATAAAGTACGCAGGTTCAAATAACTGATGAGGTTAAAAACCCTATTGATACCTGGACATACATTGCTGACAGTAGATAGTTTGGTTCTGAGGCGATCTTTATTAAATTCAGAAATATTTACCATATTTAACACAACTTATAGATATTTGCTATCTTTTACTTCTCAGTAGGTACCTTACCAAAAGTATCACGAAAGACCCCAAGTTGCGTTTAACCAGTGTTAAAAAGTGCGTTTGACGAACTGAGAGCCACATCGCGTCGTGAATAAAGGACTAATGAAACCCAGCTTGTGCTTTGTTCATCAGTGGACGGTGGCGTGGACGAGCGGCGAGCAAACCAAGGGTCCGGGCATGAACCAGCAGTGGGAGGGGTCCCAGTCGGCGCGGGAGGTGTCGGCGGAGCAGGAGGAGGCCAGGGACGAGGTCGCCGAGCGGGGCCTCATGGGCGTGCTCAGGGACATCCTCAACAAGCTGCGGGGCAAGTCCAAGGGCGACACCGACTCGATCGTGGCCGACACCCGCGGCGCTCTCTAGCGCTACCGTAAGCTCCGAGCTCCCGCTATTCGTCCAGCGCACTTGACACGACTCCTCTCTCTGCCATTGAAAGTTGTTTGTTCGACAGGAGCTGCCGAGCGAAGACTCGCGCGAGATGTTCCTCGGCCCCGTCGAGGACTGGTGCAAGACTAGGGTCCGCGACCTCTTCCACAACTCTCAGGTCGTTCACCCCGACTACTGGCGCGAACGATCACCTCCACTTAAAAAATACACGGAAGCCGTCACAGACGTACTGCCGAAGCTCGGCTACCACGGGAGGACAAAGTACAAGTATGCCTTCCACGAGCCGTGGAAGCCTCTCGACCGCATGGCTCTGCTGGACCGCGCCGAGCGGCAAGAAACCGGCAGCTTGGAGGAACACGCTGTGACTGATGACGAACAACTCACACCCAGTGCTTCTGATGCAGTGCAAAAAAATTGAAAATGGTTAAATATCGCACGTTTGCAATCGGTTGCTAAAAGGATTTTCTAAAAGTGCCTGTGGTGATAGCTTAAACGCATTGTTACCTAGAATTCTTAAGGTGGATTACACAGTTATTGCACATGTACTAGCTTAATAAATGCATATTGTTGGCTAACCGATTTGTTTCATTCGAAAAACAGAACACTCCTGATCTGTCCATTAAACATTGTAACAAACCAGCACAAAACACAACAACCCTTAGGTAGTCTCACGAACCTATTATCAGCGGATGTTTGTATGCCACGAAACAAAACGTTGCGCGAGGTATGCGTAGACCAGACCAGACGCAGAGTAAGCGTAGAACAGTCTTCGACGCGCACATGGCCTTGTAGAGCAGACGAGGAAAGTGAGACTTACACCAAAGTAAAAAAGAATAATTCAATTTTATATAATCAAAACCGCGTCTTCTAGTTACAGAATTATTGAGAATAATTGTAATGGAATAAAACTGATTGCGCTGGATTTGGCTAAGTTCACGTGTTAGAGATAGAGATAGAGATAGAGAAACTTTTATTGGAACATTTTGTTGGCTTAGTTATAATTCAGCCATAATAGGTAATAGATATGACGTAGAAGTACAAGAACGACAAAAAAAAATTTCCTGCTCATTACGAAACAGACATAAAATCTACTATAAAATAAACAATATAAATAAATATAATGCTGGACAATTTACACAGCATTATCTAGCCCCAAGCTAAGCAGAGCTTGTGTTATGGGTACTAAATGACTGATAATACAATACATTACATAGATTAATTAAAAGTCGATTTCTATGTATAATAATAATATTTATTATACATAGAAAACGACGTTTTCTCGACATGACGTCATTGGACAGAATAAGATATTTTTTGTTTGTATGATGGAACATGTAATACTTTTATTTCTCATATTTTTCTATAGGACAAGGTAAATACTGAATGCTCTGAGACTGAGAATCCTCTATATACACTGGAGAGTTCTCCCGCCCGCGCCGCACAGAGGGGTATTTCACTAATCTAGCGGGTCAAAAATATTTTTACGGTTTTTTAGGTTTAGTATGACGTAAATAAGACAAGCAACATATACACCGACAAAAATATTTATTATTTCTTTTTAAGCCAAATCACAAAACAATAAGAAATTCGAAAGACAATAGGTACATACGGGACAATACATAAAATACGTTAGTTTATACATAATAAACACAAAACATAATATTTATATCATAATCATTACATTAGTATCCCTGCTGAAAATTGGCCATAATATCTACATATTTATTGCATACATACATAGTCAGATAATAAATTAAAAAAATCTTTTAAAAAAAGTTATTCAGAATTTCAACGTACTGCTATTTTCCGCATCCGGACTATTCCGGAACCAATTTTTTTAGTATTCGTTACTTAGAGATCTATAGTTTTTATATTAATTACAAAATTTGCCGGATCTACCAGGATACTAAAACAAATATCTTTCTAAACATAAATTACTTAGAAAAAATATCATTATTTTAGACGTTATTTCTCGATTACTAAAAGTATATTTAACTGAAACAAATTTGATCAAATAAACAATATAAATAAATAAACATTTGGATTGTTACATACCTGAAGTCTCCGAATCCATTGCTATTTTGCACCAGATAAACACAGGAAATTTCAAATTAACTCGCAAAGTTAACGCTTTCGCAAAGTCACCGAGAACAAACACGTAGGTACACCAGGTTCAACGATCAAGTTTCGGCTTCATTTATTGGATAACGCGCATCGGGAGAAGTCTGGGGCGGCGGCCTAGTGTTCCTTGGAATGCCGTTGTTAGCGAATGAAGAAGCTTTTTTTTAAACTTTATTATTTTGACTTTTGGCCGGCTAGATTAGTGAAATACCCTGCGCGGCATGTACGCCGCTTCTTGCTATGAATATCCATTCTTTCGATTTTTAGGTTTCTTTTGTACGTAGGTAGGTTTATTTTACCCAGGCTGATGTTTGATCAATGGTATGACAGAATAATTGACATTGAAATTTGAAATTTTTAATGAAATTTTTATTTATTGCATGGGTACAAACATTGACAAAGTAAAGTTTCATCTTAAAATAACAGACTCTTGTAAACTCTTTTTCTTGGAATATAAAATTTTGACACTACCAGCACTGTATATTTTGGAGACAGCTATGTTTGTTAAGAATAATCCAGAGCTCTTCAGTAAACCTTCGGATTTCGTTATCCGAAACAGGCGTGACAACCGTAAAGTCTGTTTACCTAACAGAAATACCACAATGATGAGCAATAGTATCTTTGGTATGGCCCCGTCTATATATAACAAACTACGAAAGTCTATAAGACTATTGCCGAAATTGGAGTTCCAAAGAAAACTTAACACATACTTTCTAACAAATGTTATTATACTATTAATGAATTCATTACTTGCAAAGATTTAACTACTCCATGTCATTCGTTATCTTTAAGTTTTTCCTTTATTAATATTTTATTTTTGTTTTAATCAATTTTCATTATTTATTTTACAATTTTTTTGATTTTAATTATATCTCTGCAATTTTAATTTCATCACATACATTGTAAATCTGACATTGCACACTTAACGGTAGAAATACATTGAATCACACAATAAATAAAATAATGCTGGACAATTCACACAGCATTATCTAGCCCCATGGTAAGCAGAGTTTGTTTTATGGGTACTAGATAACTGATATACATAATACAATGCATTACATAGATTGATATTTTTTAATATACATAGAAAACGACCAGAACACCCGAAACAAATATCTGCAGATCGTACACACATTTGTTCCGAGGCGGGAACCCGCAACCTCCTGCGTCGCAGGCGGACCATCGCCCACCGCGCCACATCGGTCGTCAGAACGAAACATGATAAGAATAAAATAAAATCGTTTGTTAACTAATATTAAGTATGAGGAGACCCACTAATCATTTATCAGACAGAGAACCCAGCAGGAAAAAAAGTCTCGCCTCAGCATAAATGCCTTACCACTGAAGAGTACCTACATAGATAGGCGCTGTTTTTAACCAACTTCAAAAAACGAGGCGGTTCTCAATTATTTTGTTACAAGTTGTTACAGAACTTTCGACTGGGTGAACTGATTTTGTTGATTCTTTTTTTAATTGAAAGCTGGAGCTTCCCGTATGGTCCCATTTAATTTGGTACAGTTCAGACAACTAGTTTAGCATCCATGAGATAACCTTATAAATCTTAATTTGCATTATGTATGTGACGACTAAATATCAAGCCAACCGATTTCGACGAGTATTTTTATAAAAACTAAGTTTTAAACCCATTTTAATTTTTTTGGAAATTGAAGTCGGTATAATGTTTTTTTAAACACGCTAAATTACATAGTTGGCGGGCCCTTGTTATCAAATCAAATCATTTATTCGCTGGAATGTAGGTACAAAAGCTCTTAATAATAATAGTATTTCTAAAAAACCAAAACTGAAAAATGTATCATACAATAATGACATACATAGAAGCCTTTGATAGGCTTTGATAATAATATTTTGACTATATTATCTCCTTCTGACATTGCAAATCATTTCAATAACTTCTTCGCTCAAATTGTAACGACTTTGACTAGAGATCTCAGGGATTCAATAAATGAATCCATGAAATTTGTCCATAAATTTACAGTGCAAAACGAAAGTAGCAAATCAAATGTACTAGACACATAAGTTATGAACATACTGGTGGTTTCTTCTCACTTCTTCCACTGGTGGACAAAAAATTGAAGTGAAATATAAAATATGACGTGTCTAAGTGCTTATTTGTAAGCTTAAAGAAATAAAAACTTTTCATTTTCATTTTTCATTTTCAGTCAGTTTGTGCTAAGTGAAATTACTCCAATTAAAATAATTAATCAGTTAAAATCCAAAAATTCTTATGACCTCTGGGTCTTATCTTCTTCTCTGTTAACACTTTGAGTGCTGAAATCAACTCATAAAGAATGAAATAGCTAAAACTTTAACAAATGTTATAATCCAAGGTTATTTTCCTGACATGCTTAAAATAGCTAAAGTAATTCCACTTTTTAAGAAGGGCTCTCGTAGTGATACTAATAACTATAGGCCCATATCTCCCTTACCTGTATTTAGTAAATTTTTGAGAAATACATAACCAATGAGCTGTACTTATTTATAGAAAAACACAAAGTATTGAATAGTAGACAGTTTGAATTTCAGCGAAAAAGAGCACCAATCATGCAATAGCCTCCTTAACTGAGGGTATTTTACTCGATTTGGACAAGTCTAAAATTACATACGGTTTGTTTTGTAATCTTTCGAATGCTTTTGACTGTGTCTGTCATAAGATTTTCTTAAAAAAGCTGGAGCATTATGGTGTTCGTTAGCATCGTATCTGTCTAATTGGAAACAAATTTTGGAATTAAAGTTTTAAATCGGAATTTATTTATTTATTTAAAGCATTACAACTATTTTTACAGGTATTACCTAATACAATAGTGTAGTCAACCTAATTTATCACTAGCATCGAATTTAATAAAACTAATAATCCAATATACATATGGCAATGAGCAAAAAAAATCCAATCACAAATGTCCTCAGGAAAAATAATTCAATACATTAGTGAGTAAAAATAAATACAATTGTCAGTAGCATATACAAAAATATTATTTACAATAACATAAATTGAATATTATGGTATATAGCCCGTGCGAACTCGCTCTGTGGACAGTCGAATACATCAATGGTCTCCGCTACCCGATTTAATACCTGTAATGGTGCGCGTCAGAGGGGCTTTGTTCAGCAGGTTAGTCCTTCCGCGAGGCACTGCGAACAGAGGCGGCTGCCTACGCCGCCCTACGTACTCGTCCGGTACGCACAGGCTCATCATTTCCAAGATGGTTATCATCCCACGGAACACCTTTACCACATACAGCGAAAGCGCCATATCCCTTCTGATTTCCAACTTGTTGTATCCAACCATACCCAAAACAAATAGGGTTGGATACATCAAGGGATAGAAAGGGTAGACGCCATATCTTTTCCAGTAAAGGTATCGAGTGAACTTGTTCTGTATGCGCTCCATCATGAGACTATATTTAGCTTCGTGAGGAGCCCATACAGAACCTGCGCTTTCCATCTGGCTTCTGAACAGGGCATCATACATTGTTGTTAGAGCCCTAATGTTTTTAAAACCACTTGATTGTCGTAAAAGGAATCCTAAAATTCTATACGCCTTTTTGCAAATTATCACAACATGGGCTCTGAACCTCAACTCGGTGTCCAATCGAACCCCAAGATCTCTCACCGATTCCACACGCTTCAACTCCGCTCCTTCTATCTGGTAGTTATAGTGGAGTGGGGCTGTTGCTCTACTAAATGTTATTATGGAACATTTGTACACATTCAATTGCAACTTGTTTCTCTGGCTCCACTCCACTACCCTATCCACGTCTTGTTGAAGACGGACGCAATCTCCTTCTTCCTTCATTGGCAAGATCAACTTGAGGTCGTCTGCGAACAACAGACATTTAGCCTCCGTGACAACTTCTGGCAGATCGTTGATCATAACGATAAATTCCAGTGGTCCTAAGTTGCTCCCTTGGCTTATCCCTATCTTCGTGAATTGTTCAGATTTGCACCCCACATACAGCTGCCTGTTCTCCATGTAGCTTGCAAGGACCTGCAGCAGTTTGGTGGTGCAGTCGATCGTCGCCAGCTTTGATAATAATATGTCATTATCGACCAAGTCAAACGCTTTTTAAAATCGAAGTAAGCGACGTCGACTTGATCCCCTGCGTCTACGTTTGGGAGTATGTAAGACATCGAGTTGAGGAGGTTGCTGGTCGTGCTGCAGGCTGGTCTGAAGCCGTGCTGCAGACTCGAACACTTTTGCCGCTGTTGATAGTATGGCAATAGGGTTAAATATATGCCCTAGTGGCTCTACGAGAACCCTACGACAGTCTCTCACTACATACACGGGAATCCCGTCCGAACCTATGAACTGCTTCGGTTTGAGCCAAGTGAGTGCCGGGCATACCTCTGCCTCCGAGAGCCGTGGCACGTGGACGCGTGCACTGCTGGCGCGGCTTGAAGCCTCGGCCTCGCTTACGTCTAGAGCCGCCGTATCGGTGCCGTAAACCGAAAGAAAATACTTAGCGAATTCCTCCGCACATTCGCACTCCAGAAGTGTATTACCGTCTTTAGTGATCTTCTTTCGGTTCACTGCACCCCGTTTCGGTTTTATGTAAGACCAGAATGCCTTCGGGTCTTCCGTTAGTCGGCTCTGCACTCGGTCCTGATGTTGTTGATGCTCTGTTAGTATCATTTCCTTGACCCTCGCTCTACATTCTGAAAAGGCCTGGTAGTTCTGATCGGACACACTCGTCTTGTACGATTTATGCAGTCTGGCCTTGTGTTAAATTTCCCGAATGATATCTACCGTATACCACTTAGGGTAACTATACCTAGAGTTCCACAGGGATCTATCCTAGGTCCTCTTTTATTCATATTATACATTAATGACATTGTAGTTTGCCTTGAGAAAGAAAGTGACATGGTCCTCTTTGCGGACGACATGACTGTAATTGTAATCGATAAGAATAAGGAAAATGTGTTTGTAAAACAAGATAATCTAACAAGTAATATCAAAGAATGGTTTAGTGCTAATAATCTCCTACTGAATGTAGATAAGACAAATATATTAAATTCTTTTTAGGCAGTGACAAATCGGATGACTTTGTTAAAAATATTATTGATAAGCACTTTTTTAATTCTCTTGACATTATGAATTTTTTTAGGTATAAATAGTGACTCAAAATTAACGTGGACTAAACATATTGACGCTCTAGTTGGCAGACTTAAATCAGCTGTTTTCGCTATCAACACAATTCGACAACTTAGTGATATCAAGGCTGCAAAAACTGTTATCATGTATTTCTATTCCGTCATGATCTATGGTATAATAGCATGGGGAAATGCCACCCAATCAAAAAGAGTTTTCATCTTGCAAAAACGGGCAATAGGCGCGATTCTGCAAATGAAAAACACAGAATCGTGTAAGGAAAAGTTTAGATAATTAGGAATTATAACAATGACTAGCGAATAATATTTATCAACATTTAATGTATGTAAAACTAAACATTGATAAATTCAATTTAAATGGAGATACATTAAAACATTCAAATGGCTATAACACCAGAACTAGAAATGTCATTGCTATACCTACTCATAGACTTGCAAAAGTGGGTAAAATCTTTTTATGTGTAGGTGTAAAATATATAACAAACTAGAACATGACATTCGGAATTCAGATAATATAAATAATTATAGCATTGCAATCAAAAAAATGTTTATTGAGAAATCGTAATAAACACTTGACGAAGCTATTGCTGATGATATCACTGTTATACCTACCTAATCATTGTATGTAGGTATTCTACTCGGACCAATTTTACTTATTATTAATATACTTACACCTTACGTTTTATTCTGTAACATAAATGATGTATAAAATTTGTCATTTCTAAGTGCACCAATGTATGCTTATGGAATAAATAAATACAATACAATACAATAATACATTCTGCCTCGTTGAGGCGTGCAAATTTAAAATGTTAGGCTTTATAAAGTAAATATGTCAGCAAATGTTATACAATTTAAAATGTGTCACAGTGTTATGCAGTAGAACAGTAGATGCAGGCCCATATCAATAACAATACTAGATATAATGACCGGTTGGTTCCAGCCGATGCTAGATTGCGCCAAAATAAAAAAAGGTCCGTGCGCACTGCCGGCCGCACCGCCGTTCCCGCCCTGCAAGCCACCGCCGCCGCCGCCATTCCCCTGGATATATGTCTGGATCACCGGAGGCTTTTTCACCTTAATGGGTCTGGTGAGTGCCACCTTTACTTTCACTTTATTACCACTAGTAAGAGCTATTAAGGCGCTTATTACGCCTCGGTCCACCCGTGGACTGTTAAGGGCTGGTGTTGTTGAGTGTCCTTTAGTTTGACCTGACACACCTCATCAGCAATTACCTACGTCCACTGCTGGACATGAGAAATGTTTTGCCATAAACTTAGTAGTGGTAGGTAGGAGTAGATTGGTGATCGCAGTGGATTGATGTGTTAACCACCCATCCTACATATATTGATTTTTGAAAGCTATTTGAATGGCCTTCGTATTTTGCAATTGTTTGGTTTAATTGTATAGGATGGGTGATTTAAGCGTTATCGCAGCAGAAGGAAGCTGCTGCCCTTTCTCTTATTTGTTTATTTATCCCTTATTTACACTAACTTGAGTAAATGGGATTAATTCAGTACCTACTAATATCAGTTTATTTCCTAATACCTATGTCTAGAAAGTACCTGGTTTTTTATCCCGATAAATATTCGGGTGTTTTGTGTTTGACTTATGTTTTCTATGTAATAACATGTTTTTATCTTTCTATTATCAGCTTTACAAAATATACTTATACTACCTATCAACTCAAGAATCCGAGGAAAACAAAGCTATCTGTAAGTAATAGTATATTTTATACAAGGGACCAAAACACCCCATTATATAATACATAGACGAGGTTATCATACCTGCTCCCGGCCGAGCGTAGCGAAGAGTAGATATGGGTCTGGCCCGAGTACAAAACACCCCATTATACATAGACGAGGTTGTCATACCCTCTCCCGCCCGAGCGTAGCGAAGAGTAGATATGGGTCTGGCCCGAGTACAAAACACCCCATTATACATAGACGAGGTTGTCATACCTGCTCCCGCCCGAGCGTAGCGAAGAGTAGATATGGGTCTGGCCCGAGTACAAAACACCCCATTATACATAGACGAGGTTGTCATACCTGCTCCCGCCCGAGCGTAGCGAAGAGTAGATATGGGTCTGGCCCGAGTACAAAACACCCCATTATACATAGACGAGGTTGTCATACCTGCTCCCGCCCGAGCGTAGCGAAGAGTAGATATGGGTCTGGCCCGAGTACAAAACACCCCATTATACATAGACGAGGTTGTCATACCTGCTCCCGCCCGAGCGTAGCGAAGAGTAGATATGGGTCTGGCCCGAGTACAAAACACCCCATTATACATAGACGAGGTTGTCATACCTGCTCCCGGCCGAGCGTAGCGAAGAGTAGATATGGGTCTGGCCCGAGTACAAAACACCCCATTATACATAGACGAGGTTGTCATACCTGCTCCCGCCCGAGCGTAGCGAAGAGTAGATATGGGTCTGGCCCGAGTACAAAACACCCCATTATACATAGACGAGGTTGTCATACCTGCTCCCGGCCGAGCGTAGCGAAGAGTAGATATGGGTCTGGCCCGAGTACAAAACACCCCATTATACATAGACGAGGTTGTCATACCTGCTCCCGCCCGAGCGTAGCGAAGAGTAGATATGGGTCTGGCCCGAGTACAAAACACCGCATTATACATAGACGAGTTTGTCATACCTGCTCCCGCCCGAGCGTAGCGAAGAGTAGATATGGGTCTGGCCCGAGTACAAAACACCCCATTATACATAGACGAGTTTGTCATACCTGCTCCCGCCCGAGCGTAGCGAAGAGTAGATATGGGTCTGGCCCGAGTACAAAACAATACTTTTCACTTCGATTGCGAGAAAATAAAACAACCACCTTCATATTGCACACTTTTTTACTTCTTTATTTCACGAATTTGTAATTTCACGTGAGTTTGACCGCAACGGATATAATCATTGTAATTTCACGTGAGTTTGACCGCAACAGATATAATCATTGTAATTTCACGTGAGTTTGACCGCAACAGATAGAATCATTTTAATTATTTCTTTGCCTTTCTGTTCCATTTGTATATTATTAACTTAATTTTAGTTTGATGACATTTTCAATTAAATAAGCCATATTCACCGTCTGTTATTTTTTTTTATCTAGACATCCTGTGATTTCGCACTAAATATATCTAGGAACACTATATATATCTTACCTATGTGACGAACATCACAAATTCACGTCAGACAAACATACCCCATCGACGGAAATAATGTTTGACGTTCAAGTTGGACGATTTATTTATTTATTTAACAGAATCCAGGGCTTTTTCTAAACAAACTTAAAATACTATGTTTTTGATGTTGTCAAAAAGTCTGTATTCTCATGTTAGGATGATATTCATCTTGGTTTAATTTTTTTAATAAATTCTTTTGTATTTGCCAGGGCGCCCTCGACGCAGGATAAAGCGGCCGTTCCACGAGAAAGACCTGCCGGCCTGCGTCCAGTACTTGATCATAGGTACGGGCGCGGCGGGCTGGGCCGCCTATAGAGCCATCATGCAACATGATAAACAGGCCAAGGTAACGTAACCCATGGGCTTCGCAATAGAGAGACAATAAAGCGGCCTTTCCACGAGAGTGATCTGTCTGCCTGCGTCCAGTACCTGATCATAGGTCTAGGGATCTGCGTATATAATATTAATAACCATATAATATTAATATCCCATCCTCTTCTTTATGCGCTCGATCGTTATTCAATTTAGGACGACGATATATGGAGATAGAGGGATAATTGGTTGTAGGTACAAAAGTGAGTGCTCGTTGAAATCTTTTACTTGCTACGCCAAGTCCTGCGTAGCGTCGCAGCACGTGCTACAACGTTCTATAATAAAACTAGTTTCTGTATCATCAATTAGCCATAATAAAAGAAAGAACGTTAGGCAAAATAACTCTTTAAAAAAAATAAACTTCAGAGTTGCCTGGATGACCTCTAGCTCCAGAGTTGGTTTGCCATGTTGTTAACGCGCAAGTTACCTTGGATACAAGATGCGTGTAAAACAGGCCTAAGAAAGTGTTCTTTCCAGGTATTCTTCATAACAAAGGAGGACATACTCCCGTACAAACGCCCTCCGCTGTCGAAGTTCATGTGGTGGAACTCCGAGCCGCCTGATCTGAAGACCCTCGCTTACCTCGAGGGTTTGCGTAGATTGTCGTAAGCACTTCTAAACTTTGGCCAACACAAAACTCCAAAATAAAAAAATATACTGTCATACTTTATATGATTATTATCAAATAACAAACTTTATACTATAAATTAGTGCAAATTCTTAGCCCAATGCTTAAATAATATTTCACGAATGCAAAGGCCTTATTATATACTACATAGGTATAATACATGAGACGTTTGTGGCCTGATATGGTTATATAATGATGACACGATAAAATTAAATGGGTCATCATCATCATCAGCCTATAGCCACTGTCCACTGCTGGACATAGGCCTCCCCCAATGAGCGCCAAAGCGCCCTGTCTTCAATAATTAAAAAGTAAAGAGAGGGAAAGTAAAGTAAGGAAAGTATTATAATTGTATTAAGTATTGGGTGTATCATGTTTTTAACAGGAGTAAGACAACACTGTAAGTCGACCGATGTGGCGCGGCGGGCGAAAGTCCGCCTGCGACGCAGGAGGTTGCGGGTTCGATTCCCGCCTTGGAACAATTGTGTGTACAATCTGCAGATATTTGTTCCGGGTGTTCTGGTCGTTTTCTATGTATAATAAAAAATATATATCTATGTAATGTATTGTATTATGTATATCAGTTATCTAGTACCCATAACACAAGCTCTACTTACCATGGGGCTAGATAATGCTGTGTGAATTGTCCAGCATTATTTATTTATTTATTCTATAACCGACATGCTTCGATACGCGGCGCACTAAACAAATACCTATTACTCTACAATACATAAAGATATTCGCGTTTTCACCCGTTCACCAATTTACCTGCAAGATACAACGATCACAGCAACCACGCTCAAACACAACTCATCTCCTTCCAGCATGTACTACGCGCGCTGCAAAGACTTCATGGACCCCGTGAAGTTCTACCGTAAGAAGAAAGGCCCCGCGCTGTCGATCGCGACCGGCTGGTGCGTGATCCGGATCGATGCGGACGAGCACGTAGTCTACGTGCAAACCGTCTGCGGGGAACAGCCCATCTACTACGAGAGACTCCTGCTGGCGCCGGGTAAGGGAACCTGAACTCTGCAGCTAAGACTAGCTCATAATAATGAGTGATTGAGCGAACAGCCTACCCCATAATAGTCCTTTATTCGTAACTAGCGGACCTTCCCGGCTTCGCACGGTTTTAGTACCGATACCTAACATTTTGAAAATATAATATACTGCTGTGTTCACGGGGGATAGTGTAGCTTCAGCAGTGGACTAATATAGGCTGATAATGATGATGAAATAAAAGATGTAATTTTCTATCTATAACTTCCAGGATCCAAAGCGAAGAACCTAACGCTGGTCAAAAGCGCGCCGAAAGGCGTGCGAGACAAGATCCAGACCATCCGCACCATCCGCGACCTGGAGAAGGCCTACCGCAAGGTGCGGGAGTCCAAGGACGTGGTGATCCTGGGCGGAGGCTTGCTGGGGACCGAGCTGGCCTGGTTCCTCGGGAAGATGAGTGAGTCGAATATTACTTGTGCAGCCAACAAACGAAGATTTAGGCAACAATCCGTCGCAGGAAAAAAAAATCTCATTCGTCCAACGCAAAAGCTATTAAAATTGGTTTCAATCAGTCGTATGTAAATTTAGTTCTAATAAGTCACGTATTACCTAGTTTTGTACTTGTTGGTCACACGACGAACTTGTTTTTATTCGTCACCCCGTCAAATAGTTCTATATTGGTTACTAGGCCTGTTATACATCGAATAGTCCTATTTCATCACCCGACAAGCTTTATGTTTCGGAGCGGTGGTGGCCAACTTTGGCGAAAATAAATGATATATGGAGAATGAAAACCCTAAAATAAAGCCCGGTCCGACATAGTTATTGAAAAGTTGATATAATAGATTTTGACAACCGACTGTTGTTTTTTAAAACACTTAGGTTCCAGGTTGTTATTGGCAACAAAAACAGAAGTTGGTAGTGAGCTACTTCCCTATTTTATCAAAAATTATTTTCCTTTTTGTTATAATATACATATAAATAACTTGCTACGCCCTTACAGGGTACATGTACCTCTAAGGTAATAAAATCTAAGCTAAAATTATGTGACAATGTATTTGTATACAGATAACAGATAAACATTTTATTCATAACTCGCGGCCCGCCCTGGCTTCGACCGGGTGGTCATTTTTTTCAGCCAATTTTATAAATTTTACTCTTTTTCTCTCCGCTATAACCATCAACTTCAAGGAATATTCTAAAAAAGAATTAGCGAAATCGGTTCAGCTGCTCTCGAGATTAGCACTTAGCACATTCAGCGATTCATTTTATATGATAAGAATATATGTCAAATTATGAGTTACAATTTATAAATCATTATCATTATTTCAAATGTAAAAATATAATAAACTTTTAAAAATTAAATTAATCTAGATTACGAATAATTTAAGAACTCGTCGTAGGTATAGAACGTCTCCTCTACTAGCCAGTTTTTTTAGCTTTCGTTTAAAATTTTCTAAACTCGGTGCGTCCCTTGTCTATACTAATATTATAAAGAGGAAAGGTGTGATTTTTCGTTTGTTTGTAATGAATAGGCTCCGAAACTACTGGACCGATTTGAAAAATTATTTTACCTTTGGGAAGCTACACTATCCCCCGTGAACATAGGCTATATTATAAGGATCCGTACTAAAACCGTGCGAAGCTGGGAAGGTCCGCTAGTTTGCAATAAATGAATATGAATAATGTATTCCAGACAAGCTGATCGAGCGAGACATAGAAGATCTGCCCATCAACTTCACGCACATATACAAGGACCGCGGCATCTTGGGGAACATACTCCCGGACTACCTGGGCCAGTGGGCCGCCGAGTACATCAAGTGCGCCAACGTCAAAGTCTTGCCGCAGAGTTAGTGCCAACAATACAATACAATACAATTACTCTTTCAGTTCAATTCAATTCAATATATTTACTTCGGCTTCACAAAGTACATGTTACAGCCATAGAGAGTACTTACATAATTTAAAAACTAAAAATAAAAACATTTTAAGTGGAATCCTGCGTTTGCTACAGACAGAGGTACAGACGCATGGCATTATGAATGTGCGTTCAGTGCTTCATAAAAGCGCAGTCCGTGTCCAGCCTTCCAGCTATAAGATTCAGATATTTATTGCACATTAAATAAAAACTGATACAACACAAGACATGAGAAAAAAACAAATACAGAATATACCGCCAGCCTACCACACTTTTTGTCCAGATATATTTACCATTTAACCCCGATGACGTATCAATAGCAACACGTAAAATCATTGATAACCTTAATCGTATCCACGACTGGGCTGGTAGAAATGCCCGTATGTTGAATGCCACTAAGTCTAAATTTATGGTACTTGGAAGTAAACAACAGGTGTCTAAAATTTCTTCAGCAAATCCTGAAATCTGCATACTTGACCAACGTCTTGAATAAGTCTCCGAAGCACGTAACCTTGGTATCGTCTTTAACAGCCATCTTCGTTTTGAAGGTCACGTGTTAAATTGAGTTAAAAGTTGTTTTTACCAACTCAACATTTTATACCGGATGAGAAACTTACTTCAGGAAGATTTACACATAATTTTAACTGAAAGTTTGGTACTTTCTAAACTGAACTACGGCGATAATCTTTACGGTCCACGTCTCCTCTCGTCATCCCAACGTCTAATTCAACGAGTTCAAAACGGCTGTTGTCGTTTCTGCTTTAATATTCCCCCCCGTACTCATGCGACTCCTTACATCAAGCGAGCCAAACTACTGAACATGGCAGCACGCCGAACACTACATCGCATGGCTACTTTGGTGCATGAAGTTATTAGATACAAACGCCCAAAATATTTGTATAATAAGTTTGAATGGTCCTCATCGCGTAATCTCTACGAAACACGTGCTTCTTCTTTCCTGGTTGTTGTTAAGCTGTCCAAAAGCGCTGCGTTTAGAGGAAGTTTTCGCTACCAAGCCATAAAATGTTGGAATATTCTACCACCTCCTTTACGGCATCCTGGTGTACTGTACATTTTCCTTTTAATCGTGTAAGTCCTTATAAATTTTACCTTTTGTAACTCAAATGTATATTGTACCTATATTGATATGCTGAACATCAATAATGAACTCTGTATTGTTGTTCTAAACGATGGTTTGCTCTACCTATACATATACCTTCTTTTGATTCTTCCTATAATCCCTTTTTTTATTCAGTTTATATTAGAACACGCTTTTCTATGTACATACTTTCATATTTACTATTGTATTATTTTTGTGTAATCATTGTCTTAGCATTGTGCGCTACCGGCTACTGATTGTAGGAATCGGCGGAAGATCAGCGCTGCGTGTGTTTCTACCAGTGCCCGTAGCATTCATGCTGAGCCGACTCCTAATTCACAATATACCTAATGTACTCCTATAATTATAGTTTTAAGCTTTTGTCTGATTGGTTGTAGTTGAAAATAATTTTATTTTCCTTGTTTCTTTCATATATTTATTTGTGAGCTGCGCCCCGCGGCTTTGCACGTGGAAATGTATGGGTCAAATGGTTTATAAAGAAATACGGCCGACAATACGATGTTGATTCTTTTATTATCACAGATGCAAATCTTCTGGGCATAACCAGACGTTCTATTACCCCCACAAAAATACACTGCTTTACTGCATTTGACCATTTTGACAATTACTGCATAACCCCGTAGAATTACCCCAGAAAAATATACCATATCTTAATCTTGAGGTCACATTACCTAATATTATTACCATGATATGCTGCTAGCACCAGGCTGCTGGTTGAACACCTTTTTTAATTTCCTTTATTTAAATAGCACTCTTTTTCAGCCATGGTATGGGATGCGTTTGAGACGCCTGATGGCCGACTGGAGCTAACCTTATCGAATGGCAAGTCCATGGTCGTTGACTACGTAAGTAACTCCACATTTTGCAGGTATTTTTACTTATAAATTATAGGAAACTGGCAGATGGCACACGCGTGGCCAGTTCAGCCTCTGTCCAGTTGTGGACCGACATCGACTATGTCTACGACCTGACTATATATACGACCTTTATTTTTTAATCATGTTTGTTATATTTTTTTTGTGTATTGAGTTGCTAATAAAATGGCTCTCCAGATGTTGGTGGCTATTGGTGCAGCGCCTCGCGACGAGCTGGGCCAGGTCTCCTTCATGGAGCTGGACCATATCAACGGCGGGTACAAGGTCAACACGGAGATGGTGGCGCGCAAGCATCTCTGGGTGGTAAGTGTTCATTTCTATTGGTGCGGCGCCTCGCGAGTAGCTGGGCCAGGTCTCCTTCATGGAGCTGGACCGCATCAACGGCGGGTACAATGTCAACACAGAGATGCATCTCATCATGTTTCGCGGTCTTCCTTACTAAGCAGAGCGCGAAACTTTTGAAACGTTAGCTTTGAACTTTAATAACCCTAGCTTACGAGGTATCAAATAAATTTGATTAGATCGACTTACTAAAAGATGCGGAAAATAACAAAATATTTGAAACTTCATTGAAATAGGAATTTGTTGATATAAAAAGAGTTGTATTTAGTGATGTATTGTTGTGTGTTCTCAGGCTGGAGACGCAGCCAGCATCTACTCCCAGTGGAAGGACACCCGTATGCGGATGGAGCACTACGTCAATGCGGAGGAGCAAGGGTAAACATTAAAGGGTCCTTTCATGTCATGCGGATTTCCGTCCGCGGGCCTTAATTTAATATAATGTAATTGTCATTTATTGTTAGGTACCATTTAAAACACTATAAAAACACATTCTATGTTGCAATATAATAAAATTAGATAATCAAAACAAGTGAAAAATATCATATCTAGAATTAACTATGTACTTATAAATTAATACATAATAATTTATTAAATATCACTTAATCTTACTTATACTTACACTTGATACTTTTCACTGCCCATAAACACCATGCTCCACGAAATGCGCCATTCCCTGTATTTCACTGCCCATAAACACCATGCTCCACGAAATGCGCCAGTCCCTGTATTTCACTGCCCATAAACACCATGCTCCACGAAATGCGCCATTCCCTGTATTTTACTGCCCATAAACACCATGCTCCACGAAATGCGCCAGTCCCTGTATTTCACTGCCCATAAACACCATGCTCCACGAAATGCGCCAGTCCCTGTATTTCACTGCCCATAAACACCATGCTCCACGAAATGCGCCAGTCCCTGTATTTCGGCCGGATCGAGTTTGCAAAATGTTTGTCTATCCTATCATGATGCGGGCCACGCGCACTTGGATTCAATTAAGAAACCATTTTGATGATTTTTAGTTAGTGTCATCATCCCTATTACAGCTTTCGGGTGGCCCGCAGTGTGTGCATGAGCGCAGGACATAGTATATAGTGCGCAAGTGTACGCACAAACAGTGGTGCACTCTCAGTTTAAATCAAGTAATGTTTATAAAATATATTTTTTCCGAGCAGGACCGTAGCGGGGACCAACATGGCTGGGTTGTGGACGCCTCTTAATGAAGAGCCCTACTATCAACTGAACTTAGGGACCGAATTAAACATAGAGGTACTTCCTTTCCTTCCTTTTACATTCAAAGCAATTACTTTGAGCTGTCCGTCTGTCCCTATGTATGCTTAGATTTTTAAAACTACACAACGGATTTTGATGCGGTTTTTTAAAAAGATAGTGATTCAAGAGGATGACTTTTAATAATTTCACACATACATTTCGATGCGGGCGAAGCTAGTGTACCTATATACAAAACGTTATCAATAAAATAACTGAACTGAACTGTTTTTCTACAGGTGGTTGGCGAAATAGGCGCTTGTATGCCCACTGTTGCCCTCTTCAAACAAGTATGTACTCGAATGAACGTTGATGATTATCTTATGATGTATACTCCTCCCCCGCCCCTATTCGTAATGTTAATGGGTGTGGTGGATGTTTTGGGGCAAGATGAGTTTTGAAAAGTAACAATTTTACTGAAACAAGACTTCATTTTATTTTAAATATACATAATTTAAACGGCATTCAAAGACTTTCGAATAATCACCTGTCTGAACCGGGAATCGAACCCGCCAAATAGTAAAAAAAATCACACCTTATTTAACGATACCGATCAAAAGGCTCAATCGTAAGAATTATTTTTTTCCAAGTAACATTAGCATCTTAAATAAAAGGAAAACCATGAAATTTTACATTTACGATTTCAGGAAAATGAATACTTACCCTTATAAGTAAAAGGACTTGCCGTGCTCATATCAACTGTTTTTATTTTTATTTTAACGTATAACTTACATATCATTTTCCTATTAAAATTGATGTTAAAATAATAATGTTATACGAGTAAGTAGTAAATTAATTAATTTGTAGTACATGCAACTCTTTAGTGAGGCAAACAATCATAATACGGCGCTGGCTGATTTGAATAAAATATGCAAATGTTGCTACAAACTGAAGTTATACGTGTTGTTTTAAACATTCTCAGTGTTGGTATACGTGACGTGACGCGTGGGTTTGGTTCCGACGGAAGATCAGCGTTGTGATAGCTATGCACAATGGCTATCACAACACAATGCTGAGTCGGACGCCATTTTGTAGCATTTAAGTTTTTTGTTTTTTTTTCAATTAGTTAGTAGTTATGTAGTATTTATGGTGTTGGGTAGTTAGGGAATTAGTTTAGTAAATTTGATAACTACAAATCAAAGTTGTTTGCTACAAATAAAGATTATTCTATTCTATTCTATTCTATTCTATTCTATTCTATTCTATTCTATTCTATTCTATTCTATTCTATTCTATTCTATTCTATTCTATTCTATTCTATTCTATTCTATTCTATTCTATTCTATTCTATTCTATTCTATTCTATTCTATTCTATTCTATTCTATTCTATTCTATTCTATTCTATTCTATTCTATTCTATTCTATTCTATTCTATTCTATTCTATTCTATTCTATTCTATTCTATTCTATTCTATTCTATTCTATTCTATTCTATTCTATTCTATTCTATTCTATTCTATTCTATTCTATTCTATTCTATTCTATTCTATTCTATTCTATCCTATCCTATCCTATCCTATCCTATCCTATCCTATCCTATCCTATCCTATCCTATCCTATCCTATCCTATCCTATCCTATCCTATCCTATTCTATCCTATTCTATTCTATTCTATTCTATTCTATTCTATTCTATTCTATTCTATTCTATTCTATTCTATTCTATTCTATTCTATTCTATTCTATTCTATTCTAATAAGTCAACAGGGAGCGAAATTTTGAAGAGTGAGAATTTTGATAGCACAGAATGGGACACATTTTGAGCATTTGCTAAACGCATATAACATTAATTGTAAGGAAAACTAAATTATTTAAAATTTCATGGACTTCCTTTTATTTAAGATGGAAAAAAATAATACTCACGATTAAGCCTTTTGATCGGTATCATTAAATTAGATGTGATTTTTTATATTTGGCGGGTTCGATTCCCGGTTCAGACAGGCGATTATTAAAAAAATCTTTAAATGCCGTTTAAATTGTTTTTGAAATAAAAATGATGTCTTCTTCGAGTAAAATTTTCTACCTAAAATATTTAAGGTACTTTCCCTCCATGTGGCGTGGCTGTAGGACGCCCTGTATAAAACTGGTCATGTTCGGTTAGATCGGTTCCACTTTAAAGAATTGTATTTCTTATAAGAACAAAGTTAATTTCAAATGAGAATGATACAATATTCTTAAGCGTACTCTCTTAACTAACTTAATATTAGAATTAATATTAGATGATTCGATTATTATAGATGCTTGTCTGCCCGTCAGTTCAGTAACACTAAGGTACCTTTCAGTGCGACGCAGAAGGTCTAGAGGAGATGCGGAAAGATAACATGGATCCAAAGAAAATACAAGAAAAGAAAGTACAACTTGAAGAAAAGATCAAAAGAGATAAATATAGAAGGAAGAACCTTCTGCCACCGTATCCCGAATACGAGTGTTACAAAACGTACGTATATATATCCACTAGCGGATTTTCCCGGCTTCGCACGGTTTTAGTACGGGTCCCTAACTTTTTGAATTTATATTTATAGTCTTTGTTCAACACATTTTTCAAATCGGTCCAGTAGTTTCGGAGCCTATTCATTACAAACAAACAAACAAACAAAAAATCAAACCTTTCCTCTATATTAGTACCTTTTTTTAATATTAGTCTATACTACTATTGAGAAAAGGTAGTAATATTATAAGCAATGTTCCATACGTAGACAAAGATAATAAATCCATTGCTGAGCATGCCCCTTTAACGAAGGTTTTGCCATGAATAAATATTTCGATAACCTATAAATGAAACATGCATCATCACCAGGCTTAACAGGCATCCGCCTGCGTGGTCTCAGAGAAGCTGTTCTAAGTAGGAAATGCTTCCCCTACCCTTCTAGTAGGTTCTCTTCAATAGGCTCTTACCAGATGCTGCATGCGTCAAGCTGAAGACAGCTATGGCGCTCATTAGGGGAGGCCTATCTCTATTATGACTAACATAGGTTGATGATGATGAAATTCCGTTGCTAACGTTCCGCCGGGCATTTTGTATGACCGCATACGCACTTGGCTTCGATACCGCTCTGGGTAGCGAATACCGCGTAAGTCTGAAAAGGCCTTTAGTTATTGAGAACCTATTTTAATTTTAATTGTTAATCTATTCACAGAAATTCAGAAGAAGACCAAGTGCGGTTGAAATGGAAATACAAGCGCGGCGTCGTGTTCTACCTGCGAGATGACATTGTGGTGGGGGTGATGTTCTGGAACATTCCGCCCATCGATAACCGCAAGGAAGTTGTCACGGAGGTTAGTACGAGTACCTTGAAAATATATAGGCCTCCTCATCATGATGGCGACCCTAGATATCACGGATGTTTTCTATCATGAGCTCTAATATGTTTGCTAGACCGAACTTGGAAAATCACATCAAGACAATGGACTCAAGACGCCAGATTCATTATCCATCAAAGAAATTTGGATTCCTTATGAGAAAAACGGACTCCCCAAACTGTGATGTTTGCGGAGTCCTAGATAATGTGCACCACATCTTGATGGATTGCGTCAAATTCAAAGGTCGAAGGGAGGCACTGATGATTGAACTTAATTTAAATAGATTTGATTTAGGTACATTTATTAACATTTTAGCGGTACCAGAGTCAGCAGCGGCTGTCTCATTATTCAAAATTTTTATGCATCGGTGACTCCCTTTAAAAATAGCGACAATTTATATGTTTTGTTTGTTAGTTATAAGTTTAGGTTATGATAGGACTGGCATACTTTACGAAGTAAAAGTCCTTAATAATAAATATGAATAAAAAAAATTAAAAAAAGACGCCAGATACGAAAACAGAGACCTAAGCCCTACACGTATACATATAACTCATCGGGTCAACTCTAATGCCATACGTGCCGTGGGGTATTCAAGACCTACCGGAGACGGTATAGACATTATATGCGACATGTACAATGGGCGTCCCTCTCGTTTAGAATACCTCCCTACTACCTGTGGTGTAAAGAGTCTGCAAAATACTTATCTACCAGGTATTTATTTATTTTATTTTATTTTCAAAAATAAAATAAAATAAAGAGTATAATTAAGAGTCCATGTATAGTTTTGACGACTTCTGTGGCGCGGTGGGCGAAGGTTCGCCTGCGACACAGGAGTTTGGTTTCGATTCTTACCTCGGAATAAATGTCATAAAAGTTATTTATTTCATTTTTAAACTTATTTAAAGCACTTAGACATGTCGAAAAATGACATAAAATTGTACAATGTACACTTATTTTTAAGTATCAGAATTTTGTTCACAAAATAGAGATGTGTCAGCCGTTGCTTCGTCAATTGTATACTAACATTTTATAATTAAATGGTTTTTGACATATTTTAGTAATTCAGTGTTAGGTTTTTGTCTTATGTTAATTGGTATTTTGTTGTCAAAATGTTTTGATATACATTTGAAACTTTACATTTGCCTTAATCAACTCACTAGCCATGGTCATAATATTAAGTTCTTTGAATTTACCTCTACAGGAATCTCTATATTTATAATGTACGTAAGATCTGCCGATGAAGGTACAAATGGTCATAATACCTATGAATGTAATGGTTAATTGTTTTTGTAGATACTCCGCGCTCGGCCGTCGTACAAAGAGGTGAACATGCTGGCGGACCTCGTCGGGTTCCCGCAGACCGTGTGCGTGCCGCCGCCGCCTCCGGATCTGGAGAAGGAAGTGTGCAAGATCAGGGACGAAGTGCGCAGGCACGAGCACGACTCATGATGCAGAGACTGGGGAGGAGGAGGGGAGGGGGGGGGGGGGGGGCAGGTACGAAGACCTACAAAAAAAAATACAAGATTTATTTATTTACCAAAATACACAACATGCTTACATTTTACTGGTGGTCCCCGAACTAGGTTCCGAACCTGCATCGCGAGACTTGTGACAAGCGATATAATAATTTAGCTTGTTTTAAAAAGCAATAAACCGATTTCAAATTCTTAAATATTGAAAATGGGTTTAACTTGGAATTATTGAAATCAGTTGGCGTGCTATTGAGTTATTCTTCCATTACGTCCAGTACGTCGCTCACATACAGACTTATATGGTTTTCACATGGAGGTCATTGTCAGAACTGGACCAAATTGAAACGGAATAAGTACCTACACGGGCAGCCTTCAAATAAAACAAGAATCATGAAAATCGATTCATCCAGTTGAAAGTTCCTATATAAATAATTAATATATAATTATATATTAATTATTTATATAGGTATATATATTAATGTTTAAGTATAATATAAGTAGCTTAGTATCATTATGAGTAGTATATTTTATTATCTCTATTATATGGCACTACCTACCAAACTGTTGTCCACACTACCGAAAGGTTAGCAGGTAGAGAATGCTATCTAACATTATGCTCGCCTATGTACAACTTTTTGTGCAATAAAGTATATTCTATCTATTCTATCTAAAGTTCTGAGGTAACAAACATAAAAAAATATAGTCTTTTTGAGAACCTCCTCCTTTTTTTGGTGTCGGTTAAAAATACACGTTGGTCCATGTACCAAACACGCTTTGTGCCTATTTCTAGCGTACTGTGCCGAGATGTTTAACATGATAGATAATGATGATAGAGCATAGATGCTTCTTATTCTATTAGCTTTCTTTAATTGATGAATGACCGTGCCATTGTTTCTTTTTCAGATGTCGAGTGCTTGTGTTGCTAACGTTAGTATGCAGGCCGGAGAACTACTCACTGTTTTATATAAGCATAATTTTGTAATATGACGCCTTTTGCTTGTTTTTGCAATTTTTTTGTGTCCAATGTTTTGATACAGAGTATAAAGAGCAACCTACCTGAAATATACATTATAAATCTGGTTTCGGCATTTCATTTACGTAGCATTTCTCCATAAAAAACCCGCGTGTAGAGTGCGTGCATTTGTATGTGTGACGTCTAGGGGTTTATTTTTTCGTCGGGTTACTGCATGAATATGACAGAATAGGATAGAATGAGAATAGAATAATCTCAGTCTACGTAAAATACACATTTATTGTATTCTCTTTGAATGACACAGGAAGCATTCGAACGTAGGCAGCTACGATCTTTGAAAGAGACATTAAATTTTTTTATTTTCCACTCATGAAATGTAAAACGTAAACCAAAGAGAATACAATAACTATGTAAACCTCAAGAAGAATTTTGTCTAAATCCATTCCCATTATCAAAAAACAAAATGTCAAACATCTACGGCCTCATTAGCGGTGAGGTCATCTATCTTTCTCTATGGGTGAGGAGTATACGTGAAACACAGGGAAGCTCCGTCAGGTGGAGGGCGAGTGTCCATTCTATACGTTATTATTGTAGGTTAGTATTATACAGGGTGATTTTGAATTCGTTGGCATCCTTTTAAACCAAGACACCACTAATGATACCTAAATCATTGGAACTAATATAACGCAAATCCAATGTATAATTTATGTAAGTATGGAAAATGCAAAATAAAACGCAAGTCGCGCTATACCCACTCTATGCGTCCGTGCTACCGCTCGCGGTACGTTTAGTGCGCGTGACCGCCCTAGGTACACAGTATTCATAATATGTATTTGTATACTGTGCTAGGTAGGTAGGTATGAACCCGTCGTCGTCCGAGAAGTAGGCGCCTAACTTGGTATTTATTTTATTTTATTATTTCCAACTTTCCCTTCATACTTGGCCAGCTTAGGACGGTCAAAACTACGTTAGTTAAAAAAAGTTTAAAATGAAATGTTTAGATGATACCTACAGATAGGTACAAATACCTACCTTATTTGCCTGTACAAAGATAGCGGGTGAATGGCCGCTCTTTGACGCGCTTGTGCGTTTGCTGGAACGTGAAAGGATGAACAGACCAGAAAGTTCTGCGTCGTTCTATCAGATCCCGCGAAGGTAAGTAAGGTATTGGGCATTTGTGAATCTAGTTTGCACTACACTTGCACTCTACGCGGTCGAGAAATTGTGTCACCAAAACCCACCGGCGGCACTGAAATCCAAAGGACAGCGAGAAAGGGCTCGCGTACAACAATTGGGGATAAATTAGCATGTCTGCACTCTCACGCAATTATTACGACACTGAGACTGACGGGCGATTTAAGTTTGCGCACGGCCCGCGGCCCGCGGCGGGTGGCGGCGGCGGCGCGGCCGCGGGGTAGTAGGCGGTGCATTTGTTTGAAGCGCGATTGTCACATGATGGGGCCGCCGGTGTGGGGTCGGCGACCTAAAGTACGTAGGCAGGTATTTGGTGTTTAGCGCGCCGCCATACTTTTGATACTTTAAGTAGTTTAAAAATATCGTTTATTTTATATTTCGTTTTTTTTTATTTTTTGTGTTTACTTGAAATAATAGCCTTTAACTATAATAAGATTTCCTATTTTTTGCGTTTTCCATACTACTATAAATTATATTTTTATTGGCGTAATATTAGCTCCAATGCGTTAGGTGTCTTGGTTTAAAAGGTTGCCAACGAATTCAAAATCATCCTGTATAAATATTATCTACTAGAGCAGGTAGGTAGGAATAAGAAACCAAGGAGTTTATATACATTATGTATATAAATTCATTGGTGGATAGAACATCAAAGATAGAAGACAACGACTAACCTACATACACTATAGATTTCGTCGGGATAAAACCTATTTTCGACTCATTATTCCAAAGAAGCCATAGAGTCCCAGAAGCTCACGGATTTAATCCTTTTTACTAAGCCTTCTTGGAGAAGCAAACCACAACTGACTTGACATTTCGTTTATCGACGAAAGCTAATTACGTACCTAGTTATCACTAGTTATTGTAATCACCAAAGAGAATATAAAGTATTAGTAGTATTATTTTTGAAACGCGGTTGTCACTGGTTGTCACGAAAATGTTTATTTCAATTCCACAATTAATTTAATTAGATTTATAATAATTTTAGGTTGAAATGTATAGTAAGAGGAAGAAGATTAGACAGCAAGATGTCGTATACGACAACACTTCCCGGGATACTATTCCCAAACGGGGGTACTACTCCGAACTGGTTTCTGATATGACGAAAGATGATCCGACGAAGGAGATTTGTGCAAAGAAACGTATAAAATTGATTTTGCAGGTTTGTTCTCTTCTATACATGCTACATACAATAAATTAAGCACCTACAGTACGGACAATTTATCTTGGTAGGTCTGAACATGATCTCTGCGAACGTTTGCCCATGCACACTCGTGAAGAAAACTGTTATTGCCAGATAAACAAATATACGTTTACTGACGACCGATGTGGCGCGGTGGGCGAAGATCCGCCTGCGACGCAGGAGGTTGCGGGTTCGATTCCCGCCTCGGAACAATTGTGTGTACGATCTGCAGATATTTGTTCCGGGTGTTCTGGTCGTTTTCTATGTAGTATAATAAAAAATATCTATCTAAGTAATGTATTGTATTATGTATGTATATTAGTCATCTAGTACCCATAACACAAGCTCTGCTTAGTTTGGGGATAGATGATGCTGTGTGAATTGTCCAGCATTATTTATTTATTTATTTTAGATAATATCTAATTCAGTGAGAAAGTATAAATAAAGTAAACAATTATTAAAACACAAGCGCAGGTATTATTTAAGTTATTTTGCTAAATAAGTGCCCACACTAACAGTAACAAACGTAACACTAATAATAAAAATCAACAGAAAAATCAATACAAATACAAAAACACAACGAAGACTTTTGTAACCGACTATGGTCAAGACAGATATAAAAATAGATAGAGATAAAACAAAAAAAGTTTGCACTAAAACTAATTTATTACTTACTACTAATGTATTTTGAGAGCATTTAGAAAAATGTTGATTTCTTAAACCGAAAATATTAATGCTCCCAAAATAAACGAATTAAACGAATTTGGTTTTATCATAGGTTCAAAGAAAATAGTTTACGTTTTGTGGCACATTACTTATCCGATAGTTTTATTACTTGTAGTTAGGACGACGGAGAATAAATGTAATCCCACAAAAACGAAGCGATCAAACTTCATTCTGAGTTTCTCGATTTATTTTTGTTATGAGCATTTTTATAGTTCAAAGTTCATTTATTGGTAAAAATCATTATTACAAATTTCATTTCATTTATTCAGTTCCACCGTAGGTACACATGTTACACTTGATGTCGTTAAGTTCTACATTAAATAAATAATAAATAATGCTGGACAATTCACACAGCATTATCTAGCCCCATGGTAAGCAGAGCTTGTGTTATGGGTACTAGATAACTGATATACATAATACAATACATTACATAGATAGAAAAGAATAGCTCAAAGAATTAGCAAGCTGAAGTGGTAGTGGGCCGGCCATATCTCGCGAAGAACCGACGGCCGATGGGGCAAACGTGTTCTTGAGTGGAGACCACGACTCGGTAAACGTAGTGTAGGACGCCATCCGACCAGGTGGGATGACGACCTGCGAAAGACTGCAGGTAGATGCTGGATGCGGCAAGCTGAAGACAGGGCGCTATGGCGCTCATTGGGGGAGGCCTATGTCCAGCAGTGGACTGCTATAGGCTGATGATGATGATGATGATGACATAGATAGATATTTTTTATACTATACATAGAAAACGACCAGAACACCCGTAACAAATATCTGCAGATCGTACACACAATTGTTCCGAGGCGGGAATCGAACCCGCAACCTTCAGCGTCGCAGGCGGACATACGCCCACCGCGACACATCGGTCGTCACATTAATATTATTGAACAATTTTATTATATAACACACATTAATTTTGATAGTCAAAGAGGTAACCTTAATTATACTTTACTATAATGGTTGGTTTGGTGGGTATACATAATAAAAGTTAAATATCACATCATTGCAATTTGGAATATTAATTATACACAAGTAAGTTGGATGTATATTTAAACAGGTCAATAATGTGTATAGATCATAAATGAAAATTATATACGAACAGTTTTGTAAGGCCTCCTTGTGAGTGGAAAATAAATGTCTTATTTATTTATTTATTTCCAGGCGAAGACAGATAAGCTGGCTCCTACGCTGGTGTCGCTGCCAAAACCTCTGAGGGCCAAGGTACTCCTGCCTCCCGGCCGCTGGACCACTTACCGTGAAGATGAGAGCATTGTTAGTATACTTTACTTACTACTGGGTACTTTTTTCTTTTATGTTGTGTACTTGCTTATAATGAAGAAATCTATACATTTCTCTACGTCCGGTAACGTGAAGTTTAGGCAAGCATGACAGGTAATCAGGGCCGGATTTACGGGAGGACAAACAGGGCGACTGCCCCGGGCCTCCACAAAAATGGGGCCCCCACAAGAAAAGAGACTTCGGAACTAGTAAACCACTTTCCCTTTGATATTTTTTTTCGCGTCTAACTTTACCTACAGAAGGTACTTTTACATACATGATTATATTCAATATTAACAGAAATCATCGATCTATATTTGTTCACTCCAATCAGGCAATCACTAAGAGATCAAAATCTCAAATGGCCTTGATAGGCACTTGCAATTTACTCCCCATCTTGAGGGAGTATCCCAATGGCTGAGTAGGGCGGTACTCTCACGCAGCCTCGGAGGTTACGTATTCGATTCCGTGTCTCGACTTTTTATTTTTGTTCATTCATTTATACAGGGTTACTGGTTATTCGACCTATTCCTACTAGGAGGTTTGAGGTTATTTGCGTTGAATGCGAACGTAATCTCAGTATGCAAAAATTAACCATTTCATAAAACAAAAGTTCTTTATAATGTATCGAGATCAAGGAAAAAAACTGTTGGTTATAATCAAACTTTTATTTATGTTTAATTTGAAGAACATGAAAAGCATTCTTCAACACAAAAACTACAAAAGTCCCTATTAAGAAATACTAGACGAAAATGTCTAGAATTTCCATTATTTTTTCTAATGAGGTTCAAAATAATGTCAATAAAAAAACATGACACTTGATGGCAGAGTTCTTTTTTTAAACATGTACATTCTTTCAGCTTTTTAAAACGTATGTAAGTAATACTTGGGATCGGTTGTATCGTTTAAGAAAATATATAAAAATATAAAAGATGGTTTTTGTTATGTTATCTTTTAATCACCTATACTAAACTTGTGCATTGGAGTCAATGGAAACTATTTTGAGCAACATATTAGTTAGGTAAAATTATTGTGAAACCAAGTATCGATTCTCATTCTTCTTAAGTATTTATATATGTACATGTATTTATTTATTGGAAAACTCGACTGTAAAAATTTACCATCGTAATTGGAAAATAATTTGGGGCCAGGGGCCTCCACTCGTTTGTTGCCCCGAGGCCTCCACACCTCTAAATCCGGCACTGCAGGTAATACTTTTCTAACTGTAAATGTAAGGCTTGTCTAGCTCAAAATTATTTCAGATGATATTTTTTCGGGATAAAAGTAAAATGAAACCGAAACAATTAAACAATTGTAACCAAAACTTTGTAAATAATATACATACATCATTTGGATAATCAGTAAGTTAGTTAAGTTCCTTTCCTGTTGTGGATGTAGCAATAACCAAAAATACAGAATGTTGATTTTCATAAGTTACAACACTTACAATATAATTATGTATTTCTTAATGTGTTTTTCCGATAAATTTGTTGCCTTTTTTATGTCAGGAATTCGCGCGTCTAAAGACGCAGGTACCTACATGATAGATTAGAAACATAAAAAATACAGTCAAATTGAGAACCTCCTCCTTTTTTGAAGATAAAGATAAAGATAAAGATAAAGATTTTTTATTTGCCAAAAACATGTGTTTGTAAGGTTACAGGTAATAGGTATACATTTCGTGGTTCAACATGCTTGACCGTTAGTCGGTATGCAAAGATATTTGAGAGAATGACATGCACTAGTTTAACATTAATTAAAATTTATCATTAAAAAAATCGTCAATACTGTAGTAACATTTACAAATTAACAACATTTTTAGTTTCTTTCTAAAGAGTACACCATTTAGCTCTTTCAACTGATTAGGTAGCTTATTAAAAATTTTAGGAGCCATACTAACAACACTTTTCCGCATTAATGCTGTGTTAGCTTGGTGTGTTTGTAGTCTACTGTTATCTCGTCTGTTTCTACACACATTGTCTGATAGCCGGGGAAACAGATGAGGATTATTCTTGACATAGAGTGCTACCTCTAATATGTAGAGGGACGGAAGTGTCAGAATTTTATGCTTTAGGAATAGTGGTCTACAGCTATCAATAGTTTTAATTTTAAACATAGCCCTCAGGCACCGTTTCTGTAGCTTAAAAATCATCTGTTTATTTGTAGAGTTGCCCCAAAGTATTAGGCCATATCTTAACACAGACTCTACCATCCCGTGATATGCCGTTAATAAAGCATCTGTATTTACGGTAGTTGATAATCTATGTAAAGCATATGATAAGCTACTGACTCGCTTACTTAATTCGTCTATTTGTGGTTTCCAATTGAGTCTCCTATCAATTAAAAGTCCCAAGAATCGCGTAGCTTCAACTTGATTAATTATATTATTGTCAAATGTTAAATTTATGTCAGATTGGATTGTGGATCTTTGATTGAAATGCATAATTGTAGTCTTTTTTAAATTAATTTTTAGATTATTATTGTCAAGCCATGAAATTATTGATTTAATTGATTTATTTATGTCAGATTCGTAAGATTTAATGTCATTACATGTTATAGTTATTGTACTGTCATCAGCGAATAATGTCATGGGATGTGTAGTTGCTCTTGGCAGGTCATTTATATATATGATGAACAGTAATGGTCCTAATACACTGCCCTGTGGCACACCATACTTTGTGTATCGTGGCTTAGATTTATGCGTGACCTCCAGTTTCGATTTATTATGTAGTCTTGATATTTCGGTGATTTGTTTTCTATTTCTAAGATATGAGTCAATTAAATCCAACAAATTCCCTCTAATTCCATAAGCGTCAAGTTTATTTAGCAAAATATTGTGGTCCACATAGTCAAATGCCTGTGTCATATCACAGAATATACTGCAGATAGGAGTTCTGTTGTCAACTTTACATATAACATTGTAGTAGAAGTCATAAATTGCCATATTTATTGTCTTTTTTTGACGGAAGCCTTTTTGCTCTTCACAAAGGATGCGGTTTTTCTCTAGATAAGAATTGATTTCGGCGTAGTAATATTTTTCGAATATCTTGGAAAATATTGAAATCAGAGCTATTGGTCTGTAGAATTCCATTAGTTCTTTATTTTCCTTTTTAAATACTGGCTTGACTATAGTAGTTTTGAGGTCTGTGGGAAACTCTCCTGTTTGTATACTTAAATTTATAAGAAAGGTAAGATGAGGACTAATAGATTCTCCTACTGCTTTTATTATTTTTGTACTAATGCCATCACTTCCTGAGCTATTGGTATTTTTTAGCGATTTTATTATTTTGTAGGTGTTCTGTGGTAGGCAGGGAGCCATGAACATGGATTTTTCTTGTCTTTTTATATTTGTTGTAATGTTCTTACCTATCCCAGGAATTGGTTCTACCTTGTCGATAAAGTAGCTGTTGAAGAGATTAGCAATATCTGTTGGGTTTGTTATATATGTATCATTATATTTTATTTTTGTTATAGGTTCTTTGGGTATATTTCGTCGATATTTATTAATTACTTGCCATGTTGTTTTTGATTTATTATTAGATGTCAATATTTTATAATTATTTTGGGCTTTTTTTGTCAATGAGATTATATTTTTAAACATTTTATTGTATTTACTATAAAGTACTTTATTTCTTTTTGTGGGCTTAGATCTGTAGTTCCAAAGGAGATCTCTTTTTCGCTTACTACAAATTCTTATACCACGCGATACCCATTTTGGTTTTCTTTCTACCCTTATTAAAATATGCTTGGTTGGGAAACATAAGTTGTAAAATAGCCCAAAAGTATTCATAAATTGCCGATAGGCCTCACTAGAATCTTCAGCGCTGTACATATCAGAAAACGAAAGATTTTCCATACATACCTTGAACTTATGAATATTGTCAAGACTATAGTCTCTTACTTCCTTGCGCCAATACTTTAATTTAAGAATTTTTTTAGCTGGCAGTTTAATAATTTGAGCAGAATGGTCTGACAAGCCAAATTCTAACACTTCAGTCTTACAATTATTTCTAAAGTTATGAGCAAAGTTATCAATGCAGGATTTGCTAACCAAACGTGTTGGTTGCTTTAGGGCTAACTTTAAGTTATAGTTTAGTAACAGGCACTCAAAATCTTTTACTATATTATTACATTTTAGTATATCTATATTAAAATCTCCAGTTATTATAATATTTTTAGTATTTAATTTTGTAGCAATGGTCAGAACCTTTTCTAATCTATTGAAAAATGTATTTAGATTATTTTGTTTAGGTACCCTATAAATACATACAATTACAATTTTATACTCAATTAGCTGAACAGCACAACATTCAAACATATTGGTCAAAGATAAGTTTTGTATTTCTACAATTTCTTTCCATTCATGATTTTTACTTACTAATATACATGCCCCCCCTCTTTTATTATTACATCTACTATAGCATGCAGCTAGGGAGTAATTATTTATATCTAGAAATGGTTCAGATCCCTTCTTCATAAAGTGTTCGGTGATGCATAGAACATCGATATTGATATGTCGGTCTATGAGTTCTTGTAGATTGATCATTAACACATCACTCTTGCTCAGTAGTCCAGCTATATTTTGATGTAGTATATGTAGATGTTTAGTCTCGAAAAAATGTAGAATCTTCCTCTACTGTGGTGTGTAGGGTATTTTGCAGTCTTCGGGGATCAGCTTCATGGTAATTCTGTAAAGTTTGGATGTAGTTTCCTAAGTTATTGAAGACAGATTGCATTCCGAAGTTATTTATTTTTCCTGAGCGCCTATTGAACATTGTGTAGTGGTACCTTAATTTTTTGTTTGAATCGAATAGATAGGCATGCTCATGTGTTGTTACATCGAGGTATAGGAGATTGTTGAAATTTTCTATCCTCCAGTTATACATATCCTTCAACTCTCCGTATTTATATGTAGGAAGGCAAATAATTATGTTGGTATGTCTAATATCACTCAGTATTTTTCTCATGAAAGTTATTGTACTAAAGTAGTCATGGGTTGATCTGAACTCTTCTTCTCCAATTAAAACGACGCAGAAGTCATTCATGGTGAAGCCTGTCAGTTTTTCGCTTATTCCAGTCAGTAGTTCAGTTACTGTGCTCCCAGGCCTTAAATAATGGCATATCTTTGAGTTTTCCCCGAGATAGTTCTCAGCGATAGCCAGTATATTATTTTCTTTGTTTGTACTAAGTAGACAAACTTTTTTATCCGGTTTTTGTTCCATAATATCATCGTCTCTCAATATCTTTTCTTCTAGATGATTTTTTCTCGGTATGTGTTTATTTTTTTGTGTTTTACCTTGTTTTATTGTCTTATCCTGTTTTTGTTCTACAATAATACTGTCCCCCTTCAATATCTTATCTTCTACATGATTTTGTCTCGGTTTGTGTTTATTTTTTGGTGTTTTTCCTTGTTCTACTGGGGTCCGGTGGTTTGATTTTGATATAGAGTTTTCCTTTTTTAGGTCATCATTGCAGCGTTTTAGTTCACTGTTTTGTAGTGAAAGTGTCTCAATTTCTTTAAGAGCGTGATTTAGTTGTGTTTCAAGTGACTCTATCCTTTCCTTGAATTTTTGAAGTTCTACCACTTCATCATCGGTCATTTCCGGTAAGCTATTCGTGCTTTGATTTTGCTGTGACTGCGAGATGTTACTCTCCTCACTTTGAACAGATTTCGTTCGATTTCGTCGAAAAGTGATGTTTTCTAAGAAGTTCATCTTTGGTAGTGCCTTGATAAATATTTGTACGTGTATGCGGGAAGGATGTTTAAAAGCGTGGTGACTTCCAGCAATTCCCGTTCGAGACGTTTGTGCCGAAGCTGCAGTTCCTGAGTGTGGTGCTGCCGAAGCACCTCCCGCGGCTGGTGAAGATTGAGCGGCTCCGGAGGAAGTTCCTCGCTGCTAATATGAAGGTTACCTTTCACTATCGTTGCAAAAATTATCAATAAATAAATTTTAAAAAAAATGCGAAATATATTCTTTGTAAAAAGGCTTATTACAAAATATCTGATTATCTAGAAGATAAAAAAGCTTGGAACGAGTTTTGCTCCAACTCAAAATCTAACAACTTACAGATAAGCAAATCAAATGTCTTGAATCTTGTGTGTCTAGTACACACAAGTTATGAACATACTAGTGGTTTCTACTCACTTCTTCCACTGGTGGATAAAAAATTGAAGTGAACATTAAAATAATGTTATTATATAATAATGAATAGTATAAAATATGACCTGTCTAAGTGCTTATTTGTAAGCCTAAAGAAATAAAATGTACTCGTAGTAATGTGTCTTTTATGCTAATTACTAACCGAAGAATAGGGTTTTGATGATTGGAGCAGATTTTAAGTCAGATTTTTTTGGGATCATGGGTCACCTTGTATTTCCAGAAGATGCTCCGGTCGCAGGGCATCCAGCCGTACTGGCTGCTGCCGACCGAGGAGTACAAGCAGACGGACCAGGTGTACTACGGCCTTTACAGTCCTTTCCCCAAGCTGGAACTAGAGATATTCGATAACACTGACTTTGATTGCCGGTTAGTTTAATATCACTTCTTCCACTAGTGGAAAAAAAATTGAAGTGAACAGTAAAATAATTTTATTTGATAATAATTTATATATAAAATATGACTTGTCTAAGTGCTTATTTTGTAAGCCTAAAGAAATAAATGATTTTTGACTTTACTTTACATACGATATCTGTGGTGCTTTATTTTAGTTACTTTAAACAAACTTTTGCAAAGTGAGGCGAGTGCGCAACGAGCTCGCTGCGATGTCTGTGGCGCGGTGAGCGAAGGTCCACCTGCGACGCAGGAGGTAGCGGGTTCGATTCCCGCCTTGGGACAATTGTGATATGATCTGTAGATGTTTATTCCGGGTGTTCTGGACGTTATCTATGTATTATATAATAAAAAATAGCTATCCATGTAATGTAAGATATTGTACGATGATGCTGTGTGGATTGTGCAGCATTATTGATGTATTCCAGTATCCCTGAGGAGTGGCTGGGGCTGGGCTCGATCGAGGGCGAGCAGTACCCGTGTCCCGGGCTCGCCTTCATCCCCAAGGCGGATAAGAAGCCCGGCGCTCAGGTCGATATTATACAGCAGCTGAATAACTTGTATGAGGTAATACTTTATCTTTATGTTCATTTCATTTAAAATAATATACAAATTGATAATAAAATAGATAAATAACATAATTTGCAAAATCATTGTGTGGAGGTCAACATCATGGCATGTCGCACAGCGCGCTATTTCATAGCACAATCAACAAAACGGCATAGACAATGCTACGTCGTAGTTGCTCGTTTGTAACACCGCGCACGTCTATGCTATTTCGTAGCACTGTCTACGGAATAGCGTATCGGTAAACGGTGCTACAAACAGTCATGCAAACTTTCGACGTAGCACTGTCTACGACGCAGCACGCTCGTAGCACTGTCTACGACGCAGCACGTTCGTAGCACTGTCTACGACGTAGCACGTTCGTAGCACTGTCTACGAATGCCTATTTGCATGACTGTTTGTAGCACCGTTTACTGATACAAACAGTCATGCAAACTGACGACGTAGCACTGTCTACGACGTAGCACTGTCTAGACAGTGCTACGAACGCCTATTTGCATGACTGTTCGACACGCTCCCGCTCGCCGCGCCCGCCTCTGGCTCCAGACACCGCGCATTCAGTGTTGCACAGTTGTGAGTTTGTACGCGTTTGTGCGCTACGTACGATTACGCTATTTCGTAGGTCTATTGCTCTTATTTCTGTATTATATCTGTAAATATTTTTAATTCCCATTACCTACATACGTCACTGGGAATGGCTCTAATTTTTTATATACGTTACATACTAGACTTCTCTACTTCAAATTGTTGTAATTCCAGTGGACCAACGTTGCTGCGTTCAGTTTTGACAAGGTCACGGAGACGTGGGATGTGATGGCGTTAGACGGCTCCAAGCGACGATTCCAGTAATTTTCATAAATGTTATTAATTTGATCAGAGCTGTGTGGACCACACGGTTTAGAATTTGTACCACCCAAACTCTTCCCAATCGTAGACGTTGGTCAGACCGCCGGAAGCCTGAAGTGGAACTGGGCCGGACACGTCTGCCGTATGTCCAGCGACTTGTGGCCAAAGACCACCACAGAGCGGAGCCCACTCAACGCTAAGAGGCGACGTGGAAGGTCCAGGATGAGATGGTGTGACGAGCTCGAGGCACATCATCCATCATGGCCTGTTGCAGCGTTGGATCGCGAGGAGTGGAAGGAGAAAAGGGAGGCCTTTGCCCAGCAGTGGGACAATAATGGCTCAAAATAATAAATAATAAAAATAATAAATAACCTCTTCCCACGGGTGTTGGAAGCTGCTACGGTATTAGTCATACCAAATGGCCGTTCCATTAATTCAATATATCTCTGGTTTTGCCTGTCGCATTTATTTATCTATACTTAATGCATTAGAACTCGACTGTAGTAAGCCAAAATGGAAAGCTTGGGTCCTGTGTGATCAAACATCAAACATCAAAGTGCTTTATCTCTTTTAGACCTTACCTCCCTCCTCCTCGACACGTCACAAAATTCAAAAATTACATATGTAAGTAAAACTAGGAAATAAAGCGATTACTTTGATTTTTTGTTTGATCCAGAGTGTATTGTGTTTGCCAGGATTCCTCGCATTAGGCTGATGTTCAAGGCGGACGACCCTGATACGTTTGCGCAGCGCGTGCGCTTCGCCTGCGACCTGCGCCGGGAGATCGAGAACAACTTGAGGTTCGCCAGATACTTGCATAAGATCACTGTAGATAATACATCGAGGCGGTACTTTGCAGAGAATGCATACCTTTTGCGATGTTTTTCATATCAATAGATAAATTTAAAAAAAATGTGAAACATATTTTTTGTAAAAAAGCTTATTACAAAATATCAGATTACCTAGAAGATAAAAAAGCTTGGAACGAGTTTTGCTCCAACTCAAAATCCACCAACTTACAGATACGCAAATCAAATGTACTAGACACATAAGTTATGAACATACTAGTGGTTTCTTCTCACTTCTTCCACTGGTGGACAAAAAATTGAAGTGAACTATAAAATAATTTCATTGATAATAATGAATAGTATAAAACATCATCCATCTGCATCCCTGATCCGCAGAGTGCGGGACAGCCACAACAGCATTCTGAAAACCATAGCGGACAGATACTCATCCCCGCTATGGGCATGTCTCGTTCGCAGACTGATCCGCTGGCAAGTATATCTTTCTTATAGGGATCACACTGGGAAAGAGACATGCTTATGTTATATTATAACTTAATTAATTATATTATAATTATATTTAAGATTATACTAACCCTCTATAATTATATTTTTGTGTGTTTACTAATACTTACAAATATCGATCCATGGATATCCGAAATAAAGAGATTTTATTTTTATTTTATTTATTTATTTATAAAATATGACCTGTCTAAGTGCTTTTTTGTAAGCTTAAAGAAATAAAAACTTTTCATTTTCACTATAGTACTTCTAGCTTTCGACACTCGCGAGTGGGTGGCACCACCAACGTCAGACCTAACTGTCCCCTGAAATTTATGACCTTCCAGTCTATGAACGACGAAACGTTGACTATGGTATGGTATGGTATGGTAAGTGTACTCCGTATTGTCGTGTTTCCGCACTTAGACTCCGATTGGTCCTTTGTGCGTAACGTAGTCAACGTTACGCAATAATATAACAATCAAGACTTTAAATTTGTAGAATCATGTGCATGCGAATTGCCTTGTGCTTGATTTCTTCAGAGGTTTTGCTCGGAATTGTATCTAAATATTTAACACTTTGACTGCGTTTTTTTTTTCGACGACTGCGGTCTGTTTTTTTACCTAAAAAATTCGTGCTGCCACTCTACACAGCGGTTGTGTTGCGCCGCAAATGCGTTTCGTTTGAAAAATATTACAGCTCTGCTGAGTCACAAAGATCTGTATTTTCTCAGCCGCTGCCTAGTGTTGATTTTCGCATATTAGTCACTTGTAGAAAACTCATACCGTGCGTTTTCAGCACTCAAAGTGTATATTTAGTAAGATAACTTTATCTGCCATCACTATCGAGCTATCACTTATATATGTCAGGGATATTACAGTTTACATCGCATTAAAACAAATGTTGGCGTTCATTGATTTTTATCTTGTTAATGTGATATTGTCACGTTTAAATGTGTGTTACCTCTTCACGCAAAACTACAGAATCGGGCTGAAATTTCGCATATACATATGTACATAGGTAGTTGTTGTTGTTGGTACCTGGAACAAAAAATAGGCTACTTTTTAGGGTTCCATATCCAAAGGGTAAAACGGGACCCTATCACTAAGGCTCCGCTGTCCATCTGTCTGTCACCAGGCTCATGAACCGTGATAGTTAGTTGAACTTTTCTTAGATGATGTATTGCTGTTTCCGCTATAACAACAAATACTAAAAAAGAACATAATAAAATAAATATTGAAAGGGGCTCCCAAACAACAACCGTAATTTTTTTTGCTCGTTTTTATAGATACGGAACCCTTAGTCCACGAGTCCAACTCGCACTTTATCATCGGCCGGTTTTATCATCACTAAACGCGCACGAAGCCGTGAGCCAGTCAAAAATAGAAAATGTCATTCCTTACAGGTTCTACCTCTACCTGGACTGCTTACTCCTGGACGGGCTGCCCATGATGCCGCTCCCCTTCAAGTCTACGATCATCAAGATGGTGCTCATCCACAAGCAGGCGCGGGAGGTGAACGAGGCCTCCTTCAATATCCTCAAGCATGAGGTCAGTTCTGCGGTTTCTACACTCCTGGTAACGGTCACGCACAATGGACCAATCTGAGTCCGAGTGCGGACACAAGAGTTCACACACCACTCCTGGTAACGGTCACGCACAATGGACCAATCTGAGTCCGAGTGCGGACACAAGAGTTCACACAACACTCCTGGTAACGGTAGAAAATAAATGAAGAATGCTGGACTATCCACGCAGCATCACCTAGCCCCTAGAAGACAGTGCGCTATGGCGCTCATTAGGGGAGGCTTATGTCCAGCTGTGCACTAGGAGACAGGGGACGTAGGCTGGTGAGGAATATTATGATGATGCTTGATTTTTTTTTAAAGGAACCAGTCTTTTGTAACATGGGGACTGCGAAAACAGCATTGACGAAAAAAGCTAGCGCTTAGCTTGAAGTTTTGCTAAAAATGTAGTTTTTGGGAAATAGGGTTTCTTTTCTGCTGATACTAAGGTATTAATTAATCAATTAGTTTTTTTATTTTAACATATGTATCCATAGTGTTATATATATATATAGTGTTATGTCATAAAAACTATAAATAAGTTAAAGTCGGAATCCCTCGCATCTTCATACAAGACTCTCTTATTTAGAGCGTAGATTCACACTTACGTCTGTAACAGAATCATTGGTTTCAAATCAAATCAAATGCATATTTCTTCCAGTCGGAGCTTCTCTATAGAAAAATGGAAGGTAAAATGAAGATAATCTACACGATTCAAAAGAGCGGTGACCTGTACAATTTCATCGACGTGCCGACCAAGGAGTATGTGCCTCCCGTGCCTGATTACGGTGAGAATAAAGCCTTTTTTGAAAAAAAAAACAAATCCTTTTTTATTATATTGGCATTTTAGAAAAATGGCAGATGTGGATAACTCATATCCCATTTAACTTACGTAAGTTATGGCATTGTGGCTTCTGTCTCAGTGAGTGAGTAATACTCGCTCACGAGACAGAAACTACAATGCCAAAAAAGCATATAAATAAAAAACAAGGGTTATAAAAATAAATGTCATATATTAGAAGGATATATTCAGAGAGTGATGATGAATCAAACCTTAGAAGATAGAAGAGAAGCTGTCCAAACGATAGTAGCCAATTTGCGGTCAGAACAAACAAACAAAAAATGACAAAACTTTAGAACTAATCATAGTTATTAACAAAAAATTCGTTTATAACGGGATTTTTAGCAAACAAAATCAAATCATGTTGTAAATTATAATACTTTTGTGAAACAAATAATGCTGGACAATCCATACAGCATCATCTAGCCCCAAGCTAAGCAGAGCTTGTGTTATGACTGATATACTTATATTAATGACGACCGATGTGGCACGGTGGACGAAGGTCCGCCTGCGACGCAGGAGGTTGCGGGTTCGATTTCCGCCTCGGAACAATTGTGTGCACGATCTGCAGATATTTGTTCCGGGTGTTCTGGTCGTTTTCTATGTATAATAAAAAAATATCTATCTATGTAATGTATTGTATTATGTATAATCAGTTATCTAGTACCCATAACACAAGCTCTGCTTACCATGGGGCTAGATAATGCTGTGTGAATTGTCCAGCATTATTTATTTATTTATTTATTTATTAATGATAAATGTTTTTAAACTTACTCGATCTGAACACATAATTATAACCACTAGTAGATGGTCTTCCTTTTATTTAAGATGCTATGTAACTTGGAAAAAAAATTACTTACAATTGAGCCTTTTGACCGGTATCGTTAAATTAGCTGTGATTTTTTTTTACATATTGGCGGGTTCGATTCCCGGCTCAGGCAGGCGATGATTCGAAAATCTTTGAATGCAGTTTAAATTGTTTTTAAAATCAAAATGAAGTCTTCTGTCAGTAAAATTTTCTATCTACAATATTTAAGGTACTTTCCCTCCATGTGGCATGGCTGTGGGACGCCCTGTATATGTATTACTATGGACCGTAGAATAAGTTAAATAAGATCTGTTACTATTCTATCTGGTCTGAAATAAATGATTATTACAAATTGTGGGCTGACTAACGCAAAAGTTAAGAAACTGTAGCGGAGCCCTCCTCCGCAAACAAAATAAATAAATATGTACATAGTTTGATATTAAATTTGTCTGCAGGGAACTTTCCTTGTGAGATGGAGGAGTTCCCCAACCGCGTGGAGTTCAACCAGTGGTTCTCTCTGTACGTGCTGACGGAGTCTGTGTCCTGCATACACCTGGTCGTGGACGAGTGCTTGAAGGTCAGACTATGAATCACTAGATTCGTTTATTTGTTATGGTGGTACCTCGCACGTGGCTATGTGTATTTGTATTTTATTTTATTTATTTATTTTTTCAGATAATAACATCATAAAAGATTTTTTTATGTTTTTTGTTTTTGTATGTATTTATCCATATCAAAAGTACATTACAGGTATAAAGTTTATGCCCCAAACTGTACAGCAGTTTATCGGCAGTAGGTAGCTCTCGTGTCACAATAGGTGGAATTATATTGTAAATGTAGGTACCTAACTACTTAAACTAATTACTACTTACATATTCTAGCTAGTTATACATATTATGACACTTACCTATGTAATGTTTATATAGTAAATGTTATTAATATTATAAATAAATACTAAGTAGGTACTATGTTATAATTATTATAATATCTCGAATTCGAAGCTGGTTTGCAGTTTTAACAAAGCTATCAAATTATAAAGTAAGCAGAAACATTGGTTGTTGCCAGGTGGAAGCAATGCTGTTCTTCACCTCCAACTACGGTCGGAATGCGAGCCTCGCGGAGTTCGACGCCGCTCAGCAACATTGCACTTCTATGGTAAAATACATTTTACCACTTATTTCGTGCTCCAGAGGTGATCAGCGGTGCAGTCGCCCGAGTGAAGCCAATGATATCAATACTCTACTACTTATCAAAGTTGCTTGGAAGAGGTCACTCATAGCGATAAGGCCGTCCTTTGTACTTCCTCTACTCTCAGAATTTATTTGTCTTTGTTTGTGTGATACAATAAATAGCTGTATATCATTAATGAAACATAGAAACGGGTACCTGATCAAACCCTGTATGGGGGCCCATTTAGTGCTCGCATCGCATAAACTTACCTATTGGACTTGTGTTGAGAGAGTTGTGAGAACTCGTCAAGTTCAAGTTCAACCGAAATCGAGAGTTTTTGGGATATTATTTAATATCTTCGAGATTACCCCGAGTGCGAGGGTACACGCCCTATAATAATAAAACACAATGACTTATGTTGTGTAGATGCTGAAATACTTGAACATCACATGGCTAAACAACGTCGCGCACGCCATCAGGATGTCGTTCAGGGACGTCGGCAAAGGGTAAACATAAATATCATATCTAACGGAACGATACAGGTATTCATTGTCTAGTACCTACCCATAACAACAAAACTTGTTGCTTAGCTTGGGGCTAGTTAATGATCTTTGGATTGTTTAGTATTATTTATTTTCTAGCGGACCTTCCCGGCTTCGCACGGTTTTAGTACGGATCCCTAACTTTTTGAAAATATAATATAGCCTATGTTCACCGGGGATAGTGTAGCTTTCCAACGGTGAAAGAATTTTTCAAATCGGTCCAATAGTTTCGGAGCCTGTTCAATACAAACAAACAAACAAAAAATCTTATCTTTCTTCTTTATAATATTAGTATAGATTATAATCTCTTTTAGCTCACTTAATTTTTCCTGAAGATTTTTGTCCTAAGCGAATCTTAAAAAGTAACTAATCCATCCATGGTTGTCTGGTAGAGATCGCTCTTGGGCGATATGACCGCCAACTGTATCTAGTTTTTTTAGGTTTTTATTTTACATTATCATTTTATACTTAGTGTGCAATAAAGAATTATCTATCTATCTATCTGTGTCGCCTGAAATGTCGCCTGAAATAAATTATTTTTATTATTATTATTGCAGATGGTTCAACATTTACGAGAAGAAATGGCAATTTTACGGAGTCAGCAAGTTGTGTCGCTTCATGCAACTCGTGAGATTCAGAATGCAGGTGAAATTACTTTGTCTGAAGTGTCACTGTCATCTGTAACTCCATGCTACGCAACAATCGAAGTCTACTTGTTTATTCTTTATTAGAGCCATGGTAATATGTGTAAGTACACAGGGGTTTAATTTAAGTTCAGATTCGATTGCAGGGTAACAATCGACTCCTCGCATTCAGCCCTGTGTATGTCGTGTCATCTGCAGATATTTGTTCCGGGTGCTCTGGTCGTTATCTATGTATAATAATTATTTTTTATTATTATTATTTATTATTTATATCACAAGCTTTGCTTAGCTTGATGCAGTGTGGATTGTCCAACATTATTTATTTATACAATACTTATACATATAAATACAAATGAGAGTTTGTTTATATGTTCGTAGTATGCGCTGCGGTACTGCATCGAGCAGTCGATGGCGATGTTTGTGTACATGTGCGAGACTCCTTGCCTCTGCACCTACTTCTGTGAAGATGACTGGGAATGGGACCCAAAAGGTTATAACTAAAAAAAACATTTATTTCGGACAACGATAAAAATGAAATTAGCTTAAGTACCTAATTAAATTTAAGTCAATATCATGTTAGTAATATATTTTTCTTATTCTCTTAACTCTTGACAAAATAATGTAAATTATTACAAACAGTGCAATCAAATAATCATGAAAGTAGTTATTTCACCGGTTTTTTCGGTTACATTATAACTTATAATAATAACCGCCCACTTCAGTGCGCCGCGTGAACTGAACACGTCACCGCTAGAAGCGCGTTTTTGCGCGAAACACGGCGTGCCGTCCGCGCCGCCATCTCTAAGTGGCCCGTTGTTTACTATTATTGAACTCAGTTGTATGTTGATGCTCTCTGAAAGGGCTTGAATGATTGTGTAATTTGTTTTAAGGCGGTACCCCGAGGCACATTAGCGCCGTTTACGCAGCTTCGCACTATAGGCAGAGATGCGAAAGTAGAGTTTGGTGGCCACCAACGGCAACTTCGTATATCTGCCTACAATATACAAAAATAAAATATTATAGAGGCATTAAAAAAAGCTTAAAAGATGTCAGAAACTGTGACTGAACTGATCTCACAAATTATTGTGCGTAGCAGTGTTCATGGCAAATATGGCCTTCACTCAGCATTGTGCTGGGTGCCCACTAATGTGTCCACCCAGCGCTGATTTTCAATGAAGACCAGAAGGATCGTGTCACGTCACGGTCGTCAGGTGCGTGATTTTACATCAAAAAAGTAAACAGAATTGCGACAGAGAAAGAATCTGTGTGCAAAATTTCAGCCTGATCCACCGGGTGATTATGTAACTCGCGACCGGTTTGCGACAGGCGTAAATTAAGCAATCAGTGCTATCAAACTTCAATTTTGTATTAGTTTGACACCAGCTACAACGTCAAAATTGGTCAAAATTGGCGTTTGACAGCACTGATTGCTTAATTTACGCCTGTCGCGAGTTACATAATCACCATACCGTTCAGTTGTTTTGACGTTAAGAGGCAATATTTATGCTTCAAAACTTTCGCATTTATAATATTATTGAGATTCTAAAATCATATTGCAAAGTCAGGTGGCAAACTTTATTGTTATTTCATTATTGTTGAGTTTGTGTATTTTGCCATGTTTTATAAAGAATTGATCTCTTACGGGAGTGACATAGACATTTTATGACAAAACTCCATTAAAATAAATAAAAATATTAAAAATGTTTAGATATATATAACAATCGATTGCTGTTCGTTAGTTTCGCTAAAACTCGAGAACCGATTTAAAACTGATTTAGCTGATTTTGGTTTTGAAATTTTTGTCGTAGTCCAGGGAAGGTTAAACGATGAGAAAACATAAAATTGCGCAGAAATTTCCACGCGAGTGAACCCGAGGGGCGCAGCTAGCTAGAAATAAAACTTACAAGATATTTGTCCGTGATCAGATCTGATCAACACTCCGTTCCGATCTCCGACCGTCACTCTCTTCTACTTCAGCCTGATGATGAATGTCGATGGACCCTACTACACCACGGATCCCAAGCAGTTCGAGGTATACCATATTATAGTTTTTTAAGGTTATTTTTAAATCACTAGGTAGCCGACGGAGAAGCTGATGGCCTATTCGGTGTTATGTTTTAGGTATATACTTGTAACCATCGCCTATACACATAAATAATTATAAACATTATTAATTGCACATGTATCACTTTATTGCACGAAAAAAGTATTAATTAGTTTACATAATTCACCGGTTAATTCGGCATGCAAAATAAACATAAATTAAGCTTTGTCGTAAAAATCATCTCTACCGTGTTTTTTTCGTCATAGTAAATGAAATTATCATTAAAATAATTAGTAAACATAATATCGTAAAGTTTACGATGCATTGCGTTGCGCAAGGCAAACGGTGTTGTAAACCTTCGGCCGCCACACAGCATTGCTTAGCAGCAATTCTGGAGCTAAGCAATGCTGTTTGGCGGCAGAAGGCATCCTTTACACGAGCCCTAACGTAATTTTTTTTAATTTTCTTTGTGTCGCTTGTGTGTCATAGCGGCCATGATAGGCCTACTGTGATCGCCACTTTATACGTTCAGTCCCGAAGCCGTATCGTTCATAGATCGCCACTAACCCTTGCAGCTGCTAGGAACTGTAGGATTTTCTTCGGGGTGATGTCTCGCAGCTCGTCTGGGCTATGCTTACCCAGATGGATGCTGCGTCTGTGCTGTGTGCTCCACATTCACCTAACAGATGGAGGGGCGTTGCATCCGCCTCCTCGCAGAGCCCTAACCTAAGGAAGGAGCTTTATTTATCTTATTGGTTCCATCTGGTTTCCAGATCGTGATTCAGCGTCTGTTCCGCGAGATGCTGTACCGCTGCCACTTCGTGCCGCAGGTCCACCCGAGGATCATGACCGGTCTGGTCTTCGATAAGGAGCTGTTCCTCACTTCTATCGGTATTTCATTACTCTTCAAGTATGCACGTCGGAGGTCCGGTTTTGATTCCCGAGCTGAGTACAAGATTTTATTAATGTATGAACGCAGTTATACATGTGAACCATGTCATCGATTTTAGTAACAATAATGCATGGTGCATGGTTCCTATGAAGAGATCTTCGTATGTCTTATAGTTTCAGACTTTCCCATACTGACCGATCTAAATGTGCCACTCATTAAAACCTCCGAACACCCCACGTCGTCGTTTGATCCTCGAATACTCTCACACCCTCTATATTTCCCGCCCCCAGGTCTGATGGAGCCCGAGGTAGTAGACTACCGCGAAAGGCTGCTGAAAGCGTACCGCAAGTCTATCATCCCCCTCTACGCTTACATGCACCAGTACGAAGGGTACAGGGACGTTTACAATCTCAATGTAGCGGAATACGTCGAGTTAGTACATATCCTATATTAATTAATGTATAAATATATAGGCCTCCTCATTTCGATGACGGCGACCCTAGATATCACGGATTTTTTCTATCATGAGCTCTAATATGGCTCGCTAGACCGAACTTGGTCTAGCGATTCTATATACAGGGTTATTGGTAATTCTAAAGTCATTTAAAACGGGATATTTACCATGATTTGATTTTTGAGTTTTTAAAGTAGTATTATATTTTTATCTTTAGTAACCATGATAGTTTCAAAAGTTTTATTATTGGTAATTCGACGTATTCCCGTTAGGAGGTGATAGGGGTGACTATTTGCGATAATTTGTACCCCCATGAGCATCATAGAAAAGTGAACCATATTTAAGTTATCATGATTTTTATCTTTTTTCAAAAAAGTCAAAAGTGCAACATCAAAAATTGATTTTAAAAAAACTGTCCATTTAAATCATTTTTTTTCTTCTGATTTATAAAAACAAATAAACACTGGCTATTTATCAATATTAAAACAACAATTATCGCTCCAAATTTAAAAATGCGAGATAAAAACGATATTTTTTCATGATTCATTGAGATTTTTTTCCTCTAAAATGCCTTAAAAACTAAAAAAAAAATTATGAAACTTGGCTTGCAGATTATTTTAAAAACATAACCGTTTTCTTATCTCTCCAACAATGCATAACAACTATGAACTTATTTCAAAGAAACTGAAAAAAACATCATTACAAAGGAAGCAGGCGGAAATCGTATACGAACTAAACATAAGGTCGTTCTTTAAATTTCTATAAAACTAACTTAAAACAATACCCAATGTAAATAAAACGAAAAATACATATTTAAAATAAAATTCAGCAATAGTTAAGTAGTTTTTTTTAAATCAATTTTTGATGTTGCCCTTTTGACTTATTTTGAAAAAACAAAATCATGATAACTTAAAAATGGTTCACTTTTGCATGATGCACATGGGGATGAAAATTATCGCAAATAGTCACCCCTATCACCTCCTAACGGAAATACGTCGAATTACCAATAACCCTGTATATGAAGTATGTAAAAGTAAAGTTAACAATCTAACAAGAACCCAAATTAATTGTGCTCTAACAGGGTTTTTAGACATATTGTACCCACTAAGAACTATTATTACCTGCACGCATAAAATCACCATCACTACATTAGTATAAAACAAAATCGCTTTCCGCTGTCTGTCTGTCCCTATGTTTGCATAGATCTTTAAAATATATAGATTTTTGATGCGGTTTTAATAGACAGAGTGATTCAAGAGGTAGGCTTATAAACCATTTGACACATAGATTTCCACGCTGTGCAAATTTAAACGAAATCTTAATTTTTTTTTTTTTTTTTTTATAAATAAAGGCACACCATTCTTTATTTCCAGAAAAAGTTATAACCAAATATTATAAACAAATTAGAACTAGTAGTATAAAATTGAAAAAAATTAGTTAATTGTTGCAAACAATCTTCAAGTAGTTCAACTTTTAGGCACATTCTCGTAACTACATATTATTGTTAACGATTTCTAATTCTTGTTTTTCAAGAACCTTTCGCCTAGAGAAGCATTCAGCATCAGAGACTCGCGAGGAAGTGCAGTACCACTACGACGAGAAGATAGACCTCATCTGGAGGCTGCCGCAGTACATCAATATAGGGCCCTATGCCATCAACGTCGATACTCTCAAGGTTATCTCAGAAAACATTTATACAGCGTGTATGGTAAAGCCAGAGCCAGCCGGATAGGGCGTTGTTCGAACAACAACGTAGTAAGCAGCGGAGTGTGTCAAACCTTACCCTGTTATAGAAGGAATAGCCCAATGTTCAACTGCATGCATACCTTCGCAGGCTACACATTATTCTTGAACCTAAAATCCCCGTAACGGAGTAACGGAGTTACGGGGATTTTGTAAAAACTTGACAAAAATAGATGAGAGTAGAACGAGTATTTGCTGATAAAACAAATAAACCCTCAATGGTTTCGGCGACATCTTTGACGTTCTGGATTCCTTGGATGCTGTTGAGTATTTAAACATCGCAATTGCACCCTCCACCTCATATCATTTCTATGCAAAATACGAGTATATAGGTAATCATCCAACCTTGGTGAACAAGCGTATAGACAATATCAAATTACTGTGCAAATTGTGGATGAACTTCCGACAAGCGTCACCTTTCAGCTATCAACTTATCATCCTCCACGGCTCATCTTTTTATGCGAAGTGGTAATCCAACTCGAATACTCGAAAACTACATAAATCATAATACGGATGATGTTCCGACGCTTCTGTCACCTTGTCCTTGCGACCCCATTCCGTTGGCAACTTACCACCCTCCGCATGTCATCATCTGTCTGCAATTTCTATCAAACCTCAATATCCCGCAGCAAATCCTAGTCAACAAGCGCTCAGACATCATCAAATCGCTGCTCATAATGTGGATGGAAGAGGTGCGCATTGTAGTGGAAGACGTCATCGCAGCGTACAAGAGCCTGATGCGCAAGCTGGGCGAGAAGCCCAACACGATCGAGCATGTGTTCGAGATACGCGAGTGGATGGAGTCGATACCCTTTGCGCTGAAGACGCAGGACGATATCATGAGGAAGGTCCATACGGTGAGTATAATCTTCGTTTACACAATTCAAATTTAATAATACTACCTATTCAGCCAATCACAGCGGTGCGTTTTAAATGAGTTTAGTGTTAATAACCATGATAGTTTCAAAAGTTTTTGTGCTGACAGCTAACATAATAGGTTACTTTTTAACGGGAATATGTTCGAATCCGCGGACTGAAGTAGTAGAACTTATAATGCGGTTCTACCATGCACACTAGCCTGAAATTTTTCAATTTCGCTGTCAGCACGTCTAGACGTGCCTAGACGTGTCTAGACTAATTTTGGCGTGAAGGATAACAAAAAATAAAATTAGCATTGATCATATTCTTCATCATCATCATAATAAGCCTATGTTAGTTCACTGCTAGACAAAGGCCATTGATTCACAACACATAACTGATATCAGGCAAACTAGACTAAATTTGTTGTGTATTTTTGTTTAAATTTAGATTCTTTATTTATGAATGGATACTACTTTAATTAGACACGCTCTATTTATAACTTTACCACCTATTATATTCGTATTTATAATTTGTATTCATTAGTACTAGTTCAGTTATTTTGTACAAACTATGGGTGGAAACTGTCCTTTGCTTAATTTGTTCTAAGTCTGTGAATCTATTGTTACCTAAAAAACATTTTGTTTCCCAAATAAATTAAAATAAAGTAATATTAGCGATGATTTTAGAATTCAAATTGCCTTGAGTTAGTGTGATAAATACATTGAGATAGATAGATAGACATTCATTGATCAATCACACTTACAGCACAGAAGAAATGAGGTGAAAATTACATCTGAGTTTTATAAAAAAAAACTCAGTAGAATATAAATATAAAATCAATTAATTAATTAAACACAAGTTGCATGCGCTGTTATCTATCAGGACTACGAAGTGTTGGACGCGTTCTTCACTCCCTTGGAGAACGATGACTTCAAGGCGCTCTGGGAGGCCATCGGCTGGCCGCAGCAGATCACCAAACAGGTAACATATTTTTTTGTATGTTTGCAACAAACAAACTCAAAAACTACTGGACCAATTTAAACATTATTTTATCATTAGAATGCTACATTATCCTTCAGTGGCATATAGGCTATATTTAATAACAAAATAATTCAGGGATGCCTATTTTAATAATGTAACCCAATATCATATAAACAAAAATTCAACATAAAATGTCTTTTACCGCATGCGCTAAAAAAACTATGATTATGAAACAAACGTCCACCCGGGCGAAGCCGGGACGGGCCGCGGTTTTCATTTCAGTAATTAATAGGGTTTCAATTAATTGAAAATTAGCGTTCCCTTTGTTGCTTTAAACAGTATACCTACATTCTAAGCTCGTCATTCCACCAGGTGGTCGTAACGACTGATTTCTTGGAAGAGGAACAGGAGAAGTTCTGGAAACTGCACCAACAGGACGAGCAAACGATGCTGGACAAGATAGACCTGTACAGCGCACAATGCATGGCGCTCACGTTGCAGAACGACTTCTCTAAGGCAAGATCATAATGTCTTTACTACTACAAAATTATTTATTTGCCTTTTCACTTAGATACATATTACTGGCGGCCCCCGCACGAGGCAGGCCTGTCTCGCGGGACTACTGGTTATTAGGTACCGAACCTTTTGCCATAAAAGGTCAAGAAAAGTCTGAAAAGCCTCAACATATCTATTGGCAAAATCTGCTTATTTTTTGGTTAGCTTCGTATTCTTGTTAAGGAAATTAGCTTAGTAATTGCTTGGCAGCTAATAGCAGCGAGCTGCTTCTCTCTGACCTGTGCGTCTTAGGTGCTCCAAGGTCTATGCAGAGGAGAGGACGTTAACGACCTCTGTGGCGCGATGTATGAACGACCGCCTGCAACGCAGGAGGTTGCGGTCGATTCTTGCCTCGGGGCAAATGTTTGTATGATCTACAGATATTTGTTCCGGGTGTTTTGGTCGTTTAATATGTATACTAAAAATATCTATTTATGTAATATATTGTATTATGTATATCGGTCATCTGGTACCCATAACACAAGCTCTGCTTAACTTAGGCTTAGATTATGCTGTGTGAATTGAATGGTCCAGCAATATATATTTATTTATATTTTACAATACACTCCGTTAAATAAAGTTGCGAGGCGTGCGCGACATTGACGTGCAGATTATCTTTCGCGAGCAACTTCAATGTTTTAAATAACAAGTTCGAATAATACAGGTGCATGAAATAGCAAACGACATAAAGAAAGCATGGAAAGGCATGAAGGACGCGCAGGACTTTGGCCGCCTGCTGAACCAGCGCCAGAAGCTGTTCGGTCAGCCCGTGGTACCCTTCAACGACCTCAACCGACTGGTCAAGGAGTTCGAGCCGTATAGGAACCTCTGGGTCACTGCATCAGGTAGGCTTGCTAGTGGTAGTTCGAGCCGTATAGGAACCTCTGGGTCACTGCCAGGTGCTTGCTTGGGGTTACAGGTACGATTTCGTACACACCGCTTGATTTAGTATAGTTCTTAAGTGGAGACTGCGAATCTGCAAAAGTAGTGTAGGACGCCCAGCGGCCAGATGGGATGACGACTTGCGAAAGACTGTAGGCTCTTGATGCATTGACATTTGTTTGGCATTATTATGCAAGCATATTTAATTATAGTTTGAAAAGCTGAAAAATGGTAATTTATCTGAAACATGACGACTTGACTATCTCAGACGCATGATTTCTAAAATTGCACTCATTCGACAGATTTCCTAAAAGCCAAGGAGGTGTGGTTCGACAACCCCCTCATGTACGTCGACGCGGACACCATCGAGCCGCTCGTCAACGAGTATTATAAGACCATCTTCAAGTGCGTCCGGACCTTCGCTGACATGCCCAAAGTGCAGTTCGTCGCTACTACTATCAGGGTGAGTTCATTTGTAAAAGAGGTTTCTACGGTACTTGCAATATCGAGCTCGTATTTATTTGCCAGATTATGAAATGAGATGCCGTAAATTTTCACTTTCTTCCCCTGCAAAAACGAAGAGAAATAGCAGATTTGATTTATTTAATTAACATAGTAAACGGCACTGTTGATTGTCCGGAGCTCCTTGAGCAAATAGAACTGTGCACTTGCACGGTTGCACTGAGAAAACCGAACATTCTTTATGTTGCTATAGTAAAAATCAATTATAGGCAGAACGTTTGACGACCGATGTGGAGCGGTGGGCGAAGGTCCGCCTGCGACGCAGGAGGTTGCGGGTTCGATTCCCGCCTCGGAACAATTGTGTGTACGATCTGCAGATATTTGTTCCGGGTGTTCTGGTTGTTTTCTATGTATAATAAAAATATCTATCTATGTAATGTATTGTATTATGTATATCAGTTAAATAGTACCCATAACACAAGCTCTGCTTACCATGGGACTAGATAATGCTGTGTGTATTGTCCAGCATTATTATTTAATATTATTTATTATAGAGCTTCTTGCTCGTTTAATTTATTAGTTAATAGAAACAGTGATGTAGATATTAATATCGTAGTATCGGTAATATTTAATATCAGACCAATTCTTTAAAGTGTAAACTACATTATGTTACCTGTTTAAATTAGTTTTCTTTATCAATATTTTTCTATACATTATGTCTATTCATTATCTGCATAAAATCGTCAACATTCTTAGCTTCATAATTTAAAATTTTTAAGCATCCTATCAGCGGAAACTTTTAATTAGCCGTCAGCATACATTGGTCTATCCAGGCATATTCTATAGGAGGGGTTGCAAGCAAGTCTCTGAAGGAAAGGCACCTTTCATTATTTGTTTCCTTTTGTCATCATACTCAAGGTTTGTACCGGTAGTGAAGGCCCGCACGTCGACGACGCGACAAGACTATGAAATACATTTTGGCGTGAAAGGTCACTAATCTTGAACAACGCTGATGTCAGCTCAAACGCTTGATATTGATATAGAAATTTGATATAATTTACTAATAAACTAGCGGACCTTCCCGGCTTCGCACGGTTTTAGTACGGATCCCTAACTTTTTTATTTATTATAATAAAGCCTATGTTCACCGCGGATACCGTAGCTTCCCAACGATGAAAGAATTTTTCAAATCGGTCCAGTAGTTACGGAGCCTATTCATTACAAACAAAAAATCAAACTTTATAATATTAGTATAGACGTGCTTGTGGCTTGATGGCACCGTCCATCGGAAGCTTGAGCTCCTGAGTTCGGAATTACGATAGAATCTCGGAATGGACAAAATGACCAAAATCCAGACAGACTTCTTAAAAGAGTGACATTTATTTCAGGACGACATCGAGTCGTTTAAGCCTTTGATTCCCGTCATCCAGGCGGTGAGGAATCCCGGCATGAAGGAACGGCATTGGGAAGAATTTATGCAGAGGTCAGGTAAGGAATTTTAATGAAATTAGCCAGTTTAATTTTCCAGGTAAATGGTTAAATGAATATGTGCAAGTAATAAAATAAAATAAATAAATGTTTTTGTAAGGCCCTTGTTTCTAACAGATACAAAATTCGATGGGATGTATTGCCTCTCTTAAGTACTTATACTGACGGCTATAGTTTGTAATAAACATCAAGACCCTTTGTAACAAGAAACAAAATTTAGATGCAAATAGCCATAATAAATAAATAATTATACATAGAAAACAGACCAGAACACCCGAAACAAATATCTGTAGATCGAGTATTTGTCCCGAGGCGGGAATCAAACCCACGATCTGCTGAGTCGCCGGTGGACCTTCGCCCACCGCGCCACAGAGGACGTGATCACATGTAACCTGGTTCTTTAAAAAGTTTTTGTTATATATATTGATGAACCTTTGTGAACAGGTATAACTGTAACAATGAACGAGAAGCAGACGTTCTCGATGTGCCTGAAGCAAGGGGTGGCGGCGCACGGCGAGCTCATCGCGGAGATCGGGGAGCTGGCCTCCAAGGAGTACGTGATAGAGCAGACGCTGGACAAGATGCAGGGCGAGTGGTCCAACAAGGTCCTGGAGATGAACCCTTACAAGACCACAGGTCTGGTCAAATATTACATGTTTTACTCTTACAAGACCACAGGTGTGGTCAAATATTACATGTTTTACTCTTACAAGACCACAGGTGTGGTCAAATATTACATGTTTTACTCTTACAAAACCACAGGTGTGGTCAAATATTACATGTTTTACTCTTACAAGACCACAGGTGTGGTCAAATATTACATGTTTTACTCTTACAAGACCACAGGCGTGGTCAAATATTACATGTTTTACTCTTACAAGACCACAGGTGTGGTCAAATATTACATGTTTTACCCTTACATGACCACAGGTGTGGTCAAATATTACATGGTTTACCCTTACAAGACCACAGGCGTGGTCAAATATAAAATGCTTTTATTTGTATTTATTTATTTTTAAAGAATAACTAGCTGCGCCCCGCGGTTTCAACCGCGTGGTGATAGATATTTTGGATAGTATACAATATATCTTTATGAATTGTAGCCTATGTGTTATCTTATCTGATATATAAGCTTTAATATTAATATTATTGTGAAGTTTCATCAAAATCCATTCAGTAGTTTTTGCGTGAAAGCGCAACAAGCATCCTCACAAACTTTTGCGTTTATAATATTAGTAGGATAACTTATATGAACACTTTTTGAACCCGTAGGGGTTTGACCCGAATTGTGCGTTCCTCGGGTTTCAATCTTAAAATTAAGTGAACATAACTTTGTACGTAGGTACGAGTGAAATATAATAGGTTACATACCCGGTGCCTTACCCACCCTTAGATCATATGTTTTAGTCGACAAGGGGCGGAGTACCTAGGTGTGTTTGTGCTTAAAGAAAGTAGGTACTTATTTAAGATATTATGGCAAGAAAGGTTATAACATGGTTTAGGTTATCGTCGCTTACCTGTACCTTCAAAGAATTTTGAATTTGTAATTATAGATATCTTTTTTCCATCCCTGGTTGCCTGGAAGAAATCGCTTTAAGCGATATGGCCGCCTATTGTACTGTTATTATGTATGTAAAATTTAGATATAAGGTGTTATTTTGGGTACAATAAAGTGTACATTCATTCATTCATTATAGATTTGACAAACACGTACACGTTTATGTCATTGGAAACCAGAGCAGTACATAAAAGTCAAAAGTCAAAATCATATAAGCACTTAGACATGTAACATTTTATACCATAAATTATTATCAAATAAGAAAAAAGGTGATTGAATTTTTTGTTCACTTTTTCATAATTATTACCTACCTCCATCCTAGGTCTTTATTTAGCTCACTGTTAATTCCCTGACTTCCAGGCACGTTCATAATGAAGATAGCTGACGAGACCCTCCAGCTGTTAGACGAACACTTCCTGACAACGCAGCAGCTGGGTTTCTCTCCCTTCAAGGCGGCCTTCGAACTGCGCATCACGGAGTGGGACGAGAAAATCAGGCTCACGCAGAAGGTGGTCGACGAGTGGATTGAGTGCCAGAAGTAATAATATATATTTATTTATTGAGGAATAACAAACACATTTAACTTACAATACATTTGTGTTAGTACTTTACAATGTAAAGTTGAGCGAAATTCAAAATGTAGCCCACAACGCTATCCAGGAGTTATATACATAAAAAAAAAACATGCAACTAGGAAGCCTACCTAGCTAGGCAAGAGCTAGACTCCTCTTAAACAACTAAGTAAAGCAAATATTCTAAAATTCTAATAACCCAATTTGTGAATTTATAAATTATTTATAAAGAATCATAATGAAAAAAAAAATAATAATAATAAAATACATACATATAAATAAATACACTTACGAACTGGCGGTTGACCAATCTGACACCTACCTCCTTTAAATTCTCATCGATAAAATTTGTTGGTTATTGCTAAGCGGTGGTGGTAATGTGTGAAGTTCAACCAACGGGCTCGCTTTATTTTCCCGCTTAGCTATCTTTTCTGTCAACCAATGTGGTTAAGGTGAGCTTGAGTGTAGTTTCAATTTACCTATGACGCTCAACGGGAAAATATACTGAAGTATTTTTTTTATGATTTTATCATGCAACACCCTGGGTCCCGGAAGGAAGCCGCGGGCGAGGGCGGCCAAGAAAGCGCTGGCGAGACGACCTTAACGCCTTCCTCGGAGATTGGTGGGAGATCGCACGTGACCGCACTGAGTGGAAAGATTTGGGGGAGGTCTTTGCCCAGCAGTGGGATGAAACAGGCTAAATAAAAAAAAAAAAAAAAAATGTTTATCAACAATCACAGAATTCTCAATTTTTTTGTTATTGTTATTTGGTAGTTTTGTTGAGTACGTCCGTAGGACATTGTATCAGCGATATGCTCACGTGCTTGACGCCCTTGACGGTCGTGAGATCAACTTTTTAGTTAATTTTTCATACGCTCTTACTTGATTCCTTCTCTATGCACCGGGGCCCTTGTCCACCTAGCTACGCCACTGTACGGACCACCCGCCAAATTCGATGTTCTTGAATGCAGACCGCGATTCAGTGAACGAAATGTAGTACAGCCGGTGGCCAGGTAGGATGACGATCTATGAAATACTTCTTGAATATATTTATTGAAAATGAAATACACAATAACAATGGTAAACTCTATGTTACGCTAAAGTAAGGTGTTATCAGTTTCTCGTCAATTAAAATAAGAACAAATTATATAAGTTCGTTTGAATTAGGCATGTACATATTTTGTATAGATCAGGAAAGGTTTCTTCTTTGAGGAATTAAAAAAATGTTTATAGTCATTGTCAAGAATTTCGCTTACAGAGTACCTATATGGTTTTATTGACTGCATAAAGGTACAAGTCCGAGATGGGCAGCAGACTGTGACCGCAGCGCTGCCTGCGGTCACCGTTGCTTCTATTCCAAGCACCGCGGCGATACCACTGGATGGCGCTGCAGTTTGCGGTCGCTGCGCGCCATGGCCGCAGGCCGCAGTATTGCCGCGCTTAGAATCAATTTCATAGAGATGCATAGAAACAAGTTGTGTTGCTGGCAGTCTGCAGCTGCAGTTTGCGGCCTGCGGTCAATCTTGGAATTGCACCTTAACTAAACACCTCGGATTGTTGTAGAGAATGGATGTACCTTGAGCCGATCTTCACGTCAGAAGACATCTCGAGGCAGCTGCCGCTCGAGGCCAAGAAGTACGGGACCATGGAGCGCATCTGGCGGCGGGTCATGTCCGCCGCCGTCGCTTGTCCAAAGGTAGGGGAAACATTATAACCTCTCATTTTTTTTACCGACTTCAATAAAGAAGGTTTTCAATTTGAAGTGTTTTTTTTTGCTTTTAAGGTACCTCAAAACTAACGATGATTCATTTTTTAAACCTTTTTCTGAGTGGCCGTGATGCCATCCATAAGTACCTGCGGGGTTATCCATTAATTACCGGACACCATGTATATTTGTTACAGATCATGATAATCTGCCCGGACAGCCGGCTTCTGGACTCGCTGAACGAGGCGCGCCACCTGCTGGCCGTGGTCTCCAAGGGTCTGGCGGAGTACATGGAGCTTAAGCGGCTGCGGTTCCCCAGGTTCTTCTTCCTCTCTGATGATGAGCTGCTGGAGATTCTCTCGCAGTCCAGGAATCCGAGGGCCGTGCAGCCACATCTAAGGAAGTGTTTCGAGGCTATTGCCAAGGTATTTGATGCCAACGGTTGTAAAATCTCACCTCATCTACTCACGGAATCTAAAAGGTGTACTTAGCTACCTATCAAATCATCATCATCATCAGCCTATGTTAGTCCACTGCTGGACATAGGCGTCCCCCAATGAGCGCCACAGCGCCCTGTCTTCAGCTTAACGTATCTGGATGCGTTAAGCTGAAGACAGGGCTAGATGCTGGCATCTTCCTGCAGTCTTTCGGAGGTCGTCATCCCACCTGGTCGGAGGGCGTCCTACACTACTACCTATCAAATATTAGCAATCAATTGACCAGAGATGCTCTTTTAGAATGATTTGTAATATTACTGTAATTTTAGGGTAAAATGGCCCAGATTGATACAGGATACAAGGCTGTGTGGTGTCGGCCTAGATAGAATAGTACCAACCCAACTCTTCCCGTGGGTGTCGTAGGAGGCGACTAAGGGACATACACCGGGGGGCGGGCAGCAGCGTCCCTTGCAGCACACTCCCTATACGGCATCAACCCCCCCATGGATCGATACGCCAACAGAATGTGGCCCCAAGTTCCCGGCCGACTCGCTATTCCTGGCCATGGTAGCGGCCACGGTAACGGCGGGGCAGGGGGTGCTAGGAATCCCCGGGCTACATTTGGCTACCACACCCAATCTAAATTGACCCTGGCTACGTTTAACGGACGCACTCTGAGGCTTGACCATCATCTAGCGCAGTTGGAAGTGGAGTTAGAGAACATTAAATGGCATGTTCTGGCGTTGTGTGAAGTCCGTAAAGTGGGGGAGGACACCGTAACCCTAGACTCGGGCCATCTTCTCTACTTTCACGAGGGTGATAAAACATCCCAGGGTGGCGTAGGCTTCCTCGTCAATAAGGCCCTCTCTAACAACGTCCAAGAAATCTTCGGTGTGTCGACCAGGGTAGCGTACCTGATCCTTCGGCTGTCATCAGGTCATGGTCATCCAGGTCTACGCACCGACCTCGGCACACTCTCAATGATGAAGTGGAGGATATGTATGAAGACATATCCAAAGCCTTACACAACACCACTAAGGCCCACTTCAACGCTGTTATGGGGTACTTTAACGGCAAGGTGGAAATCCAGACTGGCAACGAATCCCGAATAGGCCTGCGTGGTTATGGAGTTAGGAATCACAGGGGGCAAATGCTTGTCAATTTCCTTGAGGAAAAGGGGCTGTTCTTAATGAACTCCTTCTTTAAGAAACAGCCTCAAAGGAGGTGGACATGGCAAAGCCCCGACACTGTGACTAAAAATGAGATCGACTTAATCATGACGGATAGCAAGCACATATTCAGAGATGTCTCAGTGATCAACAGGTTCAATAACGGATCTGATCACCGACTCCTTCGAGGCTCTCTGAATATCAACATTAAGCTTGAAAGAAACCGTCTGATGAAGTCCACGCTCCGACCTGACCTAATCCGAATCATGGCGGGCACCGAGAAGTTTCAGCAGCTTCTCGGGGATTTGTTGCCTTGGAACCAACTGATGACGCTGACAAGACCCTACACAATTTGGTCGAAACGTTGAGGGACGAGAGCATCAAATTCTGTCAAAAGCAGCGTATTGGCAAGAAGTCCAAACTCTCGGATGATCTCTTGGGCTGATGACAAAAAGACGGAAGACCACCCAAGCGACTTTGTCAGAGAGGTCAGACCTGAACAAGCTAATTGCGAAAATGGTACGGCACGACCTCCGGAGCTTCAACACGCGCCTCATTGAAGAGGCGATAGAGCGAAACCGGGGGTCCAAAGTATTCACTCAGCAGCTTGGCAGGAGCCACCTGACAAAGCTTAAAACGCACGACGGAAGGACCGTATTGTCGAAGCCGGAGATCTCAGCCGAGATAAAGGATTTTTATGGCCGTCTATACGCCGCTAATGCCCCTCGTACCCGATGAGACGACCATGATGCCTGAGCCACCCTGACACGCCACGACGAACTACCTGACATTAGTCAAGACGAGATCGTGTTAGCTCTAAGACAGCTTAAAAATAGAAAAGCCCCCGGTGAAGACGGTATAACATCCGAGCTCTTGAAAGCTGGAGAAGCTCCTGTTATACAGGAGCTACAGAACCTCTTCAACGCCGTCCTTCACAGTGGGAGAACTACAAAGGCGTGGAGCGGGAGTTTGGTGGTGCTCTTTTTTAAGAAGGAATTCACTCTTGAGCCACGTCTATAAGCTGTTCTTACGAGTAGTCACGAATCGTCTCACTAGGAGACTCGACGAGTTTCAGCCGCCAGAACAGGCCGGATTTCGCGGAGGATATGGCACCATAGACCACATACACACAGTGAGGCAGATTATACAGAAGTCCGAAGAGTATAATAATTTTTTTGTGATGGTTCGCTGATGACATATTCTTATTGGCGGAGTCGCTAGAGGAGCTGAACCAGATGCTGGACGGCCTAGCTTCAGCCTCCCGATGTATCGGTCTTGGCATGAATTTGGATAAAACCAAAGTCATGATCTATGGACACATTGATCCAAGGCCGGTGGTCGTACATGGTCACCTTCTCGAAATCGTTTCCGAATACACATACCTCAGGCAGATTCTGCAGTTAGCTAAAAACGATTTCGAGAAGGAGGCCAAAAGGAGAATCCAGCTGGGCTGGGCATCGTTTGGGAAACTACGTCAAGTCGTCTCTTCATCCATACCGCAATGCTTGAAAACGAAAGTTTTCAACCAGTGCGTCCTACCCGTTATGACCTACGAAGCTGAGACGTAGACACTCACGATAGGGCTGGTCCACCAGTTCAAAGTCGCTCAGCGAGCTATGGAAAGAGCTATGCTCGGAGTTTCTCTGAAGGATAGGATTCGCAACGAATACATCCGATAGAGAACCAAAGTTATCGACATAGCTCTGAGAATTAGCAAGCTGAAGTGGCAGTGGGCTGGCCATATCTCGCGAAGAACCGACGGCCGCTGGGGCAAACGTTTTCTTGAGTGTAGACCACGACTCGGTAAACATAGTGTAGGACGCCCCCGATCAGGTGGGATGACGACCTGCGAAAGACTGCAGGTAGATGCTGGATGCGTCAAGCTGAAGACAGGGCGCTATGGCGCTCATTGGGGGAGGCCTATGTCCAGCTGTGGACTAATATAGGCTGATGATAATGATGATTACATAATATACCTAAAAAATGCCGTATTCTACAGGTGTTCAACGAAACTGCTGCCACTTAAAGCATTTTTCGTAGACTTGAAAGGGCCAAGTGATGATAGCAAGGCAAAATCAATATTTGTCTACAAATAAATAAACAGCTAGCAACCATCGGGTAACTTTGTTAGGCGTTAGCTAGAAAGCGCTTTGCTTGGTATTCCATGTGTGTGATCAATAGTCGACATCGATTTGCAGGTGACATTCGAACCTGACTTGAGGATATCCAAGATGCACTCCAGCGAAGGAGAGATTGTGGATCTCAAGTACACGTTCTACCCGAGCACCAACGTGGAGCAATGGCTGCTGCTTCTAGAAGATACCATGAGGCATACCAGTTAGTACCTTTTCTTTAGATTTCCGATTTTTGCTGAATTTCACACAACTTCCTTTCAGTCCAGTCATGTCCAGTCATGTCCAGATTTCATAGTATGAGTAAAAGAGACGGATGAATTAATTTCCTACAACTTAACATTCAGCAAGCTAGCGAGCTAAAAATGAGACACATAATCAATCACAACGAATCTGAGGGAATATAGCGGGACCTAAGAATAAATAATAAGTCAGGAAGTCTAATTCAGATCAAATTCCACACAAAAAGTGGCCCTACTTCAAACCAAAACGACGACGTATGATTCAAACTACCAATCACTACACAGGTTACGAACAGACATCCTTGAAGATTGGTTTAAATTCAGAACGAAAGCAGGGATTAGTTCGCGGACGCTGCAACGGTTGGCTTGTCGGCGTGGATGGTGTATGCAATAAAGGGACCGGATCAATTTAATAATAAAACGATATTAATGTACGATATGTTTTAGTATATTTTTTTTATATTGGTATGCTTTTACAATTCGATGTACTTTATGTCCCGCGAAATATAATTAATTTATTAAGTTTTTGTCTAGAAGACATTAAAAGCGAATCTTTCTTCGCAATGTAGTTAAGACGGATTCTAATATTGATATTCAACGATTATACATTTTATCAATAAAATGTAATGGTGTTATTTGTTTGGTGACTGTTTTTAAGTGGGCTCAGAATATCTTCTTTATCAATTATTTTAGAAAAACATTTACATTATTTAGATTTACATTTTAATGTTTCATTAAGAAGAAAACCTTCTAAATTTGTTCAAAAATTTATTGACTTCATGTTGCATAATATTGACATTTAAAATGGGATATTTACCATGATTTCATTTTTGAGTTTTATAATATTTCGGCACAGTTTCACGCGCCATGATCACGGAATGACTTTAGTATTAATAACATGATAGTTTCAAAAGTTTAACTAATATGGTGTTTTCCAGTCCGCCTAACCCTAGTAGCGGGTCTACAAGAGCTGTGGGCGATGCCGCGCGCGCAGTGGGTGCTGCGCTGGCCCGGGCAGGTGGTGATCGCAGGCTCGCAGACCGCCTGGACCGCCGGCGTGGAGCAAGCCATCATCGACTACCAGATGGACTGCTTCATGGAGGAGATGTTATCTACGGTCAGTGATGATGATGCTTATTTTATGATAGTTAATAGATCAACTAAAATCAATGTTGAAATACTAAAGTTTAGAAGCTTGTTTTTTCAAATGTATACTGTTTTACGGTTTTGGGGATATGCAAACATAGATAATGACGAGATAAATTGGTATTTTCCGTAGTTTTGGATGGTCAATATCAAACAGTCTAGTAGTTACCCTTTTAAGTTTGTATGGAAAGATGAGCAAAATGTATCTTTTGCGTCTCAGGCGTATCATCAACTCCTGTGTCCCAGAGTTCTGTTATCGGAAAATCTTTACCTGCCATGACACCGAGGTCGCCTAAAGTCAGCCCCTTTTTATTACTATTCCTTTGATTTATTTAAAATCTCCTTAAAAAAATACATTTTTTACCAAAGAATATGCAATAAAATAAATATTATAAATGTATTTTACAGTAAAAAATATATCAAAACGGTGAATCACTGGCCGCGAAGCTAGGCTCAAGCGGCCGGTGACTAGGCCTGCTAAGAGATGAACTTCCTGACGATGCGGCCGAATCCAGTAGTCCGCTTTTTGGATCTGGTCCTTGATCTTCTAGAACTTCGTAGCGAGAGCCTCTTTGAGATGTTGATTGAGGCTCTTCGCTATTGGGCCGTTCATTGAAACGACTATCGGGACGATGGTCACTGAATAAACATCCCACATGCTAACAACCACGTTCCCCAAGTCTAGATATTTGCTAAGTTCTCAGCTTTAACGAGGTTAGTATTATGTGGTATGGTGACATCAGCGAGCACCGCCGTTTAATCGATCTATCTTTACAAATCTGTCTATCTGTAATTACAGATCGGTCCCAATAGAGCGTGGCACGGCCATTTTCAAGAACGTATTACTATTATTAACAGCCTGAAGTGTCCCACTGCAGGGCAAAAGCTTCCCTAACCTCCTTCCACTTCTCTAGTATTTCATTATGTTTTTATATCCGTACCAAATGATTGTTCTTTAAAGCTGGACAGCCTCCGAGCTCTGGTGAAGGGTGATCTATCGTTCTTCCAACGCGAAGTGCTCTGCGCGCTCATCGTGATAGAGGTGCACGCGCGTGACGTCACCAGGTCGCTGCTGGACGAGGGAGTTAAGAACGTGCATGACTTCCAGTGGACCTGCCAACTCAGGTACTTGTAGCCAGTATAATCAGTAATATTTACTCACAGAAGACATGTTACATAAAATATTGGTGGAATAACAGCATATCTCGAAATTCAAATTGAAAAGTTTTTATTTTCTTTAGGCTTACAAAATAAGCACTAAGACAAGTAAAATTTTATACTATTAATTATTATCATATTACATTATTTTGATATTAACGTTCACTTAAATTTTTTGTCCACTAGTAGAAGTAGTAATCTGCATATAAAGTGGTACCCATGAGCATACATTGTCTAGTTTTAGACCAATTCAAAATAGGTGGATGCGGGTACAGATGGGCTCCATCTGATCCTAATTTTAATTTAATTTTTAATTCGTAATTTCATCTTAATAAATAATTAAATTTTAAATTTATTATAAATTGATTTACTTACTAGTATGGAATTTTGATTAATTCCTTTTATGATGTCTATTGTGTAATTTATAATTTATGAATCTTTAATTTTTTGTTTATTTTTAAGTTGTGTGTGTCATAATTATATATGGATTTAATGATGATCTGAAATAACTGAATAATAATAATAGGTTGGATCAATTGATTTTTCATTGCTCAGCAAGAGCTTTCCGAGTTAGTAGATTCGGGTAACGCGGCACGGTTGGCTACGTGCGAACAAAGAGATGCCTGAAATCTAATGTGCTATCGGCTGGTTTGGTACATATATATTATAGTATCATATATTATATATACATATATTATAGTATCTATATGTAGATAGTACAGTATAGTTGAGCTGTTTATTTCCGAAACAGTAAAATTCGTAATCGGATTAAAGATCAGGATGCCAATAAGTGGACACCAAATAGAGTCGAGCATGACATGTGACCATACAGAGCTTTTCCATCTAGGGGGCTCCAATCAAATCATTTATTAGCTGAACACATTATTACAGGTAGGTACATGTCAGGTCTTATAAACAAGAGCGGTGTCAAATGTGTTCAACCCGCAAGCAGGTGTGCAACTACTAAATCGTTAAATTAATGATACCAAAACTTCGTCAGTTCAGTATTTGTAGATGGTATTTAAGAAGCTATTCACCCCTCAGATACTACGAGGTAGTAAGGCCCATGTACTCGCTAGACCCTGAGGAGAAGCCTGAGATCTACCAGGATGAGGAGCGGCTCGACACCTCCAACTACTACAGCCAGTTCAGCCAGAACAAGTGCGACGTGAAGGCGCTCAACTCGGTCTTTACCTACTCTAATGAGTACTTGGGAAACAGGTGAGGGAAACTCTTATTTATTGTTATAGACGACCTCTATAGCGGTAGGCGAAGGTCAGCCTGCGACGCCGGAGGTTGTGTGTTCGATTCGCGCCTCGGAACAATTGTGTGTACGATCTGCTGATATTTGTTCCGGGTGTTCTGGTCGTTATCTATATATAATAAAAAAAACTATCTATGTAATGTATTGTATTAAGTATATTACTCATGTAGTACCCATAACACAAGCTCTGCTAACCTTGGGGCTAGATGATGCTGTGTGGATTGTCCAGCATTATTTATTTATGATTGTTACTAGCGGTCGCCTGGTGATCACTCCGCTGACCGACCGCTGCTACCTGACCCTCATGTGCGCCATGCACCTCAAGTTCGGAGGCGCGCCCGCTGGACCAGCTGGGACTGGCAAGACTGAGACCACCAAGGTATACTTTACACACGTCTGATTTCTCGATCAGCCGCATATGCTTTGCCTGTTTACAAGGCTAGTCGGCCTCACAGAATAAGTGGTCTTAATAGCGATTTAAAATTTTTCTAATATTTTTTTTAACCTTTCGATTCTTAAAGCGCGCGTAGATTGGCGGCTAATGGCGATGGTAGGCAGGCACGCTGGCTTCAAGTATCAGATAGGTACTAATCTGTCATCGCCTCGCTATATCCAGAGGGCTAGCTGACCTTGACGCTTGCGGTCTGTTTTTTATTTTTAATATTCACTAATGCAATATTACAGCATTACAGCTGAGTGTTAGGTTATGTATGTGATATGTGTCTAACGTCCTGTATCCCGCCAAGCCTAGGCGCTCAAAGGCGGCCGCCGTCGCCTAAGAAAAAGTACGGCAGATTGTGCAATAAACTAGATATCGTGTGTGTAGGTACTTCATCTCATTATTTTTATTCTCCATTCGTCAGCCCCCAACTGTACCCTACACTATAAGTTTTCTGTTTCAAATAAATATTCATGTATTTTGTATTCACAATTTGTTATCTCTATTACCTTGTTTACTTCCAGGACTTGGCAAAGGCTTTGGCGGTTCAGTGCGTGGTGTTCAACTGTTCGGATCAGCTGGACTACAGAGCCATGGGGAAATTCTTCAAGGGGCTAGCTGCGTAGGTCTACAAGTCACTAATATCATAATTAAATAAAACAGCCCCAAATTTTATTATTGCTGTTATTGATTAATTGTATTACATACATAACAGAATTACCATTCTGTTATGTTATTTCTTGCTATTTCTTCTTATAGGGAATACCGTACGATAGGAAGATTCAATAAGCTAGGTCATATAGCTGAGCAGATATCTACTCACACATGTATAAATAAATGCTTAAGTTTTCTTGTAAATTATAACTTATTTGCAATGAATTAAATCAGTGTCAAACGATCACTCGGGGGTTTGATTCGTTCTTTATCCTTCCCTCTAAACCTTAAAATAACTATACTTTTATCTGTAGAACACACTACATTTTCTTTGTCTTATGAATTTTCATTTGATTTCGATTTTTTTAGATCCGGCGCTTGGGCTTGTTTCGACGAGTTCAACAGAATCGATATTGAAGTACTGTCGGTCGTTGCACAACAGGTAAACTAATACAATGACCTTGATGGTGTAGAGGGTTCGCCTGAGTCATACCTAGCTCTTCATAAAACGTTTCTATTTTTTTTTTTTTTCTTCTTTTGATTTGATTTGATACTTATGCTATATTTGGAACTGTATATTTATTGTTTTCGCTATTTTTCTTAGGTATATAGATATGTATAATTATAATATGTATTTTAGGTATATATATATATATATATAAATTATAAAATGTCATAAACATAGTTACTATTACTTATATTTGTATGTAATGTTAGCACGCCAACCCTTTATTTAAAACATGTGTTTCCTGGTTGGCAGGTGGAAAATGCCTCGGCATTAAGCCCACCCTTTGTACCTTTAATAGTGCAATAAAGTTTAAATAAATAAATATACCTAGAAAGGTTATGGGTTCGATGGATACCACACAATGCACACGAATCCAAAAACAATTGGTTGACCGCGTGATAACCTAACTCAGAGCCTGCGACCGTCAGACTTTCGTAACTTTATAAAAGCTGAGAGTTTGTCAGCGCGTGCACACAGGTAGGAACGATCACCGATTATAAGCTTTGGGTCATAGTGGCTTTGGCAGATATTGGCTTGCAAAGTTGTTGAATATGCACAAAAAGTTTCGTTATCTCATTATTATATTTAATATTTTTAAGAAATAATATTAAATAATGCTGGACAATTCACACAGCATTATCTAGCCCCATGGTAAGCAGAGCTTGTGTTATGGGTACTAGATAACTGATATACATAATACTATATATTACATAGATAGATATTTTTTATTATACATAGAAAACGACCAGAACACCCGGAACAAATATCTGCAGATCGTACACACAATTGTTCCGAGGCGGGAATCGAACCCGCAACCTCATGCGTCGCAGGCGGACCTTCGCCCACCGCGCCACATCGGTCGTCGCTATAGTCAAGCTATGTAATTCAGGTTAATAGAGGAAAGTCACTATGCAAAGTGTTTGGCAATTAAATGTCTTGATTTTTATTACACTAGAAAATACATGATAATTTTTAGATTGAGAGTTTATTTAGGTGGTGACGATCCAGAAGGCTCAGATAGCGAAGTTGGACAAGTTCTGGTTCGAAGGCACCGAGCTGCCCATCAAGATGTCCTGCTCTGTCTTCATCACCATGAACCCGGGATACGCTGGTATACTAACACTTATAATAATTAATGCCGGACAATTCACATAGCCGGCCGATGGGGCAAACTTGTTCTTGAGTGGAGACCACGACTCGGTAAACGTAGTGTAGGACGCCCTCCGACCAGGTGGGATGACGACCTGCGAAAGACTGCAGGTAGATGCTGGATGCGGCAAGCTGAAGACAGGGCGCTATGGCGCTCTTTGGGGGAGGCCTATGTCCAGCAGTGGACTGCTATAGGCTGATGATAATGATGATGATGAATTCACACAGCCCCAAGCTAAGCAGAGCTTGTGTTATGGGCACTACATAATTATCTGATTTACATGATACAATACATTATGTACATTACATATACTCCGATTCAAAAACTTGGATATTTTTTGTATACAAAGGGATTACAAAAGCCAAGGAATATTGGTGGACAATATTGGTATCATCGAAGCTCAGCATAGAAGAACGAAACAATTTTTGTTTTTGAAAGCTTTCATTCATCTTTTTTTTCATATAATCTTTAGTTTTCGAATTCATTTAAAATTTTTTACTTCACATGTGAGATTATGCATTGTTGAAGTTTGTGTTTTAGTTTTTAAAGATAACCTTGCTGTTTGTTACCTCGTTGTTTTCTGTTATTATTATCAGTGATTGTTAACTTTTTATTCAAAAATGTCTATGTTGACATAAAATGTCGGCAATAAAAAAAACAATTGGCGACATAGGACTTTTTCTTAGATATTTTAAAATCCAAGCATAGCGAAACTAACCAAAAATAAATCTGCCTTTTTCTAGTTTACTCAGTATATTTGATTACGAAGCTGAGCCTGTATCTAGGAACCCAGACTGATAAGTGATAACTTATTAACATCAAACATTTAATTTTTTCAGTTTCACTCTGTTTTTCTGACATACGTGTGTCAGAAAAACTGAAACGAGGCTGTCAATCGCCAAAGTGCGGTCCGGTTTTCTTTAAAAATTTACTTCACTACATAGTCAGTATAAAAAAAAGTCGCTTCCCGCTGTCTGTCTGTCGCTATGTATGATCTTAGATCTTTAAAACTACGCAACGGATTTTGATGCGTTTTGATTTTTTTTAATAGAGAGAGTGTTTAATGAGTCAAGAAAAGGTTTATAAACTATTTGAAACATAGATTTCCACGAGGGCGTAGCCGCGGGGCGCAGCTAGTATTTTATAAAATATCTAGCATTGTTGTTTGTTACCAGGTCGCACGGAGCTGCCCGACAACCTGAAGGCTCTGTTCCGGCCCATCTCCATGATGGTGCCGGACTACACGCTCATCGCGGAGATATCCCTCTTCTCGTTCGGCTTCCTCGAGGCCAAGCTCCTCGCCGGCAAGATCACTACCACCTTCAGGCTGAGCTCCGAACAGCTGTCCGCACAGGTCACTCACTTGCTCACTATTCCAACTAATATCGTCGCTGTAGATGGAATATTATATAACTAACACGTTTTGCGAAATCATAACTCAAGATAGATATAAAAAAAAAATTTGTTACAAAAAACTCAAGCTGCATCTTTCTGTCTTACTGAAGTTAAGCTATCTTAATTTACTAAAAAATATGTTTAAATGAATGTTGCAAGTCGGAACAGATAGAAAATTAGAATAGACAAAAAAGTAGGTAGCGAAGAAAAATTTAACATTGCAGGCTTAAATTGATAAATGTAAATCTTTGATCCCTTTATGACAGGCGTACAGGCAATTTAACAACATAGGCAACATTTTAATGCAGCGAAAGTTAAAGCTTTTGTAACTATCATGGTTATTAACACAAAAGTCAATCGCTTAACATATTTAAAACCAAATTAAAAGAGCACTTCTTATTATCATAAAACTATCTATCTAGGTATATTTATATATATATATATATATATTTATTTATATTAAAACTGAAGTTATTTATTAGGTTTATTGAGCTATTGTTATTTTAATTTATGTATGTATATTTTAATCTCATACCATATGTATTATACTCTACGTCTAATTTGTTTCTTCGTACACTTCCTCTATCTGTTCTATCGCTTCTCCTTTAAACCTAAGGTTTTGCTGTAAGAAAACTCTTTGTTAGGGTTAAGCTCGCCTATGTACATATCTTTTTTTAGTAAAGTTATTTTAAAGTGTTTTGTGTACAATAAAGAATTACAAGAATTACAAAAGTCAAGGCAGTTGTCGCCGGCGAGAGAACTACTAACTATCGGCTATTTTCTCGCTCAAGAAACGTACAGTTAGATATACATTCCGTGTAAACAAAAGAGATGCACATACAAATAGTTGATCGCTGACTGTTCACACCGCCGCCGGCGACTACTTGCTTCACTAGTTTGTCGCTGGGCAACAAGAGCTAGGAAAAAAACACTCGCTCAGCGATACTCGCTCAGCGATCAGAAAACTCACGCCGAGAGAGCAACCAGCGGTCATTTCTCTACGCGGACTGTAGTTTGGCGGCAGCGAGCGAGTGATGCGAGTAATTGCTCGTTACTCGCTTATAGCTTAGAGCTACAAAACTATCGGAACTATTTACTCGCTCCCCGCTTCACGCCGACTCGTTTCTACATTCTACATAGCTTTGCTCGCTACTCGTTCATCGTTCCCGGTGAGACAACTGCCACGAGATATTTACAATGATAAGAGTTTTGAGTTTTCAAATATTTCGGCGCAGTTTCATGCGCAAATCTTAATGAAGTTTTGGCAGGGTGGTCAATGGTATTCCGAGGACGGGCATAGGCTCCTTGGTGCCTGACATACTCGTACAGGTCTATGTTTTTGGTAAATTCTTTGCCCAAAATCTATAAAATATTTCAGGACCACTACGACTTCGGCATGCGTGCCGTGAAGACGGTGATCACAGTGGCTGGAAATCTGATCCGCCAGATGCCGGACGGCGACGAGCGGCAGATCGTGCTGCGCTCGCTGCGAGACGTCAACGTGCCCAAGTTCCTGGTCGATGACTTGCTGCTTTTCAATGGTCAGTCTAAATCAGCATCATCATATAGTAGTCCACAGCTGGACATAGGCCTCCCCTTATGAGCGCCATAGCGCCCTGTCTTCAGCTTGCCGCATTCAGCATCTGGCTGCGTGTCTATATCAGCACCCAGATTTCTGATATGTCTGATGGCGAACTCGAACGAGCTGCATATCTATAGAAACTACTAGCTGCGCCTCGCGGCTTCGCCCGCGTGGAAATCTATGTGTCAAATAGTTTATAAACCTTCTAAAAAACTGCATCAAAATCCGTTGCGTAGTTTTAAAGATGTAAGCATACATAGGCCAGACAGACAGCGGGAAGCGATTTTGTTTTATACACTGCTAGTGATGTAAGCGGGTTAACTTTGAACCCCGTTTGTGTTGGAAGAACACCAACGTTTTAACCCCGCCCTCCGCAAAATGTGCCCCGCTCCACCGCAGTGCACGCAGAGACGCGGAACGCGCTTGATTCAAAACGCACTCACTCGGAAAGAATACCTTTTAAAGGACACGTATGTTAGAAGTACACCAACGTGGGAAACGTTGTGTACTTCATGATAAAGATAAGGTGCGTAGTTAACCCGCTCTTTTTCGCAATGAGCTGCAGATAATTTATTAAATAAAATAAGTAATGCTGGACAATTGACACAGTATCACCTAGCTCCAAGCTAGGCAGAACTTGTGTTATGGCTGATGCATTTGTTGAGTAATGGTTGTGTATGCTGTCAGGTATAATATCGGACCTGTTCCCACGCGTGGAGATCCCAGTAGTGGACTACGGGATCATGGAGACCTCTATACGGAACATGCTCATCAAACGCGGCTATGACGACCTTTACTGTGAGTGGTTTAACTGTTACTATTCACTTCTTCTATTCATTTACAATGGCATTTATCGTGTCTATTTAGCTTTTTTTAATCTCTGGGAGAAATAGGGAAATAAACGAGATAAATACTCGTTAAAATTGTACTTGTAATTATGTGCTCTGAATTCTTACGCGATCAGAATAATAGAAGAATTTTAAGAATATTAATAAATAATATAAAACATTCATATTATTAATAAATATTCTTTTGTATATTATACTCTATGAATTCTATTACCACCTAAAAAAATATATAAATCTGTTTTTAATAATTAATATTACAGATTTATTGATTTTTTAGGCGTAGGGCTTTTACATGGGTTTAAAACTTAGTTAAATAATCTGTCAGAAATGGACGAAATTGAAATGGGACCACACGTTACGCACCAGCATCAGAATTGAGAACTTCCTCCTTTTTAGAAGTCGGTTAAAATGAGAAGTCTCTATGTTTCAGCGTTCGTGTTCAAGATAATCCAGTTGTATGAGACGACGGTGGTGCGACACGGGCTCATGCTGGTGGGCCCGGCGGGCGCAGGGAAGTCCAAGGTAACCAAGAGACCTGGAGTTAAAGCTCTTCAGTTATTGAGTCGGGTTCGATTCCCGCCTCGGAACAATTGTCTGTACGATCTGAAGTCATTTGTTCCGGGAGTTTTGGTCGTTATCTATGTATAATAAAATACATCGATATGTAATGTAAGAAAGAAAGAAAGAAAATACATTTATTTATTTAATGTATTGTATTAAGTATACCAATCATCTAGTCGCCATAACACAAGCTCTGCTTTGCTTGGGGCTAGATGATGCCGTGTAGATTGTGCACCATTATTTATATTTCTTTATTTACAACGACTGCACTGCATCTTCACGACCAAAAAATGCGACTACTAACATAACAAAGTTTATAAATAGATAGTTATAAGAGATTCCTCGCGTCTACGTCACAAGTTACTAAACTTTAGTGTGAGAAGTTGAATGAATGAATGAATGAACACTTTATTGTACCCAAAATAACAAAATAACACCTTATATCTAAATCTTACATAATAACAGTGCAATAGGCGGCCTTATCGCTGCGATTTCTTCCAGGCAACCAGGTCTTCCAGGCAACCATGGTTGTTGCAAGGGAAGTTGAACCAAATGAAGGAATAGGTCTTAAACACAATATTATTTTTTTATCAATAAATGTATGCAATAATGTATAAACGATTATTATTATTAATTCACTCATTTATTTCAAATTCTCGAAGAAAATAGATTTTTAACTATATAAATATAAATATACTATAGAAATACAATAAATTTTTATAAAACTTTCCACATTAAAAAAATATATATCATAACGGTAGATCACCGACCGCTCGCTAGGCTCGAGCGGTCGGTGACTAGGGCTGCAGAGAGAGGGACTTCCTGACGATGCGTGCCGAGTCCAGGAGTACCGCCTTATTATTATATATCGTTTTCCAGTGCTACGAGATCCTCCGCGACGCCTTGACCGTGATCCGCGGGAAGCTCGCGCCGGACGGGTTCCCCTTCACAACCGTCTTAACGTTCGTCGTCAACCCCAAGTCCATCACCATGGGACAGCTGTACGGAGAGTTTGATATGCAGACTCACGAGTGGTATGGTCAAAGTTTTTCTTGATGAAGGTTGAGCTCCGCCTGAGAGGCGTAAAGCTGCGGGTTCGATTACCAAGGTTTTTTTGCTATTTTCTTATTGTGTAAAACGGAACCCTATGACTAAAACTCCGCTGTTCGTCCATTCGTCTGTCTGTCCGTCCGTCAGTCGCCAGGCTGTATCTCAGGAACCCTGAGAGTTAGACAGTTGACATTTTCACAGATGTTGTTGCTTCTAATACTAAAAAACAATAAAATAATGAAGGGGGCACCTATACAACAGACATTATTTGTTTGCTTTTTATAGATATAAATACACATTTGTGTATTTATAAGCTCGAAGGGTTCCGTACTTATTTAGGTACGGAACCCTTCGAGCGCGAGTCCGACTCGCACTTGGCCGGTTTTATTCAGGTTTGCTTAATTTCATTATGTCTAACGAACGACACTGTTAAATGGTACTGAGCTGAATTGAGAAGCCAAAAATACAGTTCGATAGAAAATTAAAAACTGAGTAAAACTGCATTAATAACTGAATTTCGTCAAAATGTCCTTGGAGCCCAGATGTATCGATATCCCAGCCATTCACAATGGGTACTCTAGATCTACAACTCGTAGATCGTAATGATGGTATTGTATGGAACAGGACCGATGGGATCCTCTCAAGTCTGGTCCGCCTGGGCATCGCAGCTGAAGACCTGGACAGGAGGTGGTACATCTTCGACGGACCCGTCGATGCGGTCTGGATCGAGAACATGAACACTGTTAGTTAATTCTGTTACACCAGTGCGAACTGCGAGACATCACCCCGAAGAAAATCCTACAGTTCCTAGCAGCTGCAAGGGTTAGTGGCGAACTATGAACGCCACGGCTTCGGGACTGAAAGGTAAAAGTGGCGATCACAATAGACCTATCATGGCCGCTGTAATACCCAAGCCATCCAAAGAAAAAAAAATACACTTGTGCTATTAATAATTAAGAAATTAAGTGAAGTCGGAAATCGACTAAATTTATTATCAAGTAAGGTCAACAGACAATAGAATCGTCACAATTTACCATTTATTTTTTAGGTCCGGAACCCTAAAAATGAGTTCAATAGGTAACCCATTTGCTTGGCTTGTTCCAATAACTTGATGGATAGATAACATTTTATAGTACCACAATACACTACACAATGCTAATTTAATATTCCAGGTGTTAGACGACAACAAGAAGCTCTGCCTCTCCAGCGGAGAGATAATGAAGCTGACGGACCGCCAGCGCATGATCTTCGAGGTGGCGGACCTCGCCGTGGCCTCCCCCGCCACCGTCTCCCGCTGCGGCATGGTCTACATAGACTCGTCCGTCGTGGGTCTGCCGCCGCTGGTCAACGCCTGGCTCAAGGCTAATATACCCCCTGTGAGTATTGATATATGATTCACTAGTGTGGCTTAAGCTCAGTTATCTGTAGGTAGTAATGACATCTACAAGAGGCTGCTTTGACTTGAATTTAACAAGTTGGTAAAGTTGAGCTGATACCAGTTCTTTGGTCAGCGATTGACATTAGCGAGTTGATCTTGGTACCGCCTTTGCTTTATCAGTAAATGTATGGCTAAGAAGTATTGTCATGAAGTCTAATTCGAAAGTTCTGTAAGCTTCGGCGAAACATTAAAAGCTAACGCTAAGCTTCTTCTTCGTGTTGCTTAAAAACTCTGGTTTTATTCGCACTCTCCGTTTCGTTTCAGCCTGGTACAGCTTGTATCGTCAAATAAATATATGCCTCACTTTGCTCGATATAAGATTGCAATTCCAGATCGCAGATAACATCCGCAAGCCCCTGCCCGGGCTGATCGTCGCGTACTTGTATCCAGCGCTGCAGTGTCTGCGCGACAAGCTCACTGAGATCGTGGTCTCCTTAGACTCGCAGTTGGTGAGTTTTATACTAAACTAGCCGTGATGTGGTTTCGTAAGCGCTTTTCAAGTCCCTGAGGTACTATCTACCTCCCTGCCAACTTACATCAAACAATAAATAATTATTTATTATTCCAACCGCCAAGAACACATTTATCCCAGCGGTTGTCGGTTCTTCACGAGATATGGCCGGCCCACTGCCACTTCAGCTTGCTAATTCTTAGAGCTATGTCGATAAGTTTGGTTCTCTGTCGGATGTATTCGTCACGAATCCTATCCTTCAGAGAGAGCCCGACCATAGCTCTTTCCATAGCTCGCTGAGTGGCTTTGAACTGGTGGACCAGCCCTACCGTGAGTATCCACGTCTCAGCTCCGTAGGTCATAACGTAGGACGCACTGGTTGTAAACTTTCGTTTTCAAGTGGATGATGAGACGACTCGAAGTTTTCCAAACGCGTAAATTGCTTGTTGCTTATTACCAGGTGCTGAAGTTTCTAGAGCTGTTGGACTACCGACTGCGTCCGCTGACGGGCAAGGACGACCGCCCGCCGCCGGGGCCGCAGTTCATTGCCAACATGCGTTAGTTTACATATGTACTTCTCTCTATCGTTAGGGTTCCATACCCAAAGGGTAAAACGGGAACCTATTACTAAGATTCCACTGTCCGTCCGTGTGTCACCAGGACATATCTCATGAACCGTGATAGTAACAGTTGAAATTTTCACAGATGATGTATTTATGTTGCCGCTATGAAAATAAATACTAAAAAACAGAATAAAATAAATATTTAAGGGGGTCCCATACTGATCCCATACACATCTGATAAGTTTGATTTTTATGCTCGTTTTTGATCGATATTGATAAAAATTTCATCAAAACCTAAAAGAGTTTTGGTTGTTGTTTGAGTCTCTCTCTAATAGTGTTAGTTATTGGTTCACTCTTCCTCAATCCTACAATATAATCTGTCTAATCTAAGAATGGTTTTGAGAATGACGTCAACCTTTCCGGTCAGATCAGATTCGAAACGAGCAGGACGACATGAGAGATTAGCTCATTCTCAATCCCATTATATAAGTACGCGGGTTATACCTAGAATATTAATCAATTATTTTGAAATATACAGCAAGGTTGGTCCCGTGCTGGGTGGTATGGGCCGTGATATGGTCGGTGGGCGCCACCTGCGACCTTAATAGTCGCGCCATTTTCTCTGACTTCATGCGCCACTTGACCGATGAGAATGGATTAAAGCCACTCTTCCCGAAAGAAGGCAGAGTCTATGACTACACGTGAGTTTGGCCGTAGTTTGTTAATGATGACCTCATGGCGGATGCGCTGTCCGCCTGCAATGTAGGAGGTTGCGGGTTCCATTTCCGCCTCGGGAAAAATGTATGGTCTGCAGATATTTGTTCTGGGAGGTTTCTATGTATTCGTTGTAGTATCTACTAGCCTTTTGACTACTTCGAAAGTAGATGTATGTATGTAGCAACAGTTTCTCCCAAATACATTCGATTTCAGCGAGACTTCAACCCGAGACCTTTTGGGATATTATTTAATTTCTTGGGCATTACCCCGAGTACGAGAGCTTACGCACTGTAATATTATTTAATTTCTTGGACATTACCCCGAGTGCGAGAGCTTACGCACTGTAATATTATTTAATTTGATGGACATTACCCTGAGTGCGAGAGCTTACGCACTGTAATATTATTTAATTTGATGGACATTACCCTGAATAATGAAAACGTAATAAAGAAAATTCTGCAACTAGTGTTATTTGTGTATATTTTTAAACATTATTTTATAATACTTTTAAATACTAATAATATCTTAAAAATATTTTACACTTTTAGTTTAAAAAGCGCTGCATCAGTCCGGTAAGAAGAGGTTTGGTGGTTGTTCATTATTGTTGACGTACCTTCTGTGTGTTGCATCATAAATAATGAATAAATAAAACTTTATTTCAAAAAAGAATCATTACAATCACATAACATAATTAATAACCAGATACTACCAGAGTCTGTCACATCGGATGGCAGGCTATCATGCTTTAAAATAAGACTTAAACGGTGGCTTGTCGAGCAGAATTTATATTCTGTGAACGAATAGTTAATCGTAAACCTGATAAAATGTTTTTCTGTAATTAATTGAATTCTTCATTAAAATAACTTCAGGATGCACGACGGGGGCTTCACGGACACCACGGAGGACGGCGAGCCTGCCGCGCCCTACTGGTACAACTGGATGGCCAACCTGGAGCCCTACGAGGTGGACTCCGAACGACCTTTTGCTGGTAACTTCCATCACCATCATTCAGCCTTGTGATATGTTCTATAACACTGAAGTGCTGGCTCACCGACAATAGCTTTTACAGCTATGAGGAATTCTTGGCATATAAAAGTGACTAAATGAAATTGTAATTATCTAGTAATGGATAAACTCTTATGGTATTCTCCGTTCTTATTTCTATTTGTTTCTATTGTTGTATTTATAATTTAATTCAATATTATTAAATTTATTAGATATAAGACCTTAAATTTAATCTACAATCGCTACGTAGTAAAAACGTGTAATTCATGTAATTGACGAAACAAATGATTATTTTTATAGATATAGTATAGATCTGCACTACCATAGCACATGCTGAGTGGAGACCGATTTTGTCAGTTTCTCTGCTAATTTAAGGTTAATTTATAAGAGTATGTATACTATTCGTCTCTGTTCTGGCACAATAAAAATCTTTTTACTTTTAGTTTTTATGGCCAATGCTGTTAAAAGGCTGCCGACATTCCCTTTGTCACATTACCTTATTCAGTCGTATGTGAACCCTACAAGCTTTCGGACAACTCCATCCACATCCTCAATAGCACCAAAGGCTAGGCCAACTGCGTTGTTGTTGGATGTTTTTTCTATACTTAATTTCTAGATTTTAATTTGATATGTATGTTAGTCCACTACTAGACAATAGACAAAGGCAAAAATATAAATAGACTCCGGCGTAAAAATACGAGTGTCTAGGGCGTACCTCTAGGAACACGTGTTGTTTCTGCATTGGGGTCCGACCGAATGACCGATGGTCGACCGAGTCGTGATCTCTACTCAAGAACACGTTTGCCCCAGCGGTTGTCGGTTCTTATAAATATGTTATAACACAGTAATTTCATGATATTTTCGAAAGTTTTACTCCATTAATTTCATATTCCAGACATCGAAGTCCCGACCCTCGACAACGTGCGCAGCGCCGCCCTGCTGGGCTTCAAGGTCGCTAACTACAACCACGTGGTGTGCATCGGCCCCACGGGCACCGGCAAGACGATCACAATCAACGCCAAGCTCTCGCGCGGACTCGCCAAGAAGTTCATCTGCGAGTTCATTGTCTTCTCCGCACGGACCAATGCTAATCAGATACAGGTACACTATCAGCATCATTTGAATATCAAATATCAAAGTACTCCATTCCCATTAGACCTTAAAGCATTCTTGGACACGTCACAGAATTCAAATTACATCGAGATCTGAGATAGTTTTTGTTGGGCTCCCACCAAATAAAAGGGGGAATAACGAGGCCGAATCAAAACAGTTCTATACTAGAGCGAACACGGATCATAACGCTGGTCTTTCGTGGAGACCGTGGTGCGTAAGGTGGTAATACACACACGCATAGAAACAAGGAACAAAACTAAAAAGTAAATTTAATAAAGATCACGGTCCGTTTTGTGCAGGACGTGATAGACTCTAAGCTGGACCGGCGCAAGCGCGGCGTGTTCGGCCCGCCGCCGACGCGGCGCCAGGTCTTCTTCATAGACGACCTGAACATGCCGGCGCTAGAGGTCTTCGGGGCGCAGCCGCCTATCGAGCTGCTCAGGCAGTTCATGGACTTCTCAGGTAAGTTAATAATGTAAAGAAGAAATGATCATATTTATAAACCGCATCAGCTGCGCATCAGCTATGCGGAAGGTTAACGATTTCTATTGAGAGATATGAGTAAAGTAAAGTAAAAAGTCTTTATTTGAAACATACTTAGGTGCTAATACAAAATAAGAAGCGATGCGACCTGCAGAAGTAAAATACTCTCTGTGGGTATGAGGAATAAAGTTTGTTGTACAAAAGCGCACGCGCGTTTGAATCTTTTGTATCCGATGATGCGGGTCCGCTGAGGTGCCGTAGCACGTTCTATGAAGTTTTATGTTACGCCCCGCGGCTTCGCCCGCGTGGAAATTTATGTGTCAAATGGTTTATAAATTCCCCTTGACTCACTCTATCTATGAAAAAAAACCGCATCAAAAAACGTTGCGTTGCGTTGCTACACTGCACTGCGATGTGATCACTTTTCATAATGGTTTCAGTTTATTTTAAGATCTCTGCTTTGCACGAAATAGTATTTTGTAAGTTGTCTCTAAGTTTGTATTGCTCGATATGCTGACCACCATCTTACTTACAAAGTTTTTGCCTGATGATTTTTCTGGCTCGATTTATTGCAAGGTTTGGTGATGCTTTTAATGTAAATATGTATTAGCTACTTGTTTTGTTTAATGTAGTGCCTGACTGACAGAGACTGAAAAAACTGAAGCCATTCGCCATGATGCCTATTATAGCATTCTACTTGTCAATAGATGGCGGTATGAGGGGTGGGTTTGGTTTGTGGAGGTTTCGGGTTTCTACCACGAGAATGAAAGCTGTAATCTGCTGTTTGTGTATGTATGTGTGGTGTGTGTCACTAGTTGTTTGTTACTGTTTTTTTTTAGTTGCTTGGATAAGACCGGTTCTCTAGTGGTAAACTATTTTGCATATGGGAAAAAACTTAAAATGAGTTTGGCTACTCGCCTCTAGTGGCAACATAATATTAAAACAATAATATTCTGATTTAATTATTTCAGTAATTTCATAAATAATTGTATATAATAATTGTACTCATGATTGTATTTAAGAATTAAATAATTGTTATGATTAACCGTATTTTTATTGTTTCCATAAATTTTATTTGTATCAATGTTTGTAATGGTCATTATCTGTTGCGATAATGGTCCAGTTATGGAATAAAAGTATATGTACTGTATAGATAAAAAAAGGAATATATATGTATATAAAAAGACAAAAAATATATATAAAATATTAAAATATTTTTATAAATGTATTAGTGGCAAATAGTGAATAATATAAAATAATTATGATTTTATTGTTATTTGATATGCCTAGTTATAAATAATGTTTATTAATGTATATTCTTGATTATAATTGTAAGAGTCTGATTTTTGTAACATACCTATCGTAAAAGTCTTGTTGATAATGTATGCATTAGTTTGTTATTTCGAGGATAGGGAAGTGTCTAAGTGGGCACTTTGATTACAATGTATGTGTGTCTGTTTGTGTGTGATTATTTAATGTAATAATACCAATTACTAGTTAAATTCTATGTATGATGTCAAAAATGATGTTGCATTTATAGCAACAGTTTTTTATGGATTTTAAGAGTAACCGCAGACTAGCGTACTGACAGATCCAGTGGTCTGATGAGTCAACTAGTTTGCAACAAAAAAAAAAGTTGCGTAATTTTAAACTTATAGGTAAGCATACATAGGGACAAACAGACAGACAGCGGTGTAATAATCAGTATAGTTGGCCTAGGGCCGTTCTGATTACATAAATAAATGTGCAGGCTGGTACGACCGCATCAACATCGGTGAGTTCCGCACCATCATCGACGTGAGCATCGTGGCGGCCATGGGCCCGCCCGGCGGCGGCCGCAATCCCGTCACCGCGCGGCTCATGAGGCACTTCCACTACATCTCCTTCACTGAGATGGAGTACGCCAGCAAGGTATCATCATCATCAACCTATATAACCTAACTTTTTTGTGAATTTTGAGACATGTCAGAGGAACTTGCCCTAACAAAGGAAATATCAAAAATGCCTTATCAATTTTTGATGTTTCCTCTGTTTGACGTAATAATAAGATAAAATACCTGTATAACCTTTTTATATTTTTTTCCCGTTTTCTTCCTAACTGTTAGGACATATTGTAGGTTAGTTGATAGTGTTTCTTAATATGACTCCTTTCCTTTCTCAGTTTGAGATATTCAAAACGATCCTACTATCTTGGACTCGCAACTTCACCGATGTGAAAATCCGCGAGAACATATTCCTCAAGTGCGCTATCGACATCTTTAACACTCTAGTATTGGAACTGCTCCCGACGCCTGCCAAGTCGCACTACACCTTCAACCTGAGAGACCTCAGCAAGGTGTTCCAGGGGATACTGATGATGGATCCTAAGATGGTCACGGTATGGCTTGTTCAACGCAATCTACTTAGGCATCTTATACGACACTAGATGCGCCGGGCAGAAACTAGTGAGTCATAAAGAAGTTCTCCATTACTTCGTTATCGCGTTTGTGAAAGAATATCCTCATTATTTCAAGACTCACGCAGATGTGATGGAGAACACGAAGATGACGGCGAGACATAAAGACAGGCTCTATGTCCCAAAATGTTAAGTAGAACTTGCGAATAAGAATGCATATCATCAAGCAATAAGAATTTATAATAAGTTACCCAATGAATTTAAATCTATTCAATCTAATTATTTAAAATTAAGCTTAGAAAGTGGTTAATTTATAAATGTTTCTATGACATGAAAGAATATTTAAATTACAGGAGTTTTTTCTTTCTGACATTTTAGTTATCTACCTTTTATGATTATATTTTTTTGACATTACTTGTAAAGCCTAAGAATATTGTAGCTAACTAATTTGTAACAATTGTGCACGTCCTGACGAGGCAGAATGTATAGGAACCTTGTTATTAAGAAGATCTATTGCAACATTCCTGAAAAAATAAATTATTTGTTATACGAAAGACTGCATTAAGTAACGCCTGAATCTATTTTGATATTTTCGAACGATATATACGTACGAACCGACAATTCTAGAAATTAGTCATGCCATTAGTAGTCGTAGTATTTGTAGTCATTCATTGTCAGATTACAAATCCAAGCTTCTGCTATACTGTGTTTTTTTATTTAATTATTTACTAACATGTACATTGTACATCTATCCTAACGGGCACACCCAATGCAAATCAGTACCTTTTTATATTAAATATTAAAATTATAAATCATTATGCATTACAGAAAAACAAAAAAAAATAATGTGCTAAAAAATGACATAGATACATAAATACAATACATAGTTACAGTAGTTAGTAGCGTGTTGTGTTGGCGCATCTTATGAATGTTAGTTTTTAGTTATTGTATTTTATATATATATATATTTTGTATTTCTTTTGTCGCTTTGGTGTAAAACTGTATAGACATTGTAAATATTATCAAATAAATATATAAATACAATAATTTGTTATATAATGTTTTAGAGCGAGCATGACGTGCTCCGCCTGTGGTACCACGAGCACCAGAGGGTGTACCAGGACCGCTTGGTGAACGATGAAGACCGCAAGTGGTTTGAGAAGTAAGTCATTCACTGCAGCGGTTCATAAATATAGCTAATGTGGTCGGTCATGTCTGCAATAGTCTCATTTAAACACTTACTTAGAAATCACCTGTTAAATCTACAAAAACCGCATTGACGTGTTGTCTTTCTTGGTGCGAAACTAATAATTATTTATTTTATTGTATATGTATGGTTTCACCCTACATTTGCTGTTTTGTGCACGCGGCGATTTAGGTACTCTGTCTCGCTCGCGCGCGATTCAATTTACTTACATTCATAATATTTTAACATCATTACGTGACCTACTACCGCGAGAGTGACATTTAAGGAAATATTAGCCACCTTTACCAAACTGTGTCATATAACTTATATAATAAACTTTATCTTTGTGAATCGTGTGTTTGGTTTACGTGCTCAACTAACTGAACTACTTCGTTACCAACGGTAATTTTACAAAGTGAGGTGCTATAGGTAACCTGCCTACAACTATATCTCTACACATGTAAGGGTCTTCACTTAGGTCCTTACAGTATAATTACATATATCAATTTTTATGATTACTTAGTTAATTTATTTTTGTTTAAATCTACAAAACGCCTTTGTATAAACTGAATTACATATTTTGTGAAATTGTTGTCATTTGAATCGGTAAACGTAGTAGGACGTCCTCCCACCAGGTGGGATGACGACATGCGAAAGACTGCAGGTAGATGCTGGATGCGGCAAGTTGAAGACAGGGCGCTATGGCGCTCATTGGGGGAGGCCTATGTCCAGCAGTGGACTGCTATAGGCTGATGATGGTGATGATGATGATGTCGTTATTTGTGTTTTGCGTGTTAAATTGTTATTATTGGTGATTTGTGTTGTGTTTAGTGCTGCACTCAGCACTCTGGCGCCGCTGAAAACCAGCGCTGAATTGCCACTAGTGTCAATGTAGCATTTAATGCTGAGCCGGTAGCCTTTCCGTGTTCTTGTATTTAAATTCTTTAATTAGTTCCTAATCTGTTATCTTTAGCTTTATATTAGTTCTTAATTTGTATTATTTTATATGAAACGCAAATAAATATTATGTATCCTATTCTATTCAACGGCGCTTGTCTGAAGCAACGTGGGCCAAGCTACCCTACCAGTGTGGCCCCAAGAACATGAGCCGACGTGGGATAACCGCGTGCAAATCATCAGCCATTACAAGACGTCTTCCTATTAATAATAATAATAATTATGCTTAATAATAATGCTGGACAATTCATTATCTAGCCCCATGGTAAGCAGAACTACCATTGGACAACACAAAGACTTTTTAGTATTCCATTTACAAATAACATATGTTAATCTTTGAATTCATTTTTGAAAATGGAACCGAATGCGCCTTCTTGGTGATTGTTGATGACAGACCTACCTCCGAACGGTTATTACCAACCTGACAAAAATGTTTGCTGTTTTTAGATATCTATATTATTCAACACATATCTAAAAAAACACTGCATGTAATGTATTATGTATATCAGGTATCTAGTACCCATAACACAAGCATTGCTTAGCTTTGGGCTAGATGATGATGTGTGGATTATTCAGCATTATTTATTTAAAATGTATTTGCAGAATGCCCTATGGTATTTCCTTTGTAAAAAGTTAGTGTGATAGAGAATAAAAACGTAATTTAACTTTTAAAATGTATAGTACATATTTAACGATATCAAGGGTAACATATGTACCGACGGTGGAAAAAAATAAACTAAACTAACTGAACTAACCAATGGTGTGACGAGCTCGAGGCACATCTTCCATCATGGCCTGTTGCAGCGTTGGATCGCAAGGAGTGGAAGGAGAAAAGGGAGGCCTTTGCCCAGCAGTGGGACAATAATGGCTAAAAATAATAATAATAAATAAATATAAACTAAACGAAATAATATGTCATTGTATTATGTTCCCCAGATTACTGAAAACGAAGATAACGAACGACTTCAAAGAGAAGGTGGCAGAAGTGCTCGAGGGCCGGCTGATGTTCTTCGGCGACTTCATGGACATAGGCGCGGACGACCGCAAGTACTGCGAGATCACCGACCGCGACGAGGTGAGTGATACCTTCATGGACATAGGCGCGGACGACCGCAAGTACTGCGAGATCACCGACCGCGACGAGGTGAGTGATACCTTCATGGACATAGGCGCGGACGACCGCAAGTACTGCGAGATCACATACCGCGACGAGGTGAGTGATACCTTCATGGACATAGGCGCGGACGACCGCAAGTACTGCGAGATCACCGACCGCGACGAGGTGAGTGATACCTTCATGGACATAGGCGCGGACGACCGCAAGTACTGCGAGATCACCGACCGCGACGAGGTGAGTGATACACATATAAAGTAGTGTAGTGTAGTATAAAGTAGTGTTAGTTGCACTATTTATAACTCAAGTACGGCTGAACCGATTTGGCTGAAAATTGGTGGTGATTAAATTGGTTTTAATAGCCATACTCTTGAAACACTACGAGTATATCTGTTGCTGAAAACTGTATTCAAATCCGTTGAGTAGTTTAAAATATCTAAGCGAATCAGCAGCACAGAAGCGGAAGCGGACAGCGGAAGCGACAACATGTTATACTGTCTTTACATAGTATAAAATGTTGTCAATCATACGATATGTACGGTCCTCACACCATGTATAGTAACTAAGCTGGATATATGAGAAAAACTAGGAGATAAATTTTAACTGATATATTTAACGATAAACTGTAGTTGCTAAAGAGATGATAGTGAGACACGTGTGTCGATTGACAGGTGATCGCGAACTGAATATAATAAAATGTATTGCTAAAATTGATGGAGGTTGGCGTTAATTAGGGCAATGGACAATGTACGTGCTCGTACACGATATAAATGTTAACGAAAAAATTATTGGCTTCCGGTCCTCATAGAAAACAAAAACCTTTCCTGCTAATGAAAAACCAAGTTTTAGCGTCGTCCGGTGTATCCACCAATCTCGTTCTACCTAGATGCCGCCAACATAGCCCAGAGTGTCCATGATTGGTAAACAAATTGAGACTACCAATCGACACCTGCAAGGAAAATCATTGTAACTCTTGTAACATAGTTAAGATATTTTTTTCCTTGGGCACTATCGGTTTAAAGACATTTATTCTCAAAAAGACACAATGTCACTTACATGAGAACTAAGTTACCTAATATAAAGTAGTTTAATATAAAATGTTAATGTAGGTTAAAATAAAATTAATATAAAATAGGTGTAAATTAAATGAAGGTAAGTCGTCTTCGTCGGTATAGATAATACCCATCCAATGCATTCAAAAATAATTATCTGATACATATTTTGATAGTTTTGTTTTGAATGCATTGAATGAGTTTACATTTTTTATAATGGAAGGTATTTTATTGTAATACTGTGCACCTTGGTACGTAAACATCTTTTTGGCTCACAAACACTATTTGAGTGTCTTTACAATTTCAGCTGGACGAGATCCTGATCCACTACTTGCAAGACTACAACCTGAGCGTCACGGTGCCGCTGCAGCTGGTGCTGTTCGAGGACGCGGCGGGACACCTGTGCCGCATCGCGCGCATCGTGAGGCAGCCCATGGCCAACGGGCTACTGCTGGGAATGGGCGGTTCCGGTTTGTAGACCAGAACACCCTGAACAAATATCTGTAGATTGCTACGGTAGATCGCACAAACATTTGTACTACATATTTGTATTGGGCCCGCGACGCCACTGTGTTCGACAACTAAATAAAAGGCAACTAATATAAAGGAGGACTTGGGGTTCGTACGTCTTTAGTCTGCCTGCGACACAGCAGGTTGTGGGTTCGATTCCCGCCACGCGTGAAATGTTTGTACGATCTGCAAGTATTTGTTCTGGATGTTCTGGGCATTTTTTATTAATGATAAAAAATATCAAAAAAAGTAAAATATAGTCTTCTAGTACTCATAATACAAGCTCATAAATACATGCTGGGTTAGATGATGTTGTGTGGATTGACCAGCATTATTTATTATTTTATATTATAGATATATTTCTTTATTTATTCATATTCATATCATTTATTGTAATTTCATGCATACAGGTAGTTTCTTATTTATTCATAAACATGTATGTATATTTATCTTAACGAGACCCATATTATCAGTATAACAATGACACGGCCAGCAAGTAGACAAGAGCTCTAAAAATATCTTCATCAGGTCGGCAGTCACTCTCCCGCCTCGCCACGCACATGGCCGAGCTGACCTGCATCCAGATCGAGATCACAAAGGCCTATGGACAGACGGAGTGGAAGGACGACCTCAAACATACTATGATGAAGGCTGGAGCCGAGAATAGAGGCATCGTGTTCTTATTCTCTGACGCACAGGTGGGGCATCCTTAATAGTCTATGTTTTATTGCTTACATGTGTACAAATAGGTCTTAAAATTTATTATTTTTACTGACATGCTCCGTTACAGATAAAAATGGAATCATTCCTTGAAGACCTGAACAACATCCTTTCGTCCGGCGACGTCCCCAACATCTACGAGGCAGAGGACCTAGACACAATCTTCATGGCGGTGCGCCACGCCGTCATGGAGCTGAACCTACCCGCCACCAAGACTAACCTGTTCACCTGCTACCAGAAGAGAGTCAGGGCAAACCTCCACATCGTCGTGGTTATGAGCCCTATAGGAGAGGTAAAAACATCCGTAAACCGTAAATTAGTAGCTACTAACACAAAACAATAATTTTGTTTCTCGCAAGGAGCCGAAACGTATAGGTTACTTACTACCCGTTGATCTACTAGACTACAATCATCAAATTATACAAGAAGCTCTTTCTTATAAACCTGAAGCTCACTCATCAATCTCATTTCTGCAAAAATTTCATTCAACCAGACAACGCAATCCAAATAAAGTCTTAGTTCTCTGAGTCACTTATAAAATGTTTTGTCTATAACAGGGTCTGTTGCACTGACTTTAAATAATTATCTGTCACCCTATTAAAATCCGCTGCTCAAATCTGGTTACTCAATCTATCATAGGATGAAACCGGAAGTATATTGCTAAACATCTCCTATAGATGTATTTTTCCCTTAGTATGTATTGAGTTGCAAGATTGGTCTACTACGACTAACAGGGCAAGTTAAATAAAAGCTTGTACAAAATTGTTTATCAGATATTCCGGTCGCGGCTGCGGCAGTTTCCGTCGCTGGTGAACTGCTGCACCATCGACTGGTTCAGCGAGTGGCCGAAGGCGGCGCTCGAGTCCGTCGCCACTAACTACTTCGAGAACATGGTCGAGCTGGTCACCACCGATGAAGTCATCGTGTCTATGGTGGTGAGTTTAAAAATGTTTGTCTCATAAAAAACAAAAAAAATTTTTGGAAGCAGACCCGGGCTTTGCTGGGCCCTGCGACGTTCCTCTTATTTCGGCATTTCGATAATAATGTGTTCATTAATTCATTTGATAGTATTGTGTTCGCGAGGTCCTATTTTGGTATGGGATTTGGCATAGTGCTGTGCGCATATCATATCAGCTAATACACGTCAACTGCAGGACATAGGCCTCCCCATACGACGCTATAAAGAGTGGTCCTGAGCCACCTCCATCCATCGACTCCCTGCGCTACGATGTCGTCGGTCCATCGAGGGATGGTCTACCAACACATCTTTTCACTTGATATCTTTCGGAACTCGAGAACCTTTATTATCAGTTCTGCGAGCTATATGTATGACCTGCCCACTGCTATAAGCTATTACCATTGTACATATAGAAGCATAAACCTCATACGAACGTGCCATGTTTCGTCATTGAGACGATACTATTGAGAGAACAGAACTCACGGAGTGGCACAAGAGTTTGGAGCTTTTCGCAGAGCAGTGGATGAGTCGGGTCATAGATAATAACGATTATTAGACCTTTGTCCTGCTGTGAGATCCAGCGGGATTTTACTGCTGACTTTTGAATGAATTATAAAAAACCTAGTGTTTTAATACGAAATATTGTTTACTATGTCTCTTATCATTTAAACTTATCTTATCGCGGGTTTATCCCGGGAAAGAACAGTAGCTTGTTCTTACTCAGAACAAATGCGTGCAAATTTCTAGAGTTTTATCTATAAAATTTGTTATTTGTATTATTGGTTATATAGTATTTTATATTTGTTTGTATTATAGTATAGTATATGGTAGTATATTGAATAAGTAAGTTTAAAATTTATTTCCTATTCCTGTGTCTATTTTAATTAAGGGGAAGGGAAAACGCGACGACATTGATGGATACGACCAGTGTCAAAACTAATTCCTGCCGTTGCAAAGATTCTCGAGAATGGGCTGAGTACACGTCTCACTGAGTACTTAGTGGCTACCGGAGCGCTGTCGGAGCGGCAGTATGCGTACCGCGCTGGCTGCTTGACTACCTCGCTCACCCGCGAGGTCCTACGGAAAGTGCTCCAGATCCTTACGTTGCCTTCCATTGTCATCCTCCAGATAGTGATGCATGTTAGGCAAAACCTGGAGCGGTTCAAGACCCGTGGGATCACCACACGCGATGCTACAATACTCGTGGAGCTGGCAAGCTATCTGCGGTATCACACAGACTGGCGAAGTCGGACAGACTCACGCACGTGCTGGGACCCACGTTGTATAACAACCTACCAGATCAGGTAGTCACGGCACCTAGTCCTAGTCCTAGTCTTCCTTCAAACGAAGACTTAAATCGTGGCTCGTCGAGAAGGCGTTCTACAGTATTGACGATTATGTGCAAAAAAATTAAATAATATATTGAGTATTATTACTTAGCTATAAATGTTATAATATATTATAATCTATTATCAGTTATTTGACTATTGTCTAATTATTTAATTAACTCTAATTTATAATTATTATGTGACTTGTAATATTTGTTTTTACCAATAAATTGATTATTCTGATTAATAAGGCACATGTCTTCATTTTGTCTCTCTCACCCAATAAGGTTTTCTGGACGAGAACTCTTTTTAGGGCTAAGTTCGCCTTTGTAATAATTTTCTAAATTAATGTTGTGTATATATTTAATGCAAAAATAATAAATAAATAAATACATCTACTTCAGGCTGTATGCACATTCGCTCACCAGAGCGTAGTGGACGCGAGCGCCAAGTTCTTAGCGCGTCTGAACCGACTCAACTACGTGACTCCCATGTCCTACATGGAAATGTTGGGCGCCTACGCGGATATGTTCAAGAAGAAGCAAGCTAGTATACTCAAGGAGAGCAATGCTTTGAAGACTGGTGGGTATTTAACAAACTTTTATTTAATTTGACTTGTTAGTTCGTTACAAAGGTATTATGTATGTATAATGTTCATTTTGTTGGTACAACGTATGAATGTGTGGGACAAAATCTTGGATGGGAAACTAAGATCAGCAACTCGCCTACCGAGCGTGGTGGCTTAGGCAAACATTATCCTATTACACTCTTTTTTGGGGAGCCTATAACCTACTGTGCACTTTTTGGGTCTGACCTCAACGCTTCCCTAAGAGATGATGGGAGATCGCAGATGATTGTGACGACTGGGAGGTATTGGATTAAAAACTATAACTGTGCACAGGTCTGTTCAAGCTAAACCAGACGGAGGTAGAGGTGAAACAGCTGCAGATCGAGCTGGCGGAGCTGAAGCCGCTCATGGAGAAGGCGGCCTACGAGACCGCGCTCGTCATCGAGCGGATCGCTACCGATACGGTTACATTTACTTTTATGTCATTCATTCAATCCTTTCGTTCATTCATGCAGTCGTCTGAGACGCACTTGTACCTATTTCGTTAATTTATTTATTCCTTATTTCGAACTAGTTAGTAGTAGTTACTAGTAGTAGTAGTAACTCGAGAACCTTTATTATCAGTTCTGCGAGTTATATGTATGACCTGCCCACTGCTATAAGCTATTGCCATTGCTGTGTACATATAGAAATATAAATCTCATACGAACGTGCCATGTTTCGTCATTGAGACGATACTATTGAGAGAACAGAACTCACGGAGTGGCACTAGAGTTTGGAGCTTTTCGCAGAGCAGTGGATGAGTCGGGTCATAGATAATAACGATTATTAGACCTTTGTCCTGCTAAAAAGTAAATTTATTTATTCCTTATTTCGAAATAGTTTCTGACTGTGTCTTCACATGCATTTTATGGAATTAAAAGTAGCCCATATTATTTCAGGTCTAGACCTTTTTGTACAACATTTCAACCAGATCCTTTCAGTAGTTTTGGCGTTGTCTTCGGCCAAATATTTTTACAACAACGGCACAATACCTTCGTCTCTCTAATATTATTTAATATTTATATATTTTATTTTTAAAGAAATGTCACATCACATTTACGTTTGATTAAAAATGGCTATATTGGCTATTATGATGCTATACGGAAGATTGATAACAAATGCTGGATACGACTAGCAAAAGACGTGAAAGGGCGCTATAGCGTTTATCTACCATCTACCTTCCAGCAGTAGACTACACTTACTTATATTTTATTACAACTTATAACTTATTACAACTTATAACAAAATATAATATTTAAAAAGCAAAATATTATTTCCAGGCTATAGCAGAAGAAGCCCGCATTAAAGTGGAGAAGGAAGAAGCTGTAGCCTTGCTGTTGGCTGCCGAGACCAACGCTATTGCTGCTGACGCCACCAAAGACTTAGGTGAGGATGTGCACACCTAATGACCTAATAATGCAAGCACAAATGCGCAGTGTGGTCGAAGAAAGCAGAAGAAGCAACTCTAGATATCCCGGTAGAACATATACCCCCATTTTTGCCTCAGAACAGGTCTACTGCATTTCGAGGCTCTTTCAAGTTTGCAGCCTCGAAGTGCTGGAATTCCATTCCTCCTCCAATGCGCGCTGTAAAAAGAATTTATATATTTAAGAAAGCACTTAAAGAACAACTACTCAGTGCTCAAATTAGCACAAATACATATGACATGGCTAACTAATACAAAATAGGAACTAAACTAAACTTTTTTACAGATTATCTTATCTTTAATTCCTGTCACGACCTGCCACAAAAATATTGAAATAGGATCCCTATTTCATTTTCTCTGGTATACAGAGCTGAAATAATCTCGGGATGCTTCGGGGTCGTCTTCGTTTTGTTGATAATAATTTGTCTCGTCGCTGCCCACTCAAACTCAAGGATTGTCATCTATCTTTCCGCCAACACATAAGTTTGTAGACGCAAACAACAAATGTACCATAGACTGAGGACCATAGACAATGTGTCGGAACGTGTTTGTGTTTATTTCTCTACCTATAGACTACTTGACTTGACTTCGTTGATTTCGCAATATGGGTCTACCATAGACAATAATAATTAATGTGTAGTTTTTGTTTGTTGTTGTGCTATCTAGATTTAGGGCTTAGATTTTTAGATAGATTTAAGGGCTATTTGTAGATTTGTGATGTCCATGGAGGTCTACTCGTATTTAATGGTGCCTCTCTTCATTTTTTCTTTTCTCTCCGGATTTTTTATGTTACCTACTCTTGTCTTCTTTTATATATACCTACCTAATGTAATCAAGTTTTGTGCCACCACACCAGGACCTGTCTGAAAATCAGCGTCTCTACTAACTTAAGCTTGTAGCGGCATAATGCTGCGACAAGGACCTTTTTGGCCCCTTATGTAGGTAACACGTATTTGCTCTATTCTGTATGTCTTATTTCCTTGTAATTTTTCCTTGTTTTTATTATTTTATTAGTATGTAATGTGCCTTGTTATGTGTTATGTATGGTGTCAAATAAATGTATTTTCTTTCTTCTTTCTTTCTTTCTTTCTTTAAGAATCTGTAAAGATCGCAGCGTAGGCAGAACATGAGGTGAACCAGCGACTGTTGTGATTGCAAGAAACCGATGGATTTTGGCAGTGCAGGGTGCTAAAACCGGACCGATTAAGCAGGCGTGTGAGGCCTACATAAATATATACCCAAACGTCACAGTCTCGCTACAATAGTTGTGATGCTCGCAATTTACGTAGACCCTTTCAATAATGGAGGCTCCCCAGTTGTAAGGAAATAGTATTTTTTGTATATATTTATTTTCATAACTAAAACTACATTACATTTGTGTAGGTTCTGCTCAAGAGTTGGTCGGCAGTAGCTCTCAGTGGTTATACTTAAAAATTTAGCTAATTAGGTATACATATTTTTACACTTATTTTCTATACACATACATTTAAGTTTCTGTACTAATGCTAGTCAGTTAACAAATATTATAAATAAAAACAATTGTTATGTTTATGATTACCTATTACCATTCAAGTATCTTATCTGTATCTAGATCTGTTGTGGATGATGGTGTTGTTGTTTGTGTTTGATCAGAGGAGGCACTGCCGGCACTCAGGGCTGCCGAGAATGCACTCAAAGAGCTCAACAGGAACGACATCGTTGAAGTGAAGGCGATGAAGAAGCCGCCTGCTGGTGTTGTGCTGGTCATCGAGTCGCTGTGCATGGTGTTCGACATCAAGCCCATCAAGGTAAATTATCTGTTTAATCATTATCATCCTCTCTCGCTGGGTCGGACCGGACCATGCATTGATATCTGCGGGTCAGTGTGGACGTCTTATTTTCTGCATTCGATTTTGAAAAAAATTTAATTCCTTTTATTTTGTTGTGAAGAAGTCTTATGTGACTAAAACAATATTTTTAATTAAATTTCCCGCGTTAGGTTAAACTTAGATTATGACGACCTCGGTGGTGCGGTGAGCGAAGGTGTGCCTGCTACGCAGGAGGTTGCGGGTTCGATTCCCTCCTCGGGACAATTGTGTGCACGATCTGCAGTTAGTTTTTTGATGTATTCCGGGTGTTCTGGTCGTTATTTATGTATCATTAAAATATCTATCTATGTAATATATATTGTATTAAGTATATATCTAGTACGCATAACACAAGCTCTGCTTAGCTTGGGGCTAGATGATGCTGTGTGGACTGTCCAACATGTTTATTTATTTACTAGCTGCACCACGCGGTTTCACCCGCGTTGTGATAGATATTTTGGACAATTCACGCAATATCTTTATACTTTGTAGCCTATGTATTATTCTGATGTAAAAGCTATATTATTGTAAAGTTTCATTAAAATCCATTCATTCATTTATGTGAAAGAGTAACAAACATCCATCCACTTACAAACTTTCGCGTTTATAATATTAGTAGGATCTCTATAACACCTAAGTATAGGATATTTTTTTACAATACAATACAAATACGCTTTATTGCACATCAAACACAGAAAAGCAAAAACAGTAAAGAACAAAGATTCAGATGCACAATGGGCGGCCTTATCGCTAAGAGCGATTTCTTCCAGGCAACCTTTGGATGGACACGTAGCTAAAGTACAGGTATGACGGTGGCGATTATAGACTAATGTTGTTTATAAATTATATACAATACAAATATATAAATACATGTTTATACGTTAATGGAAATAAATACTGATTATAGACACTATTACACATATACATACATAAAATATTAACTATTTGAAGTTGAAGAAGAAAGAAAATGTTGTTAAGTTTTGTTGTTTTACTACAGCATTTAAATTGTAAATAAATAAATAAATAATGCTGGACAATCCACACAGCATTATCTAGCCCCATGGTAAGCAGAGCTTGTGTTATGGGTACTAGATAACTGATATACATAATACAATATATTACATAGATAGATATTTTTTATTATACATAGAAAACGACCAGATCACCCGGAACAAATATCTGCAGATCGTACACACAATTGTTCCGAGGCGGGAATCGAACCCGCAACCTCCTGCGTCGCAAGCGGACCTTCGCCCACCGCGCCACATCGGTCGTCAAATGTAATTCGATGGCACGCTTTGCCGCGTAACGAAATAAACTTTATAGTGACACTAATGATATACAGTCACTGTTTGAACTTAGGAACCAGGAGCTAACTTCGGGGAGAAGATCCTAAACTACTGGAAGCCAGGGTCCCTGATGCTGTCGGACCCCACAGCCTTCCTTGAATCCCTCATGAAGTACGACAAGGAGTCTATCACTGAGAAGATGATCAACAACCTCAAGCGGTTCATTGTGAACCCGGACTACCAGCCTGAGAAGATTGCTAAGGTATGAGATTGTTGGGTCAGCCCTCTGGTTCACTGTTAGAAATTATCTGCTTCTTAAACTGAAGGTCATTGTTGATGGGTTATGAACGAAATCAAAGAGTTTATTAGATGAAATCGGATAAAGTTTATTATAATCGGTTCTGCACGTGCAGCCATTACAGAGCAAGAGGGAGAGCCTATCTAGACAGAGACGACAGTAGTCTAAGCTAATAGCACTGACATGTGGTACTTCTCAAGCTGACTTTGACAATGACATAAGGTTATGTTTACCATTCCAACAATTGTTATACATAATACTCGCGCTTGTTATAAAAGGGATAAGCACAATGATTAAGAATTTTCAGATTGACATTTTACACTCTTAGCCTGGATCAAACAGAAAGAAGAAGAAGAAAGACACTACTATTCTTAATACTACGTTTTATCTCATAAAACAGTTACCATAGGAAAGATATAACACAAAGCAGGAATAATATTTTTATTTAGAACCAGTCTGAGATCAAAATGATAACTTACGAGATCGTGAGGTCACGATCTTGTAAGTTCTTCTGTAGTTAATCGCTCCAACGTTACCTAGGACGCCCGAAAAGCCACACCAGTTGTCCCACGGTCCAGCCATGTACGCTCTTCTTGCGGCTTGATCCCCCATTAAGACTTTATTATCCTATTTTCATGCACCAACCAAAACTTATAATAAAAGTAACAGCAACATTTAAGTCTCTAAGTGTTTAATAAAACTCCTGAGTTTTCTGACATAGCGCGGCGGAACGCGGCGGTTTCAATCGAAAAGTTTCGAAATATAGTCGATCGTTATAATGAGATTCTACTCGTAATACTGAAATAAGTGTACCTCTTAATGCCAGGTGTCGAAAGCGTGTCAGTCGCTTTGCATGTGGGTGCACGCTATGTTCAAGTTCTACCACGTGAACAAAGGAGTCGCGCCCAAGAAGGCTGCCTTGGAGAAGGCTTCGAAGGAGCTCGCAGCTGTGAAAGGTCAGTTGTTTAAAACCACACTTTCGAACACGAAGGAAAGGAAGCTATTTCCATTTTATAGCGCACATTATATTACTCGTATAATTATGTTTGTAAACAAATTCATAACACCAAAAATCTAAATTTTCAGTTTGATGTCAAGTTCGAAAAAAATCTACATTATGTGTGTGTGACTGGCTTCACCTTGTATTTTGGTTGTATATAGCCATCCTGGCGAAGGCCCAGGCTCAGATGAAGGCGCTCCAGGACGGCATCGCCAAGCTTAACGCCTACCTCCAGGAGAAAGAGGACGAAAAAGCCAAGATGGAAGAAGACATCAACCAGTGCATGGCGAGAATGGACCGCGCCAATAGGTCTTGTAGAAACGCTCTTATAACATTCTATAATATTCTAGTAAACAAAACACTGTAATAACAGTGCTTGTGGTTACCTTTTCACTTCTTACACTATTGGGCCAATAAATTAAGTGAGAATCTATTAGCACTTTATACCTTGTTTGATGACTAGTTACCCCGCCCGCACCTTCGCATGCGTTGTTTCTATGGAAACGTTTTAAGTTTATTTTTATCTCATGAGAACTGAATTATGAGATATATTATGGGCAAAGCTAGTGTTAAAGTAAACCGAGTATAATTTCATATTGCCATTTTTGTTACGTCGTCGCCCAGGTTGCTGAATGGACTGTCTTCAGAAAGAGTTCGCTGGATAAGGACCATCAAGGAGTTGGAGATCGCAAACGTCAATCTCATCGGAGATATCTTGATAAGTGCCTGTGAGTCAAATCATATTGTACCGAACTACCTACCGAATCATAAAAATAAAAACTTTACTCATAATTTGGCGTGTTTAAATAACTACACTTGCGAGCTATAAACTGGAATCACTTCATCGCTGGTTTCTGCAGACCATATTTTACAGTTTCCATGGAATAAACTGCAGATTGGTGTATACCATTTGAAAACACATCATACACCCCCATATGCCACTGTTTCCGCTATACAGCATTGTGCGTATCGCTCTCCCGGTCTCCTGTAGACTCTCCGTCGGTCGCTGCCATGCAGGCACATCCTAGTCTCGTCCGCGAACAAAACTCGGCTCCATTGCTGTATATCCCAATCTAAGTGATCACGAGCAAACTGAAGTCGGGCTTGTCGGTGGGCTGTAGACAATTTGGGTCCCGTTGCTGGCCTTTTTGGGGTCAAGTTAGCTTCTTTGAGTCTTCGCCTCACTGTCCACTCGCTGACAGTTCTCCCTCGAACTTCTCCGAGCTCCCGCTGGACGTCAACGCCGGTTAGATGTCGATTTCGGAGAGAAGTGCTGACAATAAATCGGTCATCTCTCGCCGAAGTGCATCGCTGTCGTTCAGATCCTGGTCTTCGAACTAAGTTTCCAGTCTCTCTAAACCTCTTGTATACTTTGGAGACACAGGACTGGCTCAGATGAAGCTGTCGAGCGATAGTACGCTGAGAGAACCCTTGCTGGATTAGGGTGACGATTTGAGCGGCTTCTATTGGTGTGGTTTCCATTTTCTTGTAATTCCAGTATTTTGAGTGACGTGATATATTGGACTGATGACAAAATTGTATAAATTCCCATATTTAACTCAGGGTTCCCCAGGAACAGGAACCCATTCGTTTTTATAGGGATTCAGGAGTTTGAAAACATTGATGTTTCGTTCCAAAAATTTATGTCTATTGTTTTCACGTTCCATGACATATGATGAAAATTTTTTTCGCTATGATATCGAAAGAGTTTGAAAGCTAATAAAATTATCTTTAAAATAATATACCACAACCTACAGTTTATTCCATGGAAACTGTAAAATATGGTCTGCAGAAACCAGCGATGAAGTGATTCCAGTTTATAGCTCGCAAGTATATAAACTGACTTCAAATTCCTAAGTATAGAAAATGGGTTTAAGACATAGTTTTAATAATTTAGCGTGTTTTAAAATACTAAGAACTGACTTTAAATTCCTAAATAATTAAAAAGGGTTTAGAACTTAGTTTAAAAAAAAAGAATCGAATTGAGAACCTCCTCCCTTTTTTGAAGTCGGTTAATATAAAAAACTTCAGCAAAATAATAAACGAGAGTACAAAAAGAATACTGACTCGTAAAGGATTTGAACCTCCGCCCTCCGATGGTCAAGTTATGTTTGTATATCGGAGCTAACGAGTCTTGCGAGCTGCTGAACGAATTTAACGAACGCTATCGTAATAATAATTTGGCGTGTTTTAATAAACTATAAACCTATATCGAATTCCAAAATAATGAAAATGGGAAAGTACCGTTGAAAGTTGTCGGTGATATTCAGACATCATGTTTATTCCACATTTTTTCACTTGCCTTTTGATTTGGAACAATAAACATCTTATTACTTTCCTTTACCTATTAACTCCTAGGTGCTATTGGCTACATCACACCCTTCACAGAAGAGTTCAGGCGAGAACTGTTGGCGGAGTGGATCGAGCGGCTGGTGAACTGCGAGGTTCCGCACACAGAGGGCACTACGCCTATCTCCGTGCTTGGGGATGCTGTGCAGATCAGGTTTTACCTCTACGCCTATAGTCTATACTAAACTCCTCATCCTCCCAACCATTTTTTCAATTTAAGCTGATCACAGACGTAGCTATATTATATGTATTACAATATGAATCATAGCAAGGCATAGCGCGATCTAAGAGTATCTTTTGTACACATTTCCGAGTGACCACACACGCAGCTATAATTTATATTTATTTGATGTCGTCGCCAAGCTATACGGTATTTTCTATTATTGCATAGCATGCTATACTATGCTATACAATAAATAGAGAGAGATAGAAAATATTACGCTTAATAACTATGGACCCGTTAAACGTAGTGCCATCTAGTCGGGTGGGATGGCGACCTGAAAAAGACTGCAGGGAGATGCTGGATGCGTCAAGTTGAAGACAGGGCGCTATGGCGCTCATTGGGGGAGGCCTATGTCTAGCAGTGAAGTAACTTACGCATGATAATAAACTGGATCAACTGTGTATTTACAAATGGCGAGATACGAACGGTGTAATAGACTTTGCAATATGGGCGAACTGCGAAATGGTTGCTTATATTAGATAAAGCTATTTGAAATGTGAAACTGCGAATCCAGCCTACTACGGCTTAACAAATCTGATGATTCTCTGTTATTTACTAGGAATTGGCAGATGTACGGCCTCCCGCGGGACCCGCTGTCAGTGGAGTCTGCCGTGCTGATGTGGAACTCCCGCCGCTGGCCTCTCATCATCGACCCTCAGACGCAGGCTAACAAGTGGATCCGGGCTATGGTAGGCTATAGCGATTGTCATGATCCTCTGCTATCTGGCAGGACCACCAAAACACCTGAACGTGCATTTATGAAATTTGTCAGGTAGGTAAACAGGCCATAGTCCTCGGACATAGGCAATTTCTTATCATGGTAAAATGCGTGTAGTAGAAAGATATTTTTTATATATGTATATATATAAATAAAAGCACCCAGAACACCGGGAACAATATCTGCAGATCGAACCCATACATACATATTTACCCCGAGGTGGGAATCGAACCCGCAACTTCCCTCATCAAACCCTTCGCCTGCTGCGCCACAGAGGTCGTTAAAGATAAACAATAAGTTCAGACAGGGCCACTAACATCGACTACGTACCCTAGACACCTAATACAGGGCAAACGATTTTAGATATCACATAAGGAAAAGAGATCTTATAAAAATCCACGCCCACTAACGTTCGATCAGTAACGACCAGACCAGTGACCCGTGACAATCTCTGCGCTGGCTTATTCAATGACTCTTGACGGAGCTCAACTTAATTTGGTTGGCCGGTTGAGGTCAACTGTCGAGGTCAACTGTGCATCTCTTTCTTTCATAACCAATTCTGTATTTGCTTTCCTTTCTTCTCTGAGAAGGCGGGGGCAAATAGTGCCGTGCCGTAGCCATCGAAATTAAGATGTCGATAGCCGTAGGAAAGATTATAATGAATTATGTAAAAGTCGATTAAAATAATATTTAACGTTACATTGCTACACGGTATTATCTAAAATGTAAGGTACCTAAATCTTAACCCTAATATTAATTTATTTTTCATATAATATTATTCTATTCTACTATAGTATAAAGCTAGATTACCATTGATACTTTTTTTTATACTATACAGGGTTATAGGTAACTAATCAATAACCTCTTAAAGGCGACTTGGGTACATTTGGGTACCAGACTAACAACTTTTGTTCTATGACTTTATCTAATTCAATGATTTTTTTTTCCTTACAAAAAAAAAATATAATTTCCATTTCTAATCTTCTATGCTCTTTGTAGGCGGGCGCGCGTTTGTGTGTCGGTCGGCGGGGGCGGGCACTTGCCCTTGACCTAGTTCACGATACGCACGACAGTTGCAATGTTCGCTGCGCGCGATGTTATTTTATTTACTTTTTTATTTTTAATGAAGCCAGTCTTATTCCTGGATAAGTATGAAGAAATTTTGGATTCAATGTATAAACATGTACCTAAAGATCTTAGAGTCTTTGTTGAAACACTAACCTAGGTAGGTCTTTCTGCTACGCGGTCCTAAACGCTATGTAGTATGTAGCACGTCACTCAGCCGGGTGGGCGATTGCGTAGCACTCAGCTGACTGCACACACTTACGCTATGCCAGAATCGTATAAATGAAACGTATGTATCAACGGGCTCCTATATAGAGCCGTATTGCTGAATTTTTTTATAGTTACTAGATGACTGATCAACTTAATACAATACAACACATTAGGTACATAGATAGATATTTTTTATTATACATACATAGAAAATACCCAAAACACCCGAAACAAATAGGTACTTGCAGATCGTAGAAATATTTAACCCCAGGCGGGAATCGAACCCACAACCTCCTGCGTCGCAGGCAGCCCTCTCCCGCCGCGCCACATCGGTCGTCAAATCGTCAAAGTAAATATTACCTTGTTGCAAGTATCGATTGTTTTCATAGAACTTACCCCATCACTAATAATGGTCATGATTTGTCGTAACCTTGAACGGACCAATGAGCACTCACTTCCCCGCGCCCGCTCACCTTAGTTGGTTGACAGAATTGTTTGCACAGTGAATAAATAGGTATTAGGCGTCTATTATACGTAGTCGATGGCCACTAATAACCACGGCTGGATTAAAGAGATACGATAAGAAAGAGAGGACCAACAATTTAGGAGACATCATATTAAAACCCTATCATATCACCCTTTCGTGTCACTTACCTCCATGTTAAACTCTTTGTTTTCCGTTTGTTTTTTAAAGTATACATGTACCTGTATTTTGTACCCGTGTCCAAATAAATGTTTTTTTTTTCTATTCTATTCTTAAATAAAATGTATAAATGTTGCCAAAAAAAAATATAAATAATATAATATAAATATTGTTGTAATGGTTGCCCGGAAGAGATCGGTTCTGAGCGATAAGGCCGCCCATTGTACTTGACGCACGTAATGTCTTTTGTAATGATCTGTATCTGGTGTACAATATTATATTGTATTGTAAATGTTCACTTCCAGGGTAAATTAGATGGTCTTGTGGTGTGCAAGCCGAATGACAGAGACCTGCTGCGGAACTTCGAGTCAGCTCTCAGGTTCGGTAAGCCCATTCTACTGGAGAACGTGGGCCAGGAGCTGGATCCTGCATTGGACCCTGTGCTCAAGGTGGATACAGGTTTTTTTCATTTTCATTTTAAAAACCTTTTATTCAGAAAATATTTACATTTACGTATATGGTTTTACTTAACTACTATTGCTTAAACTAGGTACATCTATATTATCTGTTTGCTCTCTTTTGACAAAGGCCTCCTCCAACCCCTTCCACTTTACTCTATCTCTCGCCAACCTTATCCACGTTTTCCCTGCTACGTCTCTTAGCAAGATATTTTCCGCTCTCTCTTTCTCTCCTATCTATTAAACTAAGCTTTTTAGACACCCGGCTCACTTCCATTCACAGTACATATTGCCACGCCCTGCTTGGGTACCATTGTGTTTCTGATACATTACCTAGATACTATGACCTATAAATGTACACAATGATGCAATAAAATAGATATGAATATGAATAGCTCATCCTCCCTCTTTTGAATTGTCTCTCTCTATTTCGCTTCTTGTATCTTGGAAACCAATCCATCAGCGTACATTATTATTAGAATATATATGTATATATACATCATTACCATGATCTTGGGCCATAAAGTGACCCGGTCCTTTGGAAGGCTTGCGATGGGCCGAAGTCAACAGCACAGAGGCACTTTGAGAGTGTCTAATCTAAAGGCGATGGCTACACATTAATTATAATTTTTGTTATTTATAAGTAAACTTGTTTCCAGCGTCAATACTTCAGGCAAGCCGGTCAGATGGTGCTCAAGCTGGGCGACTCGTTGATCCCCTTCATGCCCGGCTTCCGGCTCTACATCACCAGCAAGCTGCCAAACCCTCGGTACACTCCTGAGACCTCCGTCAAGGTGCAGGTCGTCAACTTTGCTTTGGTGCCCAGGTCAGTGGCTAATGTTCTTTTCCTATTAATAATAAAATAAATAAATACTGCTGGACAATCCACACAGCAGATGATGCTGTGTGGATCGTCTGTGATTGTGTGTGCATATATTACGGGTACTAGATGACTTCATTCTGAAAAATTAAGTATCAGTCAATTAATGATAACAACCAGAACACCCGAAACCAATATCTGCAGATCGTACAAACATTTTCCCCGATGCGGGAATCGAACCCAACCTCCTGCGACCTTCGCCCACCGCGCTACAGAGGTCGAACCTAAGCGGAATAACTATGGACCTTGTTTGTATTGGAACGATTGGAACACGTTTCATTATTTAACGAGAGATTGTTATATTATGGTCCAACCACGTGCTGGTCGAGTCGCGTCCTAAACATGGCAGATTTGACTGTCTGTACTGTACAAGCCTCGAGTTTTGTTAAACAGCCTAGCATTGAACTTCCTGCTTTTATATTATACATTTTTTGAAGTTGGTAAGAGGACTTCGGCTTACGAGTATTTACCTTGCCCTGACAACACTTATCTTGAAAATAGTTTTCATAGCCTGAGAATTGGGGGTGTGAACTCGATGTAGAATATTTGTTAACGAACTGCCCGTACTTAAACCTAAAATTCACTGGCAGTCACTCGCAAAAACGTCACTCAACTCTTCCTAATGAACTTGAGCATTATTTTCTAGCGGTCTATCGGAACAGCTGCTATCAATAGTCGTAGCCCAAGAGCGGCCAGATTTAGAAGAGCTCCGAGGTCAACTGATCGTCTCCCGTGCTCAGCTCGCCACTCAGCTGGCCGAGATGCAAGCGGACATTCTGTATGGGCTGTCGAACAGCGAGGGTAGTCCGGTCGATGACCTGCCGCTTATATTGACACTGGAGGCTATCAAGATCAAGAGTGCTGAGATCATTGTTAGTTGTTTTATTGGTTCGTAGCTTATTACAATCAGAGCAGTAGGTTCGCATAAGAAAGAAGAAGGTTTCATAGGTCTATTTAATTCTTCGCAGCCTCGATATCAGCAAACTTTGCCTCGAGGCTCGTAACGCGTGGACTCGACATATGTAGGTATATCCCACTAATCCAATACAACACCAACGTAATCAAGGAGTAAGAGACTGCTCATAGCGAAAAATGGCAGCCTTTATTCCATTTCGCTTAATTTCCTGTATTTAACTTTTACAATACAATACTAAAATTCTTTATTGTATACCATAATCAAATCATTACAAAATACATTATGTATATGCGACAAGTACAATGGGTGGCCTTATCGCTTAGAAGCAATCTCTACCAGGCAACTTTTTGTGTTAAGACTACGTGTCACTTTCCAGATTAAAGTGGAGGACATAGAACGCACAACTATAGAGATAGACATGGCCCGCTCCGGATACGTCCCGGTGGCGAATCGCGGTCAGATCCTCTTCTTCTGTCTGTATGGGATGTCAGCCGTTGACCCCATGTACCAGTACTCGCTCGAGTGGTTCGTGAAGCTGTTCATCAGGAGTATGGCGGAAACTGAAGTTAATGGTGAGGGAATTAGGGCTTCTTTTGTACTCGTATTTGTTGACACCTCTGACTATTGTCGATAACCGAATTAGAATTTGCACCATATCAACTGTTCGCGGGGGCTGTTTAAAGCGGCGTCAAGGGATGTTGACGTGGGGGCAGGCAGCAGCGCCCCCCTACAAAACAGATCTACCATCGGACTGCAATCTGCAATCCGCATGCCCAGCGATTATCGAAGATTATTATGTTAAGAATAAAACTGCCAAAAATAAAAGATAAGCCTAACGTTGAGAGTATTAGCACAAATTTTGTATTTTATCACGACACGAACAGATTCTGTATGTACGCAATTTTAATATCTGTAATAAATAATTTCTATAGTAATTCGACTCCATGACGATCGACAGTGTTGAATTATCGCAAAACTAGAGTTGCTCCCTTTTGTGTGAGCACAAAGTAGAGCAACAGAATATTATACCGAGGATTGGCCTTTTGATCTATGTATCATTAAGGTTGTGTAGTATTTTAAACTCGCAATTTTTATATGTATATATTTTAGAACCATAAATGATTTCCTTCTTTCAGAGGACATAATCGAGCGCGTGGAAATAATAATTGAGCACTTCACGTTCCTCCTGTACCAGAACGTCTGCCGCAGCCTGTTCGAGCGCCACAAGCTGCTGTTCGCGCTGCTGGTCTGTGTCAGGATACAACTGGACAAGGGCTTCATCCGCATGGACGAATTCAACTTCCTTCTGAATGGCTCCATAACCAAAGTTGTAAGTGATTTTATGGCACATTAAAAAAATACTTTCTCGCAGATGGCCAATGATTTCTAAAGCGTAAACGAAATCCTATCGTCCTATCGTTGGTTTATTTCGATATTTTCTTGATTTGAGAAACTGTCTCAAATCAAGAAAATATCGAAACGAGTATAATAAATAATAAATAAAAAAGCCATTTATTCCATAACCAAGTAACAGTAAAAGTGCATAATGATTAATATGTAAAAAATATTAATAGCTTATACATTATATTCCTTATTTAAGTCAAATCATATTAAATTAAAATTAAAAATATATTCAGTTCGATTTTCTTATGATCATTTCAAATAATTTATAATATAATAATTGCATGCATTAAGATTAATTAAAATTATGTTGGTTAGGACCCCTTTCGGGGTGCAGGCCTCCTCCAGCTCATTTTTATTATGATCGTAGTTTTCTTGATCTCGTTGTGCGTCATATTATTTCTTGTATTTAATATTTCATTTTTGTATGTTTTCCTTCGATAATTAGGCAGTGATCCTACTTTACTATCCTTCTGTATCTCTGGTTATTTCTGAGCTGGAGGGTTTTGGTCTAGCTCTCCCGCGGTGACCAGCCGTATTGGGATGCTTATTTTTGGGATGTGTTTTTTTTTTTTAAATATTATCTTATGTTTTGAGAGGTAGCACTTCTTTCTAATTTTGTTTTAGGTATTTTCTGTTGATTGTGTCGTAAGATATTGCGTTATGTTTCTATTTTCATTGTACATTTTGTGTTTTTTTGCTGCTCTGCTAATGTCCTTGTTGCTCGTCTTTGGTCCATTTTCACTATGTATTGTCCTCTTGGAATTGCGGAAATTGCTTTCATTTTTAGGTATTTTTTCAAATGGTGAAGTAGGTACTCGAACAACCAGCTTATTGTATGCATGACTCAAAGTCATGCATACTCGTGACAGTTTCTGATTTTCTTAAAATGTAAGGTAGTTTTCATCAAATGAAAAGTACCTTTTCATTTGATGATAGATGACATTATAGTTCAATAGCTGCGCCCCGCTGCTTCGTCCGCGTGGAAATCTATGTGTCAAAACATTTATTAACCTTCCTTTTGAATCACTCTATCTATAAAAAAAAATGCCTCAAAATCCGTTGCGTAGTTTTAAATATCTAAGCATACATAGGGACACAACAATGGGAAGCGACTTTGTTTTATACTATGTAGTGATGATGGACCATAGCGATGTTAACAATTACTATGGACATCAAAAATACATTTTGTTCATTAGACGATGAAAAAATCATGAGAGATGTATTATTTTAGACCTTAAGAACATAAAATATTTGACATTTGTAATCTATTTAGTCCTAAGTTGTTTTTAATAAAATTATTTATTCATAAAATTATTATTAGGACTACGAGAACCCGGAGCCGAAGTGGATATCGGCTCGCATGTGGCAGGAGATGGAGGAGATGGCAACACTAGGCACGATGCGCCCCTTCGTCGACGACTTCCCCGAACAGACCAAGTTCTTCAAGACCTACTTTGACGCTTGGAACCCACACAAGTTTGTCTTATTGTGAACTTTTTGCCCACTTCTTGTCTTATTGTGATTTTTTTTCACATGATCATTCATTTTTTTTTATTTGGTACGCAATACACATGACAAGCAATAAAATAATAACACAAAAATAATTAAATATGATCTGGCTTGAAACGTAAACTATGTGCACACAACAAATAATAGAGTGACATGTCAAGAAGTACATAATATAATATTAAGAATTTGTACATAGTACAATTTTAAACAACCTTATAATTTAATTAAATTCAACTTTGAAGAACTAGGATCGAGACAAAAAAAACTATTGTACTAAAATACATACTTATAAAACCCGTGTGTCGGTTGTTGCTTAATTTTACCAATCAATGGTTACTGTGGACGTGACGCCCTTACGAGCATCATTGCCCCCAAGGCCAAAATGGAGGATATCTTTGATAGTTTTGACATAATTATATAAATTTGGATGAAATACGTTCAACTCTACGTTCGCCTTTGCTAGCTCATTGTACTGGTGACACATTCTCGAGAGCGGGTTAAAAAAAGAGATGTTATTTTTATAAGTTAGTAACGCAAATAAATTGCTCTGATTTGGTATTAATAGATACATGCGATAATAATTCAGGAGACTCTATTATGGGGTGTATGATCTTATACAGGTAAATCAAATCAAAGTATGTGCGACGTGTAGCTAAGGTTTGTACACTAAACATACACAACCTGTCTTCATAGCTCAAAGTAGAGCGTCCGGGTTGGTACCGATACATTAATAATCTTAGGCATTACCTTTGTATTCTTTCAATAATATCAATATGTATTTTATAATTTGGGGACCATATTGGACTGCCATACTCCAGACCACTCCTGACCAGAGCAAAAAAGAGGTACAAGAGACTACGAGTCTTTTTAAAACCCTTTGTAGACCTCAAGACAAAACCAAGAAGTTTATTAGCCTTGGATGTGATATGTTGGTAGTGAGCTCTAATACATCTCGTTAGACCTGCACCACGCAGACACAGTGTTCAAATCGTCCTGCAAAATTATACAATCAGATGGCTTGGAAATAACACTGTAAATTATCAAATCATCTGCATATAAAAGGGAATTTTAAGATAAGCGCGTAATTAAATCATTAATAAAAACAACAAAAAGTAATGGGCCTATATGGGAACCCTGTAGCACCCCCGATTAAACTACCACTGGAGAAGAGACACAACCTTTGATTGCCACCAGTTCACTCATATTGTCAAGATTTATTTTATTTATTTATTTATTCATTTATTTACATTTGACTTACAGTTATATACATACTAAAACGTCAAACATTATATTTTATAAACTAAAGTTAGTCAATTTTTAACATTAAACATTCAGGTCATAAACACAAAATAATAACAATCTGATTAATAAATTCTAAATATACATATATCTAATAAATTTTATACTAATTATATCAAAAATAAAATTCAAAATACATTATTTGCATGTCACGGATAAAAAAAACAAAACAAACAGGTCAAAAGGTACAATTTAGAAATGAGAGCATCAAAAGGTGTAACTTGGCGATGCTATCAAAGAATACGTCGGCGTCAGTTGCGGCAACAAACTCGTTTAGGAGGTTTAGTACTCTAGGGGTGGGAGCGCTCTCCCCAGCATGCGTTCGGTAACCGGGAGGTAACGCAAAAAGCAGAGGCCGACGCCGCGGACCGACAGCTCCGACTGCGCCCACCATGTGTCGTCTGGGGACCGCAAGGCCCATTTGCTGTAGAGCTACTGGGTTGTCAACTCTACCACGCAGTACCATGATATAATGAATAAGAAGAAGGAGCTTCCGCCTAAAGTTTAGAGTATCCAAACCGACCATGCCGGAGACGAACAAGGATGGATAGAGGTATGGATAGTACCCGTACATGCGTTTATACGAATAAAGTGCAAACTTTCTCTGGACTCTCTCAACCATCATCCTGTATTTGTCCTCGTGAGGATCCCAAACTATCGCTCCGAACTCCAGACGACTACGTACAAAGGCATTGTACAACATCAATGCTGCTCGTAAATCGGGAAAATCCCAGGTTACACGCATTACGAAACCTAGAATTTTGCACGCCTGCTTGCATATAGCCTGTATATGAGCATTGAAGTTAAGCCCAAGATCTCGTATGGTCTGAACTCGCTCAAGAGGAACTCCTGACAAAGAGTAGCTGTGCACAATGGGATTTCGACGACGAGTAAAGGTCATAGTTTTGCATTTGGAGGTGTTAAAAGAGAGATGATTGGCTTCACTCCATTCAGCGACCAGATCAATGTCATGCTGGTGTGCCAAGCAGTCGTCCGTTTCACGCACAGCCGTATAGAGTTTTAGGTCATCGGCGAACAAGAGGCACTCAGAGGAGATGACAACTGATGGTAGATCGTTTATCATTAGTAGAAATAGAGTCGGGCCTAGCGTGCTTCCCTGGCTAACTCCAGAGCGTGTGAAATAGGTCTCCGACACATAATTCCAAACGGAGACATATTGGCGACGGTTCCGTAGGTAACTAGCAAAAAATGCTAGGAGTTTTGGTACGAAACCCATCACAGCTAGCTTCTGGAGGAGAATGTCGTTATCTACTAAGTCAAACGCCTTTTGAAAGTCGAAATACGTGACATCCACCTGAGAGCCCATATCCATACACAGTGAAACATAGTCAACAAAGTTTATGTGATTTGTTACCGTAGATCTGGCTGCGCGGAAACCATGCTGAGAGTCGGTGAAGAGTCTGACAACCTGGCGGCGTATCTCATAGTCTAGGACAGTCTCAAAATTTTTTCCGAAGATAGAAGGAACAGCGATTGGTCTGTGCATATCCACTAGTGTGTTTGATGTACTCTTGGGTATTGGGGTCACTTTTGAAACCTTCCATCGGTTTGGATTATCCAAACCGACATCAGGAGCGCTGGAGTGAGAGATTAAATATATAAAGAAGGCTCAAATGCTATTTTACAATCCTTTACCAGATACGCCGGTATCGCGTCTGGACCAGTCGACGATTTTGGTTTCAACCGCTTAAGTGCTCTACGTATATCTGGTAACCCAATGTGATCGATAACGACTGTACCACCATCTAAGGAGCCGGACATAGCAACACTCTGTGCCGCATCCGCGTTCAAGATGGGTTCATTGCCATGGAAAACGGAGCTGAAGAAATCAGCGAAGACATCCGCTGCTTTCTCTCAACGCTGCTTTCTCTCAACGCTCAACGCTGTCTCGCAACAGCCGTACCCCGCCAAGATACGAACATATCCAGCGGTACAGATTTCCATGTATACCATATTTAAATAGCTTGCTACAAAGAAGTCCATGATTGACTTTGTCAAAAGCCTTAGAGAAATCTGTATAAATAGAGTCGACCTGGCCTCCAGTGGCAAAGGTTCGACAGAGGTAAAGCTTATATTCCTGTAGGTTAGTTATCGTAGATCGATTTTTAACAAAGCCGTGCTGCCTATCTGAAATAATCGGTTTAACATGACTGTAAAGGTGGACATACACCAAAGACTCGAATAATGATAATGATAAAGCATTCATTACAGACTTCAGACACACACATACAAAATACAACAATTATACATTACACTAGAAAACAAAAACATAAAACAAACTTGACTAAACAAAGAACAAGCAAACAATTATTAAATTAAAAGAATAAGATGTCTGTGTGTGCTGCAGCATGTTAAAAGGCCTAATAAAAGAATAATTTTGTGAAACACGGTAAAATACTAATAGGCTGTAATTTTCGCAACAAGACTTATCACCACTTTTATATATTGGGACTATATGCGCAGTAGACCTTGATAGATAGACTAGAGTCAATCTATCAAGGTCTGGTAAACATACCTAACCTTTCTGTGTATCACATTTACATACCTTTATTTGTGATTGTTTAACGGGACTGGCATATTCGCTCGCGAAAAAAGTCCTTAAAAAAACAGAATAATATAGAAAAATCTTTGTGAGTGAAAATAAGTGATTTCTTTATTATAATTTATTTTATGGTAAGCCGATACAGTCACACTGCTGGATAAATACTTAATTTTCAACCATCCGTCCACGTCCACTATGATAGGTAGGTTCCTACACTACATGTTATTTTGTAACAACTCACCTAACCTCGTTTCTTCCTAGACTCCCATACCCTAAGGGGTTAGACACGTCGCTGGATGCCTTCCAGAAGCTGCTCGTGCTGAAATGTCTGCGTCCCGACAAGCTTATACCTGGATTGCAGGTAGGTTACAATCTTTAAAACAGTAAAGCTAGCATTATTCGCTACGAGAGTTTTTGATTGAATTTTTGAATGAAAACTTACGCATAGTTACTTTTCATAGCACTTTTTATAACAGCAAATTCAACATGAAACATAACTTTTAGTAATAATACAGTGTTAGGCTCAACTCACACCAAAAGAGCGTCGAAGCGCAGCGACCCGCTCGGTAGAGAAGGCGCGCGGACTCCCGCGACTGCTCGAGAAGTCGCGGGAGTCCGCGAGCCCGCCCGCGATGAATTCACGGGTCGCTCTCCTATGCGCAGTTCACTTTCAACAAAACTCAAAAATAAATAAATCAAAAATAATCAACAATAAATAAGCTTTTCTTCATCCATTTCCATCACATATGTATTCGTTGCACTGCAAAGAATGAATGCGAATGATCGCGCGCAACAAACGCGCGCGGGGAGCGGGTGCGAGGGGCGGGATATTGCCAGCGGCCGCTCGCGACTGCTCGAGCATTCTCGAGACTTCCCGCGACTTCTCGCGCAGTCGCACGGCTCCGTTTATAGAATTCGCCGGAATTCCCGCGGCGCCGCGGGCATCCGCACGACTCGTTCGAGTTTCTCATGCGATAATAAGTTTTATTGTAATGAAAATAAAGTTAAAATTCATATGACACTGAAACTGAGCTCCGCTTCGCTGCGCTTCGACGCTCTTTTGGTGTGAGTTGAGCCTTACGGCAAGTTAGAGCTCAGTACCTCGCATCATAAGGTAATTGTTACTGTTCCCAGGACTTTGTGGTAACAGGACTGGGTGGGCGGTTCGTGGAGCCGCAGCCGGCGGACCTGGCGGCGCTCTACGCGGAGTCAGACAACCTGGCGCCCATCATCTTTGTACTATCCACGGGGACTGATCCCGCAGCTGGTATATTGTACACTCGTCTATCCAACAGTCGACGATCTCTGTGGCGCGGTGGGCGAAGGTCTGCCTGCGTCGCAGAAGGTTGCGGATTCCCGCCTCGGAACAATTGTGTGTACGATCTGCAGACATTTGTTTTGGGCGTTCTGGTCGTTTTCTATCCTACTAATATTATAAACGCGAAAGTTTGTTTATATGGATCCATCCATATCTACAAACTTTCGATTTTTTTAAACAACTGTTTGTTACTCTTTCACGTAAAAACTACTGTGTGAATTTTAATGAAACTTTGCAATAATATAGTTTATACATCAGAATAAGACATAGGCTACAATTCATAAATATATATTGTATATTATACACTGTTGTACGATCTCCAGATATTTGTTCCGGGTGTTCTGGTCGTTTTCTATGTATAATAAAAAATATCTATCTATGTAATATATTGTATTATGTATATCAGTTATCTAGTACCCATAACACAAGCTCTGCTTACCATGGGGCTAGATAATGCTGTGTGAATTGTCCAGCATTATTTATTTTTATTTATTATAAAAATAAATAATATATAATTAATAAATTGCTGGACAATTCCAAAATATCTGTCACCACGCGGGTGAAACCGCGGGGCGCAGCTAGTGTATAATAAAAATATATATCTATGTCATGTAATGTATTGTATTAAGTATATTAGTAGTCTAGTACCCATAACACAAGCTCTGCTTAGCTTGGGGCCAGATGATGCTGTGTGGATTGTCCAGCTTTATTTATTTAATCAATCTTCGGCAATGAAGTCTGTAATGTGATGTGGTGTGCCCCAGGAGAGGGAGAGTGTTTGGTACAAAGAGGATTTGTAGTCTTGAGTCTTTTGAGTGACTCTTTTCTAATAGTATCGGTCCATATAACCGCTAGGTTGGCGACACATGAGAAGGTGGAAGGATCTAAACAACAGCTGCACGTTTTTCAAAAGCTATCCTTTTGAAAAACGTGCAGCTGTTGTTTAGAGGGAGGTCAGATCAGTACCTATCTGGTTCAGTAGCTCATGTGCCATGCCCAGAAGGCGAAGTGTTTGGAGGCAAAGATCCCAAGTGGGTCACACGAGCGGCTCATATCGCGCAGTCAATTTCGTGTATTATTCCTACTGACAATGAACACTCTCGCTTGATTTATCAAAGTAAGCTGGAAGGCTGGATACGGACTGCGATTTTATAAAGTACTGCACGCACACACATAATGTCATGCGTCTGTAAACGCAGGATGTCTTTCTTCCACTTACAATGTCAAAACTTATAGTGAACAAGTGCAGTTAAGCCCTTGAATATCCACTTTCCTTTATTTATTGATCACTTACATAGTACAACTTATGAAACTATCATGGTTTTAACACCCTGATTAACCCCCACCACATTAATATCATGGTAAATATCTCGTTTTAATTGACTTTAGCATCAACATAGTCTTCAATAAGAATCGACAAAGAAAGAAATGAAGGTTATTTTCAGATCTGATGAAATTCGCGGATAAGATGAAGATGGGGAAGCGGTTCGAGAGCATCTCTCTGGGGCAGGGGCAGGGCCCGCTGGCGGAGGCTATGATGAAGGTCGGCTGCGACTTCGGGAACTGGGTCTTCTTCCAGGTACATCCTACTTTCATCATTATCAGCCCGTAATACGAGTATAATATTAATATATAAATACTGAATAATAAATTTAAATTTAGGGGTTAACACCCTATGGAATTCATTTGTTATTTTTTATGAACGCTCAACTCACACCAAAAGAGCGTCGAAGCGCAGCGAAGCGGAGCGCAGTTTCAGTGTCATATGAATTTTAACTTGATTTTCATTAAAATAATACTTATTATCGCATGAGAAACTCGAACGAGTCGCGCGGATGCCCGCGGCGCCGCGGGAATTCCGGCGAATTCTATAAACGGAGCCGTGCGACTGCGCGAGAAGTCGCGGGAAGTCCCGAGAATGCTCTAGCAGTCGCGAGCGGCCGCTGGCAATATCACGCCCCTCTCGCCTGCTCCCCGCGCGCGTCTGTTGCGCGCGAGCATTCGCATTCATTCTTTGCAATGCAACGAATACAGACGTGATAGAAATAGATGGAGAAAAGCTTATTTATTTGGTGCAAATGTACGACTGCATTCATCGCGGACGGGCTCGAGAAGGCGCGCGGAGTCCCGCGACTTCTCGAGCGTTTCAGCGACTTCTTGAGCAGTCGCGGGAGTCCGCGCGCCTTCTCTACCGAGCGGGTCGCTGCGCTTCGCTGCCCTTCGCCGCTCTTTCGGTGTGAGTTGAGCCTAAACAATAAAAATGTAAACTACATCTCCGAGGAAAGAAAAAAGCATTATGTATCACTCGGGAGGAAGTGCGATTCCTAACTCGTGTGTTCCAACTGTTTCAAGGCTTTATCCTCAAATGCAAACTCTTTACGAATCGATCACTTTACTTTACCACATCAGTGTAATATATATAATAATATACAGTACATCCTGAACAGAACTGCCACCTGTCCCCGTCCTGGATGCCAGTCCTTGAGCTGAACGTGGAACAGATCCAGCCGGAGGCGGTGCACAAGGACTTCCGACTCTGGCTCACTTCCACACCATCGCCCTACTTCCCAGTGGCTTTGCTGCAGAATGGTATGCCATACATTATATCATAATGGCCGTGGGGTTGCGGTGAGAAATGCCGTCTCATTCAACTGACTCCTTAGGTGTTGTATGATCTGACTTAGGGTACCTATGAGAGGAAGTGTAACAGCTTCCGAGTACTTTTAACACCTGCCATGGTGCCGCCAGAGGGATTGGTGGTGCCTGGCAAGCGTGGTGTATTTATGTTATGAATGTACGTATCCATTACATAGCTTGCTTAACTTGGGGATAGATGCTGCGGTGGGAATTGTCCAGCTTTATTAGCAACGGTGTAGAGTAGAGAGAGACTGAATGGCAGAAGTCTTTAAGCTTATTATTACTATCACAAACAATGTAACAGTATCTTTTATAAAATAAAATGACCTTTGAAACCAGGCTACAAAATGACAGTGGAGCCACCTAGGGGCATCAAGGCGAACTTGCTCAAGGCTTTTATGAACCAAGTGCCCGACTTCGCGGATTACATGAACTCTTCAGAGGGAAAAGTGCCCCAGTTCAAGGTTTATCCACAGTTCCCGTGTTTTTCTTGTAGATGGCGTATTTTACATTTTGGTAGCTATTACATATCGTCGGTGATTAGATTAGTTACAAGTATAAATTGTAAATACATGTATAGTTGCTTTGTAAATATTCACTTATTGTTGTCGTATAAATATAACTGTGTTTAAAATATTGAGATTGGGTTCCGAGTCGAACGTCGTCGGTTGTAGCGATGCAAAGCCCCCAGATCATCAGGTCAGAGTATAATTGTCCTGATTACATGTAAATGAGACGGTGGCGAGACAGTGCGCGAATGCTCGAGTCTTATGAATCCAATCCCAATATTTTTAATCATTTTCATTCATATCATTACTGAATTGCCTCTTGAGTCTTAAGCCAAGTTTCTACCTCGAAAGGGCAATGAGCGGGATATGAGAGATGAGTGAGCGGAGTTCATTTCAAAGCTTTCCCACTCGCTTAGTCCTTTCCGCTCGAGCATAATTTGTTGGTGAAAATACGCAGTTTCCTCTTGCGAGTTAAACGGAGTCCTGAAAATCAGATTTGGTAGGTTAAACATTAAAATTAACTGTATGAGAAATTGTGATAACCGTTCGGTCGCATAAGGTACCAGTAGTGTCTCACCGCTCGTACTAGATATATAGCAGCCAGTAGGGACCTACTATATGTCTTCGCAAGTGTTTTGTTTTTCAAAGTTCTTTAACTTTAACACAAAAATGTTACAAGCGTAGATTGACTGATACTGTACACTGTTTAGTTAGGTTCTAACTAATTACAAGACCAATTTATAAATAACAGACTAAAGACGTCTTTAATACTATTTATTAGTTATAAATAGTATTTTTATCAAAAAACTTTATTAAATCATTTACTACTAAAATTATACAAAATGTTAAGCGCCATAGTTACATATATACAATTGCAAGCCAGTGAAGAATGAGTACATCTAGCTAGGTTAAAATAATAATAATAATATTCATTATAATAATTTGCATTCGGCAAGCCACCGTCTGCCACTCTTCTTAACATTATGATTGACTTGTTTAAGGCAGACGTCCGCAATCTCCCCTATAGCCCGATTACCCAGTCCATCCATCCATCCATCACAATAGCCTGGTTTTATTTCTTTCATTTTTCTTTGCAATAGTCTCTACACCTTGTGGATACCATCTTTGGGTGTATCATATTGTGCACCCGAGGATGATACCCGCTATGTGTAGCCATCGCCTTTAGATTAACTTCTCAAAGGGCCTCTGTGCTGTTGGCTTCGACCCCACGCAAGCCTTCCAAAGGACCGGGTCACTTTATGGCCCGAGATCATGGTAAATGAGAGACATAATAATATAATAATAATAAATGCTCTGTACGTTTGTGTCTCATTTCTCATTTCTCTTATCAGTGGCTGCTGTTCTCGCTATGCCTGTTCCACGGCGTGGTGCTGGAGCGGCGCAAGTTCGGCCCGCTCGGGTTCAACATCCCCTACGACTTCACGGATGGAGACCTGCGGATCTGTATCTCACAGCTGCATATGTTCCTCAATGAGTACACTGAGGTGCCAATCAGGGTAGGTCAAATTAAGTCTTAGACGATGATCAAAGCATTTAGATATTTTTTTATTTTTACCTCGTTGGTTTAATATTAAGTTGCAATTTGTTAAAGTTTTATGGTGTAATTGTATTACATTTCGTTGGTACTTGGTAGTTTATGTTTGATTTTATTAAATATTTGTTAATTATAGTCCAAATTGTGTAAATTTTCTTATACATTACCCAATTGCGAACTTTTACCCCACATGCGAACTTTTACCCAAAGTACTGCGTTTTTTTTACCCACTTCAAGGGGCAAAGGTACGCACTCCGACCAATACACAGTTTTCTTCAAATATAAAAAAAACTGTTTTAGTTATCGCCAAAAACTTTATGCACCTTGAAAGTATAATAAATTAGCTATATGAAACGCATAAATGTGTTCCTAATATCGTGATAGTTTAGGTGTTATCAACAAAAGAAGACAAAAGAGCGGCTTTTTAACCCGACTGGCTGGACATTTATTTATTTCTTTGAGGAAGCTTACCTAAATACATACATACAAAATAAGTAACATTAACCTAGCAACAGAAAAGCTAATAAATAGCCTTTACGGCTAAATGACAGTAGGGAAATTAAATCATCATCATCATCATCAGCCTATATTAGTCCACTGCTGGACCTAACCTCCCCCAATGAGCGCCATAGCGCCCTGTCTTCAGCTTGCCGCATCCAGCATCTACCTGCAGTCTGTCGCAGGTCGTCATCCCACCTGGTCGGAGGGTGTCCTACACGACGTTTACCGAGTCGTGGTCTCCACTCAAGATCACGTTTGCCCCAGCGGCCGTCGTTTCTTCGCGAGATATGGCCGACCCACTGCCACTTCAGCTAATTCTCAGAGCTATGTCGATAACCTTGGTTCTCTGTCGGATGTATTCGTAACGAATCCTATCCTTCAGAGAAACTCCGAGCATAGCTCTTTCCATAGCTCGCTGAGCGACTTTGAACATTAAAAAAAAACAATTTTGAAAATTAAATACGCTATGCAATAGATTACATTATTAGATTATATTAGACATATGTAATAGACTTTCAAAGATGCAATGACATGACTTTCTCGGCACGCATTCCAAGGTTCCATTTTTAGATTTTTAGGGTACCCCTCGGGTACGAAACCTTTGGTCTCACTCTGCCCCGATTTTCCTTTAGAAATTCAAAATAATAAATAGGTATGTATTATGCGCATGTATAGGTTATTACAAAAAACAAAATTTACACAACAAATAATAATTGATGTATACATTTTAAGGTTGAATTGGCAAACAAAAGAAAAACATCTTTTTGGAAATTTCAAAACAGTTTTAATAACTTTTCTAGGTATTGTTAGCTTTTGTAATATTTTTTAAAAAAAGACGAGAAATCGTCCTGTTCGTTGGTAGATGCTGACGTACACTGCTGGCCACATTAACTACGGCGGGCGCGTGACGGACGACTGGGACCGCCGCTGCCTGCTCACGCTGCTCGCCGACTACTACAACATGCAAGTCCTCTCCGACAGATTCTACTTCGACGAGAATGGACACTTCAAACAAGTATGACGCGTTTCCTTTACATATTGGTTTACAGGATTTTACCATACTTTATGTTTACGCTAACAGTGCGTTGGCGTTTAATTTATATAGCTCTGGGTGACACTGGATAGTTATTACATATCTAAGTACTTAAATGTCAACCCTTGAGAGTTTTCATTCGCCATACATGAACCGGCGAGGCGGGTCGCGGTGCCTTACGCTTATTAACCTTCCTCTTGAATCACTCTATCTTTTAAAAACCGCATCTAAAAATTTTAAAAAATTGCATTTAAAAAAATTGTGAAGCATATTCTTTGTAAAAAGGCTTATTACAAAATATCAGATTATCTAGAAGATAAAAAAGCTTGGAACGAGTTTTGCTCCAACTCAAAATCTAACAACTTACAGATATGCAAATCATATGTACTAGACACATAAATTATGAACATACTAGTGGTTTCTTCTCACTTCTTCCACTGGTGGATAAAAAATTGAAGTGAACATTAAAATAATAAAGAAAAGTATAAAATATGACTTGTCTAAGTGCTTATTTGTAAGCCTAAAGAAATAAACATTCATTTCATTTCATCAAAATCTGTTGCGTAGTTTTAAAAATCTAAACATACATAAGGACAGACAGACAACGGGAAGCGAATTATGTGAGTTTAAGTAAACGCTGGGTGTATAAAATATAATAGCTAGATTAAATGTGAAGATAATATTAATGAATATTTAAAGATAAATTAACATTACGAACGTTAATGTTTGACACATAAGAACATTCTTAGCAACTGAACTGACCTAGCCTTCATTTTATTGATCTTCAAGGCTGTCTTAGATCTAGATCTTTAAATATTATTGTATGTCCGAATAATATTTAATTGTTGTTATATTTTCATTATAAGACCGTCATGTAACTATAATTCACACAATTTTACAATAAACTTATTGTTATTAATCTCACCGCTCCGTGTCTGTCCTGTCAGCAAGCACCGAGCACCACCATAGACGCGTACACGAACTACATCCGGACCCTGCCGCTGCAGGACGACCCGGCCCTGTTCGGCCTGCACAGCAACGCAAACATCAGCTACGCCGTGGCAGAGACGCAAACATGCCTTGGTGAGTGATCAACAACTAGATTTATTATTTTTATTCATTTCCTACATGCGTTCCGCGGCTTTGCCCGCGTACAAATCTACGTGTCAAATGGTTTATAAACCTTCCTCATGAATCATTATATAAAAAAACCGCATCAAAATCCGTTGCATAGTTTTAAAGATCGAAGCATACATACAGACAGACAGCAGGAAGCAATTTTCTTTTATACTACGAGTATGTAGTGATTAATAAAATCCACAGATCTTAAATATAAATCAACTTATCTTATTCATATCACTAACAGCCAATTAAAGGGTTTACATTAGAAATAATTCGATAATGAAACCGGAGTGGTAACGTTCAAAAAAATTATAATATTAATAACCCCAACAGCCACCCTTATAAACTTGCAACCGAAGGAGGTAAGCGGCGGCGGCGGCCTTAGCGCTGAGGAGGCGACGGAGAAGGCCGCCAAGGAGATCCTGGCTATTGTACCACTACAGCTCGACCAGAAACACATCATACAGAAGTAAGTAGTAGTAGCAGTAAATTCCAATAGTAAGATATTATTAGAAATAGGTGCATCTCAGGCTTAGCAAGCGTGAAATCCAGTGGTTTGTTTATGGGTGATATCGCATGCTTCGAGTATCACAATTAATTCCACATAAATAATTTACGCATTACCTAGTTTGATATTTTTATCTATCCTAAACAAATATTTTTTTGTAAACAAAGAGCTGAGAGAATCAAATAGAGAATCAAATCAAAGAAATACATTTGGAAAATATTTAACGACATTGGTATGATCGAAGCAAAGCACAGAATCTCGAAACAATTTTTTCGTTCATAATTAGTTAACATTTCGTTCGTTTTCGAATTCAAATTCAAGGCGTGCCTACTACCAATATTCAAGATTATGGCAAAGGAACACTATTTGTCGTGCTGTCACTGACCACATCCTTGTTTCCCTTTATAAAATGAAGATTATTTATCCCAATTCAATCCAACGATCCGATTGAATTTTTTGTTTTACCTTTTAGTGATAACTTGCTGTTGGGTACCTCGTTATTTTCTGTTTATGTTAAGTTATATTCATCTCTTTGTTGACATAAAATATCTTGGATAACAAATCGGGAAAGCGAAATACTGCAGGTAGATGCTGGATGCAGCAAGCTGAAGACAGGGCGCTATGGCGCTCACTCGGGGAGACCTATGTCCATCAGTGGACTGCTATAGGCTGATGATGAGGATGACTAAATCGGAGTATAGCTATATTAGTGTAGTACGAGTGGTATAACCAAGCGACGCCAGTAAGTTGTACTTTTGTTCCAGTTACCCGGTTTCGTACAAGGAATCGTTGAACACTGTCCTGATGCAGGAAGCCATTAGGTACAACCGACTGCTGAACGTCATCAGTAACTCACTCAGGTAACTCCTCAAATATCTTTCTATTTTATTAACTCATGTAAATATTACTTTATTAATTCAGAAGCATTACTTCCTTACAGGTAAAAAAAGTATACGAAACGACTTTGAAAAGGGTGGGTTTGAAGGTACTTTTAAAAATGAAAATGAAGACCAGTTGTTTCTTTCTGTGTATTTTTTGTAGATCTACTGCGATCTGACAAGCGTGGTGATTTTGACAACACCCTTTGTGTCCACGTTCAGCAGTGGACATATGACTTTCGGCTTAGTAGGTACACATATTTATCAGCACAATCGTTAAACGCTTTCGACTGTTTGAATTTGCGACAAAGAGAAATGCCAATGAAAATAAAGAAAGCGCCTTTTAACGTTTGTGAATTTTAAAACATGTTCGTCTAAGCTTTTTGAAATAGACAACAATATTCTTTCTTGGGAACAGGTTAATATGATTCATAGAAGGTCTAAAAATAACCATCTTAACGATGGTTATTTTTAGGGCTTTTTAGGCGCATGTCTTTAAAAACACATTATAGACTAAAGTAACTTAATCCAATTTTTGCTTATATAAACTAAAAAGATTTTGAGTTACTTAGAGGCCGTTGTACATGTTGAAACACACAGTTAAGGCTGTCTGAGTTTCCTAACATGGTTTATATAAAACGCGTAACAACAGCTAGATTTCAAACCGAGTGTTAAAAGGATTCAGGGCCAGATTCCACCAAAGACCAGCTGATCTGAGCTCACATCTCTGCTTTGGAGTCTAGGCCTCATTCCGATGTATGCTTTTTATATGTCTTTTACTCGATATAACCGACAATTATTTATTATTGTGTTATTTTGCTTTTGTAAGTACAGAAAACGTTGTATTACCGAGATAAGTATATGTCGTAGAGGGAGTAGCTCAGACATTAACAAAACCAGGAATTACACCGTCAATACTTTTATTCTATTTTATAAACTTTGATTAACAGTAATTGTGTTATCTGTAATAATCTATACCACTATAATCGATACGCATCAACTACCATAATCCGAACGAGCTACGGCGGGATGTGCACTCAACGAAAGCTGAAGCGAGACTGACTGTTGCTGCCGCGCGCTCGCCTTAAATACGCGCGGTTGGGGTAAACAAGTCTACGAGCGGTCGCTCAGGTACGGGCGGCGGCCCGGAGCAGGTAGTGTCCCTTTGTTCGCCTCGGTGCACGTGTTCTCAGAGTCTAACCAAAGCATGGCGCCTACATATATATATTTGCCTCGATAAACGTAAAAGAGATATTTACGAGTAAGGAGTTTTTGATTTTTAGTTTTTGAAAAGGTACAAGTTATCTAGGTATTATAGTTGTTTGATACAATCAACTAGATAACTTGATGTTCTTTTACTTGATGACTTGGATTTCAGAAATATGCTACGTTGCAACTTTACGCGTAGCTTTTGGGAAACATACAAAGTAAGCGCGTTCTTAACGCAAAAGTCGTGTGCAAGACTCTTATAATATGAAATTGTTAAACAGGGACCTGCTAAAAGCCCTCAAAGGCTTAGTGGTGATGTCGGAGGCTTTGGAGAACATGGCGACCAGTCTTGCGCGGAACGCTGTGCCTGTTATATGGAGCTCTAAAGCATATCCCTCGCTTAAACCATTGGGTAAGTAAATAATGAGCCTAATGAACGCCGTAGCGCCCTTCAGCTTGACGCATCCAGCATCTGCCTGCAGTCTTTCGCAGGTCGTCATCCCACCTGGCCGGAGAGTGTCCTACACTACGTTTGCCAAGTCGCGGTCGCTGCTACCCGGTGTGCCCCTTAGCTTCTTACGACACCCACGGGTAGAGTTGGGGGTGGTGCAATTCTAAGCCGGCACCACACAGCCATTCACACAGTTAATGAGTCTCAACGTAGCGAATATCTTGCGAAAGACGAAACATTCAATAAAGCGAAAGTATTACTTGATAAAAGTTATGAAGAATATTTAACTGCTCGGATTAAACGGAAACCTAAAAATGCGAACGGGAAATGTCGAAAGGAACATCGAAGTAATTCAATAATTCTAAGGTAAATGTAATCAACACCCGACCTCATTCATTGATTCAATTTTGTACGTTATTTGGTAAGTAGGAAGGAAAAAAATGTTCGTAAAAAAGCTTTTCATCTGTTATGTGTGTTTTATTTAGGGCCGATTTGGCAGCAGCGTAGAGTTAAATTCGTTTAGTCATAAATTACGTTGTTTCCGAGCGCAAATAAGAGAGTAAAAACTCTACTATAATTATTAACACTTTGATTGCGGTTTTTTTTCGACGACTGCGATCTTTTTTATAACCTAAAACATTAGTGCTGCCGCTCTACACAGCGGCTGTGTTGCGCCGCACATGCGTTTCGTTCGAAAAATATTACGGCTGTGCTGAGTCACACAGATCTGTATTTTCTCAGCCGCTGCGCTAGTGTGGATTTACGCATATTAGTCACTTGTAGAAAACACATACCGTGTGATTTTAGCAGTCAAAGTGTTAAATCAAATAAACCTTATTGAGCCTTTTCATCCGAGAATGCTGTGTAATACACACTAACACTAACAAGGTAAAGGTTTCTTACTTCGCGTTTATAATAATAGTAGAAAGTACGAGTAAGTACCTACCTAATCACGACATTAACCTTTTTATTATATTGACGACCGATGTGGCGCGGTGGGCGAAGGTCCGCCTGCGACGCAGGAGGTTGCGGGTTCGATTCCCGCCTCGGAACAATTTTGTGTACGATCTGCAGATATTTGTTCCGGGTGTTCTGGTCGTTTTCTATGTATAATAAAAAATATCTATCTATGTAATGTATTGTATTATGTATATCAGTTATCTAGTACCCATAACACAAGCTCTGCTTACCATGGGGCTAGATAATGCTGTGTGTATTGTCCAGCATTATTTTTTTTATTTTTATTTATTGTTGTATGGACTTTGTTATCGTTATATATAGTATGTGCACTTTAAACATACTTACATAGCTACTGTTTTATGACAAAGCTTTAGCATGACCAGACATAGATAAAATAATTGACATACTCTCACTATTTCTTATTTGACATTAATTTGTTATTCTTATCCAATACAGTTACTATTTAATTTAACTACTTATTTCAAAATGACATACCTATATTAATTAATTTAATAAATATGATTGTTTATAATTTAGCTAGCATCTAACGAGAAAGAACCCAAAAATTGTTGTGCCCTGGGAGGGTTTCTATGCATTGTGTACCTACCCACTAAGACTACACCTAAGAAACTACCTGTATGCATGAAATTACAATAAATAATAATGAATATGAATGTTTTGTTTAAAGCATCTTGGACCAAGGACCTCTGCCAGCGCGTAGAGTTCATGAAGAGCTGGGCCGACACCGGCATCCCCAAGGTGTTCTGGATCTCGGGGTTCTTCTTCCCACAAGCCTTCCTCACGGGCGCGCTGCAGAACTACGCCAGGAAGCACGTCATCGCCATCGATACTGTGGCTTACGCGTTTGAGGTTAGTGGATACAAGCTAGTCAGCTTAGGGTCGGTACATATCTGACGCAAAATGCGTCGAGCGTATCATCGGTCGCGTCTATTCGGTCAAATTAAATTAAAACAACGGCTTGTACACATACGAGCTCCGCTGATGCTACGCCTTGTCTATATGCATCATACACAAAAAACGTGTCGAAACATGTTACGTCGATCGACTATGCGTTGACGTAAACGGAATAGACGCTGTACGCTCGACGCACTAACGCATCATTGGTTCAGTGTGAAATGTTTAATGTTTTATTAAAATTATTTGCGTGTTCTGGCGTAACGCGACCGATAAAACGCGACGCATTTTCCGTCAGATATGCACCGACCCTGAGACGGTACATTAGCATTTATAAAGATATATTTATCTGGCCAATAATAACATAATAACACAAATAATATAAGTCCACACTAACCACACAGTACATTAAGCCAACTTGATGGGATGATGTTTAAATGTAAGTTAAGGAAATGGCTAGTTGATAAAACTCACTATAATTTAAAGGAGTTTTTTGATAATTAGATTATGCCTAGATTAAGATTAATATAGGTTAAGATAACTATGCTGCTCTAATATTTTGGTATAACTTTGAACCTATGTTAATATTATTTAAAAAATATTGTATGTCCGAATAGGATTAAATTGTTGATACTATATTTTAATTATAAGACCTTCATGTAACTATGATTCACACAATTTTACAATAAATTTTTTCTTATTCTTATTCTTATAGCCTGTTGGCCAAAAGGGTCCAACTCGTGTGCTGAACCAGGCGTGGCGCGGAAGAATACGTTGCACATTTATTGTTGCTTTTATTCCAGCTTAGCGCCAGGACAGGATGAACCATACTTATATGCAATCGGACGTACATGAACAGGATCAAATCAAAAGTCTCTCCTTCCCATTCTAGTCTTAAATACTTGCCAACTCGTCCACCAGTTCAAAGTCGCTCAGCGAGCTATGGAAAGAGCTATGCTCGGAGTTTCTCTGAAGGATAGGATTCGTAACGAATACATCCGACAGAGAACCAAAGTTATCGACATAGCTCTAAGAATTAGCAAGCTAAAGTGGCAGTGGGCCGGCCATATCTCGCGAAGAACCGACGGCTGCTGAGGCAAACGTGTTCTCGAGTGGAGACCACGACTCGGTAAACGAAGTGTAGGACGCCCTCCGACCGGGTTGGATGACGACCTGCGAAATACTGTAGGTAGATGCTGGATGCGACAAGCTGAAGATAGGGCGTTGTGGCACACATTGGGGGAGGCCTATGTCCAACAGTGGACTGCTATAGGCTGATGATGATGATGATGGTACATATATCTATTCTATACGTGTGTTCTTGATGATGATGATTGAACTCTTTAGATTCAGCGGCCTGATTAGATGAAATATAAATAAAATGGTATGTAACTTGCAGCCGCTCGACGCGCCTCCTAAGAAGAAGCCCGACGACGGGTGCTGCGTGAGCGGGCTGTTCTTGGAGGGCGCGCGGTGGAACATGGGCGAGATGACACTGGAGGAGAGCAAGCCGAAGGAACTGCACACAGGTATCTATCAATATACACGCTGTTTGTGTAGGCATTATCCCCCGATGAGCGCCATTGCGCCCTGTCTTCAGCTTGCCGCATCCAGCATCCACCTGCAGTTTTTCGCAAGTCGTCATCCCACCTGGTCGGAGGGCGTCCTACACTACGTTTACCGAGTCGTAGTCTCCACTCAAGAACACGTTTGCCCCAGCGGCCGTCGGTTCTTCGCGAAATATGGCCGGCCCACTGCCACTTCAGCTTGCTAATTCTCAGAACTATGTCGATAACCTTGGTTCTCTGTCGGATGTATTCGTTACGAATCCTATCCTTCAGAGAAACTCCGAGCATAGCTCTTTCCATAGCTCGCTGAGCGACTTTGAACTGGTGGACCAGCCCTATCGTGAGTGACTATGGACCGTAGAATAAGTTAAATAAGATCTGTTACTTTTCTATGGTCTGAAATAAATGATTTATTATTATGTCTCTCATTTACCATGATCTCGGGCCATAAAGTGACCCGGTCCTTTGGAAGGCTTGCGTGGGGCCGAAGCCAACAGCACAGAGGCCCTTTGAGAAGTTAATTTAAAGGCGATGGCTACACATAGCGGGTTTCATCCTCGGGTGCACAACATGATACACCCAAAGATGGTATCCGCGAGGTGTAGAGACTATTGCAAAGAAAAATGAAAGAAATAACACCAGGCTATTGTGATGGATGGATGGACTGGGTAATCGGGTTATAGGGGAGATTGCGGACGTCTGCCATAAACAAGTCAATCATAATGTTAAGAAGAGTGGCAGACGGTGGCTTGCCGAATGCTGGATGGGTTCCTTAAAAAGCCGGAGTAAATTACCGGAGAGGAACAACATCGGCGCAATCGACTGAGGGTGTCGAGAGGTGCGGCCCCGATTTCACCATCACGAAGACTGCTGGTGAGCGGGTTTCCTCGCTATTACGCCATTAGACACTTCCACCCCCGAGTCTACATCCTAAGATGCATCTCTCGCGACTCCACTCAGACCGGCCAATGAAGGCAAGCAAGAGGTGGTTATTATTATTATTAATATGACGTACAACTCACTTTACTAAACGTGAGGATGTTTGACTCGACAAAAAAGGGCCAAGTTTCAGAACTTGCTCTACAAACCTCAATGTCGTAAGGATATCTACAGTAGAAATGTTTTTAATATGTGCATAATTATTTATAACAAACTACCAGAAGAATTGAAAGATGACGACCGATGTGACGCGGTGGGCGATGGTCCGCCTACGACGCAGGAGGTTGCGGGTTCGATTCCCGCCTCGGAACAATTGTGTGTACGATCTGCAGATATTTGTTCCGGGTGTTCTGGTCGTTTTCTATGTATAATAAAAAATATCTATCTATGTAATGTATTGTATTATGTATATCAGTTATCTAGTACCCATAACACAAGCTTTGCTTACCATGGCTAGATAATGCTGTGTGGATTGTCCATCATTATCTATTTATTATTTATATTTATTTGAATGGAAACTTATTCAAGAAAAAGTGAGATATTTGGTTACTTTCAAATTGTTTTTATAGTGTAAACGAATACTTAAATTTTAAGAAAATGAATAGACTTATTTAATATTTGCACCCCTGGTTGCGGGTCGAATACATTGCCATTACATATGTAGCTTTGAGATCCTTGACATGTAATATTGTATTCTGCAAATAAACGATTGATTCTGATTCTAATTCGCGATTAGGCCGCCCATTGTACTTGCCGTATGTAATGTCTTTTTGTAACGATCTGCATATGGTTTACAATAATGCTTTGTTGTAAAAAATTAAGAAATTAAACTGACTTAAATAACGTTGTTCACTCCACAACTCACAGAGTAGCCATTTTTTGTAAAGACACAGATATTTTTTAATCTTAATTATTTATTTTTAAATTTTAATTAATTATTTTAAATCTCATTATTAAACTAATTATACTCATTCAGCTTTGCTTGTTTATCATGCCATTATCCAATATTGATGACATTATATATTTTTCCGTGACTATACAATTTTTTAAATCCCATACTAAAGTTCAAAAGCAACAAAAGTTTTTATTTTTATTTATTTATTTATAACTAGCTGCGCGTTGCGGCTTCGCCCGTGTGGAAATCTATATGTCAAATAATTTATAAACCTTCCTCTTTAATCTAAAACGGCATCAAAATCCGTTGCGTAGTTTTAAAGATCTAAGCATACATAGGGACAGACCGAAAGCGGGAAGCGACTTTTTTTATAATATGTAGTAATTTAACCCAGCAAATTACTTCCAGATATGGCCATAATCTACATGAAGCCAGAGCAGGCCCACAAGTTCGGGGAAAACTTGTACGCGTGTCCCACATATAAGACGCTGGTGCGTGCGGGCACACTGTCTACCACGGGGCACTCCACCAACTACGTCATGACTATAGAGCTGTCCACGCACAAGCCGCAAGCACATTGGATCAAGCGTGGAGTCGCCTTGTTCTGCGCTCTTAATTACTAAACTGGCCAGGCTATGGACAAAGGACTAACTACGAACTATCGAAAGAATTAACCAACCACAGGATTGAGGTTACAGATGTGGTCACAAACTAGCCAACGATAATAGTTACGAATATTCTACAGGGTAAAAGTGGTTCAGAATTGGCTTTGAACTTGTTATTATATGGGTGTGACCTTGAATTATTCATTGGTTTGTGATTTGTAGTATACATATAAAGTTTAACTGTGTTAATTATTATATTAATAAAGATTCTTAGTTTTTAGGAAGTATTTTATTTCTTTGTGGGTGAAGTAATTCTAAAATTCAAATTGTTGATAGTTGTAGTTGACCTTCCAATATATACCACCTGCTAAAATATTTCAATAAAGAAACAGTTATATTTCAATAACTTTTTAATGGAAAAAAAACCTCACCACGTATCACGGTGACGAGATTTCTATCTATTCGAGTTTTTGACAACTCGAATATATAAAGATAAAAGATAAAGATAAAAATCATTTATTACAGCAAAAACTAATAAGTAAATACACTTCAATCTTATAATAAGCACTTGCATACATGGTGAGAAGTTATAAGAGGTTAGATATAATAGGTTACTAAAGTACCTGTACTTGAAATTTAGTGTAATACATTGTGTTATTGCCGAGATGTACGTACCTATCTACAATGTATGTAATCTCTGATGGCACCCTCACTAGGCTATGCCTGTATCGAGGGAGCCTATACAAGTACGACAATTCAAAGATTTAGTATTGTTCAGGTTACGGATATTACTGAATATAAAAATACCTAAGGATGAATGATGTGATAATAGTATATATAAATTCACATCACCTTACTAAGGACAGGAGAAGTATTGCCTCTCATTAGCGATACTAAAGTCCTTCCCATTACTTTAATTTGCAGTAAAATATTCTCTCCGTAATAAAACTTTAGGACTTAATGTATTCTGACTATCCTATGTCTTAATTGACCCGTGTTTAAAAGGCCCCATGTCCTAAATTGTCCAAGAACCGACGACTATTTGTCCACTCACGCCCATTGCCTGTTTTATTTAAATTTAAGGCTAAAACGTTGTTACTTAATCCCAGTAGAATTAGACTCCGAAAATTAATCTTTGAAAGGGTTTAGGCTGAAAAACAAGCTTATTTTAATTGTCTTTTAGGAAATCCATAATCGTTGTTGATTTTGTACTTACTATGAAAATAAATACATAGATAGATAGATAGGTGAAACGTTTATTTGGTACTAATAACACACACATACAATTAACATAGTCTCTCTATGTAAATTGATACAATATTAAACTTTTTAATCAATTTCAAAATTACAAAAATATCAATATTAAAATTACAATAAAACAATTAATAAAACGAGCAATTAAAATGGCTACTAAAGTACTTACTGTAGGTAAAGATGTGTGTGCCGCAGTACAACAAATAGGCTCATGAGCAAATGGCTCAGCGATATTTTTGCTAAAAAGCAAATACACTGATTTTCAGCCATAATCTGAGACAGAACGAGAACAAACGGAAAACGTTACATAATCGACTTGTCTTCTGTTTAATCAAAATAAAAAAGATTTGAACATTGACAATTACCCAAAACGAGAATAATTTTCGTAATAGTTGCCCAAAATCTCGCCAAAACTACTGATCAAGTGGTAATTTGTATAAAATACCTTGACCTAAAGATAACCTTTTTGCTTTAAATTATTTGAGGGTTAACCCGAAAGCCACCAAATGAAATACATAAATGTTACGATACTTAGGTGTCGCGTAAAACCACCAACTGTTTTGCTGTCATTATTACCTATCCGTGCTTACCCATTTTGTTTCCACGTTTGTGAAAAATTACGAATTCAGTGGCGCGTTGGGCGAATGTCCATTGTCCGTCTGAGACGCTGATGGTACGTTCGATTCCTGATGCGGGACAAATTTGTATGATTTGCTCAGTTCAACTTTGTTCAGCTGTGTGTTAATTATCCTACAAGTACATAGGTATGTATAATCATCAGTCATCTGGTACCAAAATCATAAGGTCTGTAGGTATTTTTGGGCTATATGATTCTTGTGTGACAATTATCCACTATTATACATATATTAAACTTTCCTTCCCTTCCGTAAAATGAGGTCGTTTACCTATTTTAATTAATTGTTTTCCGTCCCAGTTCCACTCATCTGTAGGTATCTAATTACGTTATAATTAATTAATTTGTGTGCAAATAGCGAAGACCTGCGAAAGACATACAATGGGACCCTACCCCCTCCCGCGATCTAATTACCGCAAGTGTTGTAAACAAATTATATTCAAATTAAAAGTTAAAAGCGGCATATACGACCATTCAAATATACTCCAGGAACTAGATGAAGTTTACTTCCTTAAAGATGTTTTATCGAGGATAAACCCTATTTAAAATAGAGGCTAAATCCTGACTACCGACAAGTACACTAAATGTTCGAAAATATTATTCAAAATGTAAACATTGATGCTTTATCCCCATATCAAAAGTTTTCAAAATCTAGACGCTGAGTTTTTTTTTTTTTTAAGATTTGGACGGGACCTAAACTCACTTTGAACTCGGGTTCCTGTACTGAAGGGAAGGCCCTCCAGTACAGGGACCCGAGGGCGAAGGCTATAATAAACAACAAGGAATACAAAACAACTGATTTTTATCGACAGGCTCATAGAACTGGCCCTTGCGGTTCAGGCCTTGCTCCACATACATCCCTACATCAAGATCTATTACCATCATAACATCGCAAAGAAAAGACACGTGTCAGTGAGACAGAGTGGTATTTCATCACGGGAGCTTTTGGACGCTGCTATTATTTCCAACGCGCCCTACAATACGAGGAAATGCGGAAAATAATATATTACCTATGATTCTTATGATAGGCGGTTATATAGATAGGCATTTGTTGAATGGGCTAGCCTCAATACAGTAGTACTAGACTAGACTACCATGCCAATAGTTAGTATTTTAGAAACTACAATCTCATCTTTTTTTGAAAGATTTTCCAAAATACTTTTACATAGGTATAACATCAAGCCTATAAAATCAAGATAACTGACTATAAAAAAAAAGTTCAGCGTTATGCATTGTTTGAAAGAGCTCTAACTGACAAGTGGTAAAATAATGTTCAGCACACGCTGAGCCAACCCCTATTTCGGCGCAGGGTCATGGAGGTAGTCTTATTTTAGTCCTAATATCACCTATTTGTGTCGTTTACCCCCATGATAATCTTCTTTGTTTGTTTATTCTATGCCTGTATTTTGTACCTGTGTCTAAATAAATGTTTTTTCTATTCTATTATATTATATTCTGGTGCTTGACTCAAAATGTCCACATATGTACATTATATGTACTCGTACATTCAGTTTGGCTAGTGTATAGGCTACCTCCACTTTTGCCTCAAATATAATAAGGTTCAAGTTCAAGTTCATTTATTGGTAAAATAATTATTACACGTCAAATACGTATCATTACTCATGTTCCGTTCCACATGAGCGAGCAAATTCTTTGATTCAAAATAACATTAAATATTTTGAATGATAGAATCCCGAAAGAGGTCTGACTCTTCAGCAAATTAATTTCGAAAAGACTCGTAAAAGTTTGTAAGAAAACATCCTTTTGTTAGATCTTATTCATCTTATTACTAATAGACTTTTTCATTAATTACCTTCGATATTAATTAATTACGACATTCAGAGTACCTACTACAGCTCTTTGTCAATGGCCTTGGTACTTCCTGCCGACTATCATTTAGAATCCTTTTATTGCTTCATGTTCCGTGACAGAACATAGATACATATATATATATATTTATATAAATATTTATTTTTAGTCATACATAGAAAAAAGCCATTATACCTGGAACAAATGGCGCTGTTGAGCGCCATATGATAATAAATGTAAATGATGTAAACGATAACAAATGTTCAACTGGTAATGTGGACAGGGCGCTATGGCGCTCATTGGGGGAGGCCTATGTCCAGCAGTGGACTGCTATAGGCTGATGATGGTAATGTAACGATCGATTTATTTCTGTTTCTCTATATTTCACACCTTTTTGTTTTCTATTGTTGGTTTTGAACTCAAATTGTACATTTGTTATGGTCAAGACAGCATTATTGAACCCTGTCTTCACAATCCACAATGTGACGTGACGTTACGAGGTCCGCAAGGGCGGATCCAGCTTTGGTGCCAGCGGGGGGGGATGGGTCACATAGTCGTGGTCAAGTCACAAGAAGTTATAATTTAATTTTTATAATCATATATAAAAGTAAAAAGTAGGTATTTTATTGATGTATGTATAGTCTGGCAAAAACGGATAGAAACGGCAACTAAAATTTCATTACTTTGGAAACCCTTTCTCTACTAATCTATAGTAAAGTACAGTACAATTATATTGTATATTATATAAACACAGTACAATTATATTGGAATTTTAAAGTTTTTTAACATAATACTATGTTATCTAATACGAGATTAGCAATTGAATGAAATGAAGTAAGTTAGTCGTTCCGTTCCGATTGAAGTTTAGGTCCAGAGTTACCAACCCTTAAAAATATTTACCCCTAAACATAACTTAGTGTCACACTCACACGAAATGTGACATCAGATGAAAGGAGGCGGTGGCGCGGTAAAATTAAAATTTTCGATGCGTTCGTTCCCGAATAATGCGTTTGCCATCATACAAAATATTAATTTATTATAAATTGATTAAAATACATATATCCTTACTTAAAACCATTACCTATGTTTAACAATTTTAAATATTAGTCCACGGTGGACCCAGCCCAGGGGGGGGTCATGACCCCCATGACCCACCCCCTGGATCCGCCCTTGGGTCCGTGGCTGTGAGCTATACCCTGGTCTCACACCTCTAAGACAAGTTAACGAAGCTCCAATTCTTCGCGTTGCTCGTCACCGCTAGAGTCTGTTAGATCCCTCGGCATTATGTAACGGGCTTTGGAATTAACAGCTTCATTGTTATGACGTTACAATGGCTGATTGTCTGATTTTGATCTCTTAGCGAAACGTTAACGAATCATATCCGCGAAAGGAATTATCGTCTTGTTGCCCCACTTATTCCTACTAATGTTAAACACGCGAAAGTTTGTATGTATGTTTGTTACTCTTTCACGCAAAAACTACTGAACGGATCCGGCAGAAATTTGGCAGACTCCAGACCCGGAATAAAACATATATCTACTTTCACGGTGAAGTCCGTTCGAAATAGACGCAGTAGGGTGTTGAAGGTAATATAGTGGCGTTGATTTGTTTTCTTATATATAGTTGTATGAATAAGAAGAATAAGAATATATTTCTTGTAAATTTAGGCTTAACATGTGACACTTTATAAAAGCAGAGCACCTGCTTTTATATTTTTTTATATTTTTTCCTGTTCTTTATTGGAAGAATTTTAATTTGACCAATACTAAGTTGCGATAAAAGAACAGGCAATTGGAATACATTTTCGTAGACTATGCTACGCTGATGTAGTGAAGTGCTACGCCGTAGCATCATCTACGCCGTAGCACCATCTACGCCGTAGACTGTACTACGAAGTGCGGTAGACGGATTTAATGCTAGGCACATAATACTTCTGCTTGCGGCTTCAGACGCGTATTTTCGGTATAATAAGTAGCCCATTATCTTAAGTAGGCTATGATCTAAATGCACACAAAATTTCATCTTGATCTGTTCAGTAGTTTTGGTAAAAAAATAAAAAAAAAATTCTCAAATTGTTTAATAACATTAGTAGGACTACCTGAGGTTACTACTACTCAAGTGGTCATTCATAATTTATAGCATAATAATAGTTCACTGCTGGACATAGGCCTCCTGTAATGAGCGCAATGATGCCCTGTATTCAGCTTGCCGCATCTAGCATCCGTCAGAAGTCTTTATATCATACATAGGTCATCATCCTACGTAGCCCGAAGACGTCCGATACTCCATTCATCTTTGTTTGTCATGGATCCAGCCTGACTCCAGCTGTCACCTTGTCTCCGTGCCAGGTATAACTTACATGATACTGGATAGTATTCGCATTGAAAATGTGGAATGTTGCGGTTCCCTATTTATGGATATTTTTACGGAATCTAAATTCTTAAGATTTTCCTTAAGATTTTAACTAATTGTAGGTTCTTTTACACCTTGTTCACACTAATATATTTAAAGAACTTGAAAATTTGAATTTATAGATTAAAATTGTTTATAATAATTATGAACACATTGGTTCAGTTCTATTGTAAAAAATAATAAAGGTATGTAATATTGCATATCAAAAAGTCGATTCTTTATGTAGGCGGACAAATCTTGTACTGTCTGATGATTTCTGACACGAGTTTAACTGCCGCTTAGCTCGCTACAAGGACAATTTTTTAAGCTAGACAATTGAAAAACCTTCTTTAGTTTGGCCACAGTCTGCTTCGCTAGTATAACAAACTTGGCATACCGGGAACATAGTTTCCCCTTGAATTCTACTATTGTATTTCACGGAATCTCAAGCTCTGTTCAATAGTTGATCTGATAAATAGATTTCTCAGATAATTGAAGAGCCAATATCTTGAGCTCGAGCACTTCGTAAAGCTATCGAGATCTGTACAGGTCGACAGACATCGGACTGATAAATCTTTCAATTATCTTGTAATTGGTATTTTTCCACCAGACAGTAGACACTTCAACCAATAGTCACGTAATCTTATCACTACATAGTATAAAACAAAGTCGCTTCCCTGTCTGTCTGTCCCTAATTATACTTCAAATCAAATCAAATCAAATAGTTTATTGCTTTAACTTAAATAAATAAATATATTTCAGTGGTATGGGACCCTCTTTTAAGTAATGTAATACCTGTGCTAGAGGGTCTCGCTCTGCTGCGCGGCTATTTTAAAGATAATTAAATTAAGTTTAATATTTAATATAGATACTTAAATATGTAATAAATAAATATGTATGCTTCGATGTTTAAAACTACGCAACGGATTTTGATGCGGTTTTTAAGATAAGATAGTTATAACACTGACGACCGATGTGGCGCGGTGGGCGAAGGTCCGCCTGCGACGCGGTTGCGGTTTCGATTCCCGCCTCGGAACAATTGTGTGCACGATCTGCACATATTTGTTCCGAGTGTTCTGGTCGTTTTCTATGTATAATAAAAAATATCTATCTATGAAATGTATTGTATTATGTATATCAGTTATCTAGAACCCATAACACAAGCTCTGCTTACCATGGGGCTAGATAAGGCTGTGTGAATAGTCCAGCATTATTTATTTATTTACATTACGTGACTTATTATGAGAGTGGAAAAACTCTAGCTGAGACACAGGATATTCTTACCCAGGAAAAAAGCGTGCAAAGCCGCGGTTGGATGTCTGTATTACATAAATACTTCTCGCTTATTGCTATTTGTATATTATCTTTTTGCCTAATAGTTGCCAACTCCTTTGTAATGTTAGTAACGTAAGGGATGATAGGGGTACTGAAATAACATTGATGCTTTCACTAGTACTTGATTAATTTCAATTGATTTATTGATTACATTATTTAAACAACATTTTTAAGTCTTAAGAATAAACTTATAGCTAATGCTTTAATAAAATAGCTATTGTTAGCGTAATGTTACGGCTTAAGTAAGAGCTCAAGTAAAATAAATGTTAAAAGGAATTCAATCATTAGTTGGTAAGGATTTACCTCCATTAAAATATAATTTCTTATTGTTTGCCAGACGGGACATCTTATTTGCATAAACGCTGTTTTGATAACATGAAAATTTGTCTTTTTATAGCAATTTAATATCGCTCCAAATGTTTGAAACAACGTAACACAAATACATAATGATTGAAAAAGTTTGATGTCCACTCTAACTTCGGTGTGTAAAAATCAGCAAATAAATTATTTCTCGTTTTACAGAAACAATGAAAATGAAAATGAAAAGTTTTTATTTCTTTAAGCTTACAAATAAGCACTTAGACAGGTCTGGGCTAGGAACATAAATAATATTTTTTATGTCCTAAATGTTTTGTTAAAATTGACATAAACTGAGCCGTAACATTATGTTAACTATATAACAAATAAATTAACTTACCTACAACATTAATAATAATTTACAAAATGACTACTTTTCAAAAAAATTCTGAGGGAAGTTACAAATGCTCTCTAGATAATAGATTAATTTGACAAGATTTTCATTCATTCAATTATTTAAAATGGTGAAACAGAATAAGTAGGGTTTATTTTTTTCGTTTAATTTAATAAATCTGAAAACTTCAAGTGAACTAACTAAATTATCCAGTCCGAGATCTTAACAAGTAGGGTTCGTTTAGAAACTTACGTGGGAGGAAAATGTATATATAAATAATGATAATTAGGTTAAAAATAGAATATCACAAATACATATATATATAGATATAAAAACCATGTAAATTTTTGTTGTGAAAATTGGCTGGTTATTTCACAACAAAAATTGTAGACAGAAAATTTATTAAAATTACAAAAAATAATATTCAAAAGATTCAATTATATACAAATAATGAGAGCCGTAAGATATACTAAATGATATCATACAAATTAAATAAACCGTAAGTTAAATAAACCTAAGATAATCCCACGTAAGATCCCAAAATACCAATTCAAACATCGTAATAATTGTCACCCTCGTCCACATCATCGCCCGATCGCTTGCCAAGTCCGAAACTGAACCTGTGCAGGTCCCTTTGTCTCTTGCCCAGACCAAAGTTGAACTTACTCAGGCGCTTGCCGAGCCCAAAGCTGTAGGTCCGCGCGCGTTTGCCCAGACCGAAGTTGTAGAGAGGGAGGCGTTTGCCGAGACCAAAGTCGTATCTTGCTCGCTTGTCCTCTGATGAATCTCTGTCGTCTTCGGATACACGTTTGCCGAGGCCAAAGCTGTAGGGCCGAGCTCGCTTTACTTGGTCATAACCTGAGGACAAGATTTTTTTAAATAAATAAATATTATATAGAAATATATAGATTTTTACTAAAGTGCCATCGTCGATATTGGTCCTTGATGTCCAGTCCATCCTAAGGTTGCCTGGAAGAGATCGCTCTCAGCATAAAGCCACCCTTTATACTTCCTTTATTCTATTGTTTATTTCTGTATTGTTTTCTGTCTTGTGTGGTATAATAAAGAGTTTTCTATCTATTATCTATTTTTTATTAGAAGACTTATTTTTTAGGGTTAAGAAAGTTGTGCAATAGGTAACGTAACTTTATAACAGCTGTACCCAACTCTAAAGAAAGAGTAAGTAATTCCTCAAAATTGACCGATCAATCATGCCAACTATACTAACACACATAACTTCAGGAAAAATAACATAAAAGTTTGTGAAAACACTCCGCATAGTACAGATGTACACGATACCGATGTGGCGCGGTGGGCGAAGGTCCGCCTGCGACGCAGGAGGTTGCGGGTTCGATTCCCGCCTCGGAACAATTGTGTGTACGATCTGCAGATATTTGTTCCGGGTGTTCTGGTCGTTTTCTATGTATAATAAAAAAAAAATATCTATCTATGTAATGTATTGTATTATGTATATCAGTCATCTAGTACCCATAACACAAGCTCTGCTTAGCTTGGGGCTAGATGATGCTGTGTGAATTGTCCAGCATTATTTATTACAAAAATAACAAAAAAAAAAACAAAGTTTGCTTGTCTGTCATCTAAAAACTTCTAACTTGTAGATGTCTTTATGTCGATGAATTTGTCCTTTATTCTGATGATTATTTTTTTACCCAGGTCTCTTCTCTTTGTGTATAATTTTATACTTTTCTACCTTACTGTCGTTATTGCGTAAAAACGAAAGAAAATAATTGGTGGCGACGACCGACGGCGTCGTAGATAGCGTTCGCAACGAACAACTGTCGTCGCCTGATACAATCAGCTTGAGAATGGCTCCACGGCCTGTATTTTGTGGCTACCTATCAAGAAATCGCTTTATAATAATTATACAAATTTTTATGTCGGTATTTGATAGCGTAGCTTTTGATATCAATATAGAACAAAACGATTCGCGAAAGTTTATATCATCCTCAAAAACCTTACTGAGTCACATTTTTGGCACATGTCCCTGGTTACCTATACCTACGTACGTAGCGTTCATTGTTAGCTGACCGAACAAAGTAGTGTGGTACAACAAAATTGATTCTGCTGAGATTCAGTTTTTTAACACTTCAAGTGATGAGCCACCCATCCAGCTGATGAGCGATTGAGCGTGGTGATTATGGTAGTAGTGAATGTATATATTGATGGGGAGGAGCGATGCTGACGATTCTCACCCTGTTCGGAGTCCTCATACTGGTCGAAGAGATCGTTCAACGCTGCCTGGTTCACGTCCACGTCGCTGGACACTTCCGAAGCCTCCGGCTCGTCGACGGACCGCTTGCCGAGACCGAACGAGTACGGGCGAGATCTGGTAACAAATGTTATAGTAGGTCAGAGGGACTGTGTCAGCATTTTGAACTTATATTTAGTTTTCAAACGATTTTACAGAGGCAAGATTAAAGGTAGGTGTATCCAAATTTTAAGGATACGGAAGAAAGAATCTTGGACACGTCAAAAAAAATAACATAGAACTAGGAAATAAAGTTATCCACGGGTCATTTATAACGGGATAGATGCCGTGTTTAGATTTTTGAGTTTAACAATATTTCGGCATAGTTCCATGCGCAGATCACGGAATAACTGAAGGCGCTGTAAGCAAATTTTTAGGCACCTTTTTCTGCGCTCATTCGTTGTCTTTTGCTGCGAACGTTACGTGGGTGTGGCCTTCAACCTACAAATTTCTAAGTATTTTGTCTATAAAATATAGACTATTTATGTCCTCCTAACATCCTGTAGGATGTAGAGGAAAACAAAACAGTACGGGAACTTAATACCTATAATTGATGACCTCTGACTACCACTGGTTTCATTATTATCGAACGCAGGTCGATCACGACTCACAACACTGACGGTATCAGAACGCGACGCGGTTGGTACATCACTTCTTCGGTTTTTGCACATTCACACAACAGGGTTCCAGGTTCCCGATACTAAAGTGATTTTTGGTTTTGTGGTTATAATGACTATTAAGACTATTATGGCTATGTGTCCACCCGTTTAAGGACGGCATTGTGCATCTTTATTTATTTATTTATAATACAGCAGTTAGCTTACAGTCTAACACTAACTACTAGACTTAAAAAAGACAGAAAAATAAATTAAAAACAAGATTACAAACAGGTAGGTGGTTGTTTGTTCTTTTCCGTTATGCTTGATGTGCAATAAAGTGTATTTGTATTGTATTGTATTATTACCTTTTCCCCAATCCGAAGTTATAGACCGGTAGTCGCTTATACTCGGAGACATAGCTGTACGCGCGCTTGCCGAGACCGAAGTTATAGTGTGGGGACCTCTTCTCCACATGGTCTGTGTCGAGGCCGTGGTCCGGCACCTCGCCCGCGTCGAGCGCCTCGCTCGGGACGTGCTCGGGCGTGCAAAGGGCGGCGCCCAGGAACAGGAAGCATACGGGAAGGGACTTGTGCAGCATTCTGAAACAAGAAGCGGAACGACGGTTAGAACATATGTTACGGAAAAATTACTCATCGATCTTCGACACAAAATCATAAAAAATATCAAACACTGTATTTTTATCGAATTTGAAATTTAGTAACTGTAAATACAGAAAATGGTTATAAATGGCCCAATTTCAAACAAATTTAAGATTTAGTGAGTTCCGATAGTACCTATACCGTTATTCCATATAAAGTCGATATTTTTCGATCGTAAATTGATTTTAAAGTCGATCTATATCAATTTAAATAATACAGATGGACTTTAAAATGAATATACTTCGGCCCTCATAAGTTATAGGTATATAAATTAATACATACTAAAAGCCTAGGTACATTTTTCGTTCTGTGTATAAAACCAGGGCATAAAGGGATCTAACATAAATGGACTCCTGCTATGAATTCTGAATATAATAAACTACTAAAGTCATTTAAAACGGGATATTTACCATGATTTGATTTACAGTTATTCCGTGATCATGGCGCATGAAACTGTGCCGAAATATTGGAAAACTCAAAAATCAAATCATGGTAAATATCCCGTTTTAAATGACTTTAGTGTTAATAACCATGATAGTTTCAGAAGTTATATAATAAACTACTGTTTTATTCCCGTCATCATTACATATACCTAAATCACCAAAGAAAATATTCAAAGGTTCCCTTCACTCAAACAACCTCCAAACTCATCCACCCAAGTTATCTTGACCATTGCCCACACGAATGTTCTAATTCCTTCCGCTAACCCACTATCCCCATCTTACCCCAATTCTCCAAATCTGGGGGTATTAAGACCTTTTTTCACAATAGTATGTGACCTCAGAATAAGTGAAACGAATCTCCTTTTCCTGCAGGACTTCCTGAAGCTGATTGTGGGAGTTTGTTTATGAAACATATTTGCTGGACGATTTGTTTTGGTTTTGTTGAAGCGTGAACGGGAATCAGATATATCTTTTGATTAATTTCTGTCAGTCAGAATGGTCGCCAGTAAGCCGATTATACGAGTCGGAATATTGTTCAGATTTAAACTTATTACGTGCTTAGATTCTGACACTGTCTTATTTTTACTTTGTGAGTTTGACATTAACCCCGACTAAAGCTCATTAATCCTATTTAAAAAATACGGTTTGTGTTCATGAATACAATGCATAAAAACGTGCATTCAAATATGGGTTTAAACACTTAACATTTAGTTGAATGATATTGTTTATTTTAATTGAATTTTATTTCATATAATTATCTTTAGATATACATATTTTACAGTGATACAATGGCTTCCCACAAGATTCCAAAGAATGGTCCGCAAGCTGTCTGTCATCTGATGCCGTCAATAAAAATTCATCTAACACTTTGACTGCGGTTTTTTTTCGACGACTGCGATCTTTTTTTTAACCTAAAAAATTCGTGCTGCCGCTCTACACAGCGGTTGTTTTGCGCCGCACATGCGTTTCGTTCGAAAAATATTACGGCTGTGCTGAGTCACACAGATCTGTATTTTCTCAGCCGCTGCGCTAGTGTGGATTTACGCATATTAGTCACTTGTAGACACATACCGTGTGATTTCAGCAGTCAACGTTACCAGATATAGTCCATATTTAAATGCACATTTTTATGCTGTGCTTTCTAGGTGAGCGACGATAATATTAGCGATATAATACTGGTTTCAGTGAACTGGCAAGCTAGCAACCCTGTACTAAATAATTTATTGGTTGCTTTAGATACGACTAAGTTGTGGCTAAAGGAAATAGTAAGCTAGGATATACAGGTACACAGTAAGACAAAAGTTTCTGATATTTTTTCTAGAATTAGAAAACGGCTCACATTTACACAGGGATTAGTGGCAGACATATTCGAATACCTCACTCAACTCAAATACTTATAATAATAATAAATTCATTTATTTCAGACCATAGAAAACTACGGTCCATAGTAATATGCACGTTTTCGACCAGGGATGGGGGGGCACAGAGCAGCACCGAGCTGGGGTGGAGCAGCCCGGCAATGAAGTCTGTAATGTGATCTGGCATGCCCCAGAAGCGGGAGAGTGTTCGGCACAAAGAGCGTAGGATTTGTAGAGTCTGGGGTCACCCGAGTGACTTTTTTCTAACATTTTCGGTCCGTATAAACGCAAGGTTGGCAGGACCATGGGAAGGTTGGTCCATAGTAATATATACCTTAAAACTAGCATATATAAAATATAAAAAGATTTAATTAAAAACACACATTTTCGAGATTAAGGCGACAGCGTGTAGATGACGAAATCAGAGTAATGTTATCATACAACACATTTTGTTGCAGTTGACTGTACCCAGCCACCTCGGTGCTTTGAACAAAATAAATACACAAACAAAGTTTCTGAGCGACCCTCCTATAAGTCGTATCTGAAAATATTATGGAATTGATACGCAACAATTATCGGCTCATATCTCGCACATTAATAATACCGCGCTCGTTACATCTAATGCGCCGCTCATACTAATATTTTCTGTTCATTAAGTGTAATGAAACCTTAGTTATTTATGGTAGTTGCTCGTGTGTACAGACCTAATTTTACCTATTAGAGGCAACGGTAATTATTATGTATATGCTAGCACTTGGTTTATTATGTCAGTTTATTTTATGCAGTTTAATATGTTTTATATCTCGCGAAGAACCGACGGCCGCTGGAGAAAACGTGTTCTCGACCTGCGAAAGACTGCAGGTAGATGCTGGATGGGGCAAGCTGAGGACAGGGCGCTATGGCGCTCGTTGGGGGAGGCCTATGTCCAGCAGTGGAGTGGTATAGGCTGATGATGATGATGAATGTGTTTTATACGTTCATCTTTTTGACTCTACTTTCCTACAGTCAGTTGAGTGTGCTAAATAATTTATTCTAATGTATGATATTTAGGTTTTTTTCCTTGTTTTAGGCGAAGTAACATTACTGCAATATGTGTCGAAGGATAGTAAATGCTCAAGGTTGTCTAGGAGAGATCGCAATTGGGCGATAACACCACGAATTGTCGCTTATTCTAAAAGTAATTATTCCCTTATAAATTATTTCTAAGTTAAGTGTGGAATAAAGTATGTTCTATTAACCTAAACAAAAACAAAAGCTGTGACACTTGTCTTTGTTAACATAAATTATCTTGGATTGTCGACCGAGTATAATAAGCCAATGGCTTTACCTTTCAAGGTAAGTCAATCAAGTAAATCCGTACTTTAACATTCGATTGTTCTTCCAACTATTCGATGGGGGTCCGAAACTCATCTCCCGGTATTTATTCGTATAGTCAAAGAGCTGGATTTATATTAATTGCAAAACTTTAGACGGTGGAATCCGCAGAGTCCAGGGGTCACCAATAAGTTGTCCGTAAGAATAGCGATCAAGTATACTAGAATAGGTCGCAGGTAATCAGAAATCGTGAGTTGAACGTGGGACGAATTAATCTATAATATTAAACTAGCTGTGCCCCGCGGCTTCGCCTCCTTGGAAATATATGTGTCAAATGGTTTAAATGATTAAAATTATGCTATGTCCGTCCGTCTCCTGGTTCTAAGCTCCCTCCCCACAAATTTTCAGACTAATCGGTTCAGCGGTTCTTTAGTTATAAATAGTGTAACTAACACGACTTTCTTTTCTATATATATGTATGTACATAGATACTCATGTCACAATGTTAGTTGCCATACTCCTTTAAAACGGCTTGACTGGTCGTTATGAAATTAACCGCCTAATTATAACTATTTTTCATTCCCCATTTGGGGCGCTGCTTGTAATGTTATACAGGGCAAGCAATAAGAGCTTGTAAAAAAACGCCAAAGGAATCAAACAAACTATAGAATCTAATATTTGAGTTAACACTTTGACTGCGGTTTTTTTTCGACGACTGCGATCTTTTTTTTTAACCTAAAAAATTCGTGCTGCTGCTCTACACAGCGGTTGTGTTGCGCCGCACATGCGTTTCGTTCGAAAAATATTACGGCTGTGCTGAGTCACAAAGATCTATATTTTCTCAGCCGCTGCGCTAGTGTGGATTTACGCATATTAGTCACTTGTAGAAAACACATACCGTGTGATTTCAGCAGTCAAAGTGTTAGCGTGCCAGAGTAACCACAACAGTTACCTGGTGTTGGAAGCCTGTCCAAAGACTGATACCTACAGTAACGACCTCGTTACTTCTTTAGACAGATAGTGTAGTTACGTACCGAGGTAGGTATAGACAAAGTATACAGACAGGGAAGCGACCCCTTTGACGCTTGTTTGTGGACTCTCGCTCGTTTCACGCCAGGGATACTTGCAGGGGGAGGAAAATAGCCTATTAAGTCTAGCACACCTTCCTCTAGACCGCTTGAATATAATTTAGGATGTTTTGCTTACAGCGTACACTTTTGCTGACAAAGTTAACGTAAATTAACGTATAACTTTTTTGATTGTATTTATAAGGAACTGGACTCGGTTTTATTCGTATTTGTATGAAAGCCCAGTAAAAATTATAGCAATAACAGACAACGATGAAACGATGAAAAAAATCTGTCAAAAATATTTTTTTTTTCAATTTTTGTGTTTTGCTTCAATACCAATGTCCACGTTGATAACAATGTTGTAAAATATAACATTTTTACCAATATAATTTTAGATTTAAAACCCCTTTGTTGACAGTAAATATCTTAAAGTCAGAGTTGTCACAGTTGCATGGCGCATGCAACTGTGCTGAAATATTGGATAACTCAAAAATCAAATCATGGTATATATTCCGTTTTAACACTTTGATTGCTGAAATCACACGGTATGTGTTTTCTACAAGTGACTAATATGCGCAAATCCACACTAGCGCAGCGGCTGAGAAAATACAGATCTTTGTGACTCAGCCCAGCCGTAATATTTTTCGAACGAAACGCATGTGCGGCGCAACACAGCCGCTGTGTAGAGCGGCAGCATGAATTTTTTAAGTTGAAAAAATATCGCAGTCGTCGAAAAAAAATCGCAGTCAAAGTGTTAAATGACTTTAGTAATAATAACCATGATAGTTTCACAAGTTTTATAATAAATATCTTGGTTCCTAGTAACGAGTAGGGACGCAAGCTGCTCCAACTCCAATTAAAACAGCTAACAAGATTCTGGATCATTTTCACTTCTTTAGATTCTCTAACTTTAAGATTCAAATAGCATTTTGTTACGTTAAGTTTTAAAATATTTGTCGTGTCGAAGTGCGCTGTTTAGTTATTTAAGGGTTAAAAGAAATTAAGGAGGAACTTTAAAGGTTCTTGATTTGATTCAGGAAATCTCTAAAATTTACACCAGAGTGGAAAAAAAGCACCTTCAATACAGAGCATTTGAAATAAACCGCAAAATAGGTGAAAGGGGGCTTGATAAAAAGCTTTCACCTGAGTAGGGTCTTTCAGGGTCATGTTTTTGAAGTCCCGTAATTGGCTTAAATTTTTACCCAATTTGGAAGCACAAAGAAATGCTCAAAGGTGTGCGCGGAGCTCAAAAGGATTGTGTTATGTTTTTTAAAGCAACAGGAAGAGAAATTAAAAAAAAGCCAAGCACAAGAGAGCGCTTACCTTTAATAGGGTTCTACAGCAAATCTTTTACCCAGAAGGGTACTTTAATCACAAGTAAAAACTCTTTATAACTCATTGAGTGATCGTACTCAATTATTTGAGTAGGTACGATCATTCAAAGTTAGGTACTCTAAATAATTGTTACGCCTTGACAGGATTTTTACGCATTGTGAACCCACCCGATCACGATATGGGTCGTACGACACGTAAAACCAATGCATAAAATCACAATATATGACATCATCATCATCATTAGCCTATGTTAGTCCACTGCTGGACATAGACTTCGCCTAATGAGCGCCATAGCGCCCTGTCTATCTTGACGCATCCAGCATGCCTGCTACTTTATTTCCTAGTTTTACTTTTATTTATTTATTATTTTATTTTAAGCCATTATTGTCCCACTGCTAGGCAAAGTTTTACTTATGTATTTTGGTAAAGGAAATGCAGCGCTTTGATAGCAGCACTGATATTTGATATGATGCTAATGCTGCTGTCGACAATGCTAGAGTTAGAAATTTTAATAAACCTACGTAGTCCCTTTTGGTTTACAAAACTATTTTGTTTTGTTCTGTTTAGCTTATGCTCTATGAATAGCTCTTTGTCTATATTTGGAGAAATTCTTAATTATAATCCATCAGACTGACCAGAACTTACGGACTACCAACTAAAACTGAACTTAATGAAGTTGACGTAACAGTGCTTTTAGAAGTTTCGGAATTCCCCAAGTCTCGGGAAATTAGGTAAGTACTTAACTACCAAAATAATAATAATTAATAAAGTTGATTTAAAACAGCATTATCTAGCCCCATGGTAAGCAGAGCTTGTGTTATGGGTACTAGATAACTGATATACATAATACAATACATTAAATAGATAGTTTTTTTTTTATTATACATAGAAAACGACCAGAACACCCGGAACACATATTTGCAGATCGTACACACAATTGTTCCGAGGCGGGAATCGAACCCGCAACCTCCTGCGTCGCAGGCGGACCTTCGCCCACCGCGCCACATCGGTCGTCAAAAAATCCCACGACTATTCAAAATACAAAACCAATAACAGCATGAAAAATATAGGTTGACCTGGTCAAAAAAAGAGCCTTTTCTCCTCTATATTTATAGAATATGAAAATCTAGACAGAGAATATAAAAAATACCTAAATTTAAATGTTAATATAACTTTCTCCCATTTTTTAAGTCCGGTGAAAATTTAATTCTAAGCTAAATACTTCAACTACGTGCCTCGCGTACTAGAAAACTTGTGCGCGAGGCACGCACGTACAATGTTTCATTATTTAACTAACTTTTATACCACAACTATCATCATCATCATCAGCCTATGTCCACTGCTGGACATAGGTCTCCCCCAATGAGCGCCATAGTGCCCTGTCTTCGGCTTGACGCATCCAGCATCTACCTGCAGTCTTTCGCAGGTCGTCATCCCAGGCGTTCTACACTAGTTCTCAGCTCCGTAGGTCATAACGGGTAGGACGCACTGGTTGAAAACTTTAGTTTTCAAGCCACTACTATGCTTACAATGATTATAATGGAGTTAATAACATTATTGTTTTTTTCCTAACTTAAACAAATACCTAGAGGTATATAAAATCAACTACCCTACATATTGTTTTATTGAGTGGCATTATAGACAGTCTCGTTTTACTGGACACTCTGATTTTACTGCTAATGGGGGACTTAATAATAACGGCATTGCTCCCTCGACCAGCAAATAGATTTTTTAACTTTTTACCCTTTCAACGGGCGAGGAGCTCGTGGCGAGTTGTTCGAAATTATCGCGACGTTATTACCGTCGCGGGGACATGCTCGCTTCTTATATATATTAAACGAATATACAACTTTTGCTCAAAATGGCACTTTAGAAGTTATTCCTTTACACCGTCAATATCATAAAGCATATATGGGTGGGCGCTATCACTATAATGTAAAAAATTCTTTGGTTAGAAGGTACATAAAACTAATTTATCCGTCGCGTCTGTCTGTATGAACCAATAATAATAATAAGGAACAATTGGTACAGCATCATTTAGCTCCAAGCTAGGCTTGTGTTATGTGTATTAGATGACTGATATACATAATACGATACATAAATATTTTTTATTATACATAAAAAACGATAACACCCGAACAAATATCTGCAGATCGTACAAACATTTGTCCCCAGGTGGGTATCGAACCTGCAACCTCCTGCGTCGCAGGCGGGCCTTCGCCCACCGAGTTCACACACACGCGCTCACAGTTAGGTAGGCTAGTTTCTTCGTCGGTTCTTGAAGCCTGTACGAGCATATAAATCACAAACATCACTTTAGGTACATGCTCGTATATCCATGTCTATTTAATTTTAAGAATTTGTCTTTTTCTAAGTCTTGGTACATCTATTCAGTTAAAAAACTTTAATTGTTTCTTTAAAAGATCAATTAAACCACTCTAACAATCGTGGAGTTTCTCTGAAGTGTAGGATTCGTAAATATACATGCGACAGAGAACCAAAGTTATCGACATAGCTCTGAGAATTATAATAACAAGCTGAAGTGGCAGTGGGCCGGCCATATCTCGCGAAGAATCGACGGCCGCTGGGGCAAACGTGTTCTTGAGTGGAGACTGCGACTCGGTAAACGTAGTGTAGGACGCCCTCCGACCAGATAGGATGAAGACCTGCGAAAGACTGCAGGTAGAAGTTGGATGCGGCAAGCTGAAGACAAGACACTATGGCGCTCATTAAGGGAGGCCTATGTCCAGCAGTGGACTGCTATAGGCTGATGATGGTGATGATGATGAATAATCGTGTAAACCTTCATGCAAGCTGCATAGGTTGCCCCATTAAAATTATTTATCTTGTATACCAAAACCGAAATGCAAATGTAAAACAGGCTAAAACGGTAGACTGCACCCGTTCTGCTTTCTAATTTTAGCGTAAATTAAAGCTATTTTGTGTTGACATCACCAGTTTTACTACCGCTGGGCTATGGCGATAACTGGGTTACTTTATAAACTACTCGCTAAATAAAACTGTAGAGTTACAGAGGAATTTTTATTTTGACTTTGTTTTGTAGCCAGAAAAGCATGCTGTATAATGAATTTATATATTTTTTCATGAATGATTTGTTTAGTAGAGAAATAAGATTTAACCATTTGAAAAATTAGAATTTAAATGGGTTTAAATATCAAGAATGATTTCATTAAATTTATTTACAGAACAAGTTACAGTGTTAAAACGAATTATATCAAAGAATAAACTAAATATACCTCTAGATTACGTATGTCCATGTTATGTATGGTTCTTCTCGCAGACATAAAAAACTTTATAGTACTACGTACTACCGCAGATCCTATGGTACACAATGATTATCACTGCCGTTGTTGTCAATTAGGGTAAGTCCGGGGGAGATGGCCCTACTAACTTTGACGATATATTTTCAAGAAACTATGGCGATAAAAACAATAATTTTAATTGTAAACAATACTTTAATTATTATTCTACTAGTATTATACTCTCAATCAGCCTCAAAATCAACAAAAAATAGAATTAAGGGTCTCTAAAAAAAATTCACGATTGGCCATCTCTCCCAGAGTGTCCGGGGGAGATTGTCATGGGGCTCGGGGAGAGATAGCCTTTAGTTTTTTTGCCCTTTTCCTTGCCTTTTAAATCTTTTATCTCCTTTAATTTCTTTTATCTGACTAACTTTATTGCACCATCAATACAAAAAAATAATAAAAATACTACAGGATCTTAATACTAACTATATCTAGTGGCACAATCGGCGGCCTTATCGCTAAAAGTAGTAGTGTAGTTCTTCTCTAAGTGCTTATTTTGTAATTCTATCGATATAAATGATTTTGAATTTAGATTTTTTAATTTTGTCAACTCATATTAGAGCCGATACTGGTTTCGATAGCATTTTCATTTAAAATTACTATTTACTCTCCCCAAAACCCAGTACCCTTTATCTCCACCATCAGTTGAAGCCTGTCCTATCTTGGATCTGAGCTCTTACGCCAATCGCTTATTAGCTCCCACGCAAAAACTGTAAAATTCTGTTTATGCTGATTCGAGATCGGGCCACGTTGGGGGTTTTGACGAGGATTTTATACTTTATGACGTGTTTGTTGACATCAAACTTTCAGACTATAGCTACATATATTTGTTGATAAAACTTTAGAAACTATCATGGTTATCAACACTAAAGTCATTTAAAACGGAGTATTTAGCATTTTTTAGTTATCCAATATTTCGGCACAGTTTCATGCGCCATGATCACGCGCAATAACTGAAGGCACTGCGACTGCGAGTAAGTTTTTATGGGCAGACATACCGATCTACCCTCATTTTTTGTCTTTTGCTACGAACGTTACCACTCAAATCAAATCATGGTAAATATCCCGTTTTAAATGACTTTAGACTTTATTTGTTGGTTTATTCATTTCCACCGTAGGTACGCATGCTACACTTGATGTCTCTATGTTCTATTATTTTTAAAATTATATTATTATTTTATTATATAAAGTAACACACATTAATTTTGACATAGGAAACACCAAAAGGGATTGTGTTTAAGAAAAATCTATATCAGTTATAGCGGGATGTTTACAATACCATACCAAGAATCGAGGTAAATATCCCGTAATGTCTTTTGTGTTAATACTTAACCATGATAGTTTCGAAAGTTTAACATTATTAATTAATTGATAAAATATTTTGGTTCGTAACTCTAAATGTCCATATTGCAAAATACACCAAAAGCTAGCCAAAGGCACAGCAAAAGAGAAAAGGTCATTTATAACGGGATATTTACCATGATTTGATTATTGAGTATTCCAATATTTTGGCAAAAGCCATGATAGATTCAAAACTTTTGTGACAAAAGAGAAATTTAATTTTTTTTATATAAAACAATTTAGGTACTCGAAATTGTCATATCAAAGTGAATTTCTACGTATAACGGATTGAAACTCGATGGTTTCTAAGGTAGAATTAGTGATCAAACGAACTTAAACAAGTCTAGGACTTCATTCTTAGCGATTTATTTTTTACATATTCAAATAATATGTACAAAATCTACGAATGAAGTCGTGAAACATAATAACCTTATTTGACACACTTGATTTAATTTTACAAAACTGCACTTGAACGAGGCTCTTGCAAAATGACTGTAGTTTTTTCAAGCTATTTTCATTCAGAAAAATATCGTAAATTTGTTCTATTTTTAGCAAGCACTCTGCCCCTGACAGTGTGACGAGGACAAACAGACGCAAGTGACATCATAATCTGCATATTAATGGGAAGATGTGATAAATCGACTCGATTTCGGAAGGGTGCCCCACACCCCTTTTGTTAATTGCGGATTATTTTCTAATTCATCCGATAAATTGATTTGATTGATTTGGAGAATATTCAGAACTTCAGACACTTAGGAAAGCTCCGAAAACTTTGTAATATAAAAACTTCTAAGGTTTTTGTTATACTATATGTACCTATGAACATATAGTATGTAAGCCCTCGCACTAAGGGTAATTTCTAAGAAATTAAAAAATATCCCAAACGCAATATAACTGGGCTAGAGTCCGTAGGTAATCCCAAAAAATTTTAACTCGTCGCTTACTTGATTTCGTGCTTAAATTGTTAGAGCATTCCCATATCGCGGGTTCAAGTCTCGCCGAAATTGAAACATCTGAGATTTTACTTAATTTTACGTTTACATTGTACACACTTAATAGTAATTCGATAATTTATTGCCAATATTTACGTACGTTGGTAGCTTAAGATCAAATCTTAGTCTAAGCTGGTACATGCTGGGCACTGCAATTTAGATTGTTAGTCATTGACATCTTTACTTTTCATTAAAATTTCTCTTTTACTAACATAATCTCTTAAAACTAACGCCAATAAGTTTAAGGTTTGGTTATGGTCACAATTGGGCATATGTTAAAAATAATAAATACATTTTTAATATGTCAGTTTCACTAAGCACCTGAACGCGCGCTGAAAGCTACGCCCAATGTGTAATGGCACTAAGAAATTGTCACAGATCTTTCAAGAAGAGACTCCCTAATTTATATCTCAAAATATAAAGAAAAGCCTATTACTAAGAACGACAACAATAAACAACATAATACTTAGTTATTACTGCAAACATAATTATTGGATCGTGATCTATCTACAGCTGGAGGCATCAGCGCAATGTCAACAGTCATTCCAAGTAAACTAAATAAAAACAAAGACGCGATAGATTGACTAGTCTACTCGTATGAGACTGTACCTAAGTTCAGTAAATAGCGTGAGCGGATTCTAGGCGGATTTTTAACTATAGGGGCTTTATTATAAGGCCTAGGTAGTAGGTACAGTCAGCATGGAAAGTCTATGAACGCATCCAAATTTACAAAACATCTTACCACCAAACCTTTCTATATGTGACTTAATAGCGAAATTATCTTGTTGTTCTACGCATACAGAAATCAATGATAACCATTGTTGTTTTCTGAACTGAATGTTATACGTATATAAAGCTAGCGTTCAGATAACTAACTTTTGCAACTGGTGTTGTGCAGTAACTTTTGAAATGGTTGAATAGTGATATAATGATAACTGTTTATGATAATGAGTTTGAATGCTGTGCGTTGGCCCATTACTGCTAACCAATCGTTTTACTATGACAATGGTCGAATCGCCACGTAGGATCCTTAGATTAGTATATCATAAGATATGTCTGCGGTGCCATTCCATTCTTCCATTAATCTTGGACGACCGATGTGGCGCGGTGGGCGAAGGTCCGCCTGCGACGCAGGAGGTTGCGGGTTCGATTCCCGCCTCGGAACAATTGTGTGTACGATCTGCAGATATTTGTTCCGGGTGTTCTGGTCGTTTTCTATGTATAATAAAAAATATCTATCTATGTAATATATTGTATTATGTATATCAGTTATCTAGTACCCATAACACAAGCTCTGCTTACCATGGGGCTAGATAATGCTGTGTGAATTGTCCAGCATTATTTATTTATTTTAATCTCTCCTTGTATTAGCACCGTGAGATAGATATAATGGTTTCAAATATGGCTTTCGTGACTTGCTTTCCCTTATAAGTAATATAAAGATAGAAGTATAGAAAGATATTACTTATTATATATTACTTCCAAAACGTATCATTCTATGACGTAGTAAATATTAAAGTCATTTAAAACGGGATATTTACCATGATTTGATTTTTGAGTTATCCAATGCAACATGGCGCATGCAACTGTGCCGAAATATTGGATAACTCAAAAATCAAATCATGGTAAATATCCCGTTTTAAATGACTTTAGTATTAATAACCATGACAGTTTCAAAAGTTTTATTGTAGTAAACATTGTCATAGTAAAACGATTCGTTTTGCAGAATAAGCCCTGTCCAGTAGCCTTTTTCCTAAAGCCATAATGGCCCTTTTTAGAACTAAATTATCATCTATTGTATCGCTCGCTTCGCCCATCGTTATGGGTGATTCATTTAAAAGTTAGATTGTGTTTTTATAAGTGCTTGATTTCCCTAAAGAGTTGAATGGTAATGAACTTAGAAATTCTAATTGAATAAGCAAAAAAGTTAGTCACGTGACGAAATAATTGAAAAACCGGCCAAGACCGAGCTTTGTTTGAACGAGAAGGGTTCTGTACACGAAAGTTTTATTTGATTAGCCTCACCGAGCCTTTGTTGTTTCTGGCGATTCGAAGTAGTGGTTTAAATATTACACGGATTTAATTCGTCAGTGGATAATTTCTAAGTAAATTTAAGCTTTTAGCTCGAAAACATTGTAATTCTAAATTGGCATACTTCTATTCTATTCTAATTAATAACTGCGAAAAGAACAATAACCCTTTCTACCGTTTTATGAGCGAAGATACCTAATTTATAAATGAGATATCATCATCATCCGCCTAAACAGTCCACTGCTAGACATCATCATCAGCCTATAGCAGTCCACAACTGGACATAGGCCTCCCTCAATGAGCGCCATAGCGCCCTGTCTTCAGCTTGCCGCATCCAGCATCTACCTGCAGTCTTTCGCAGGTCGTCATCCCACCTGGTCGGAGGGCGTCCTACACTACGTTTACCGAGTCTTCGTATGTCTGCTAGACATAGGCCTCCCCCAATGATAATATTATAAGAAGAAATACAGAGATATAAATAATACCCTTACGAGCTAATAAAAAATACGGATATCTGAAGCGATGCCGTTTTTAAATACCACAGACTTTGAAAAGAGAAGTATTTTAACTCGCTTACAGAACCTTTTGCTTAATGCATAGAATCATTAGGTTGATCATTTATTAGGGACTAAAAAACAACCACCCTTTAAAAACTTTTGCGAAAGTTTGATGTAGGTACCTACGTATGCCTCCCAATGACATATTTACTTACCTAAATAAAATTCTTTCTACTAATATTATGTAACCGCAGGGGGTAAACGTTTTCTTGAGTGGACACCACTACTACAAACGTAGTGTAAGATACGAGGTGGGATGACGACCTGCGAAAAACTGCAGGCATATGCTAGAAGGCCTATGTCCAGTGGACTAACATAGGCCAACCATAACTATATGCATATTATGATGATGATGAATAATCTGGAATGTGAAAGTTTGGGTGAATAAATGAGTCTTTAGTCGTTTCGCACCACAAGCGATTCGAACCGCGGCGCAAATCGTCCAAGTCCCCTTTTGAATAGGTTCTTTCGCACCGCGATGCGAATAGGCTTTTTTGAATGAGTCAATTCATATCGCAGAGAGTACGAATTATAACATGAATTTTGTCTCCTTTTACTCAAAAAATTTTGGTTAGAGGAAACAGCTACCTGCTAGACACCAGGGGTTTCATTATTAAAAATATTAGATTTTTGCTTGTTTTTTGAGTAAAAGTTATTCAGAATTTCTCCGTAAAGAAAAGCAAGCCACTTCCCAACAGCTTGTATGCAAAAGCTCTGCACCTTTCTGAGTACATCTGAACTGTACACAACCTTCAACTTTGATATGCAAAGTTACCAACTTGATAGAAAAACTATCAAAACTTGGCGAGTGTGGGACGGGGACTGCTTCTCGAATATTTTTCAGTTCCCAATGGGAATCTAACGTTGTTTTGCATCAATGTAGTAAATATATTACAATATTAATGATATTTTTATAGCAGAAGTTTTTTCAAACGAAATGTACTGATGGAAAATAAAGATGTGGTATTGTATTGTATATATTTTTTGTTTGTTTCTTTTTGATGTATTTTGATTACAACCGCTTCTCAGTGTCAGAGCTTTGTCCACTCTGCTGCCTGAAATAACCACATATTGCTCTAAAGACAAGTTTATTTTTATTTATCTGTAAGTTCACAAAACAGAGTAAAATCCTTCTTTATTTAAATTGTTGTTACGAACTAGATTTTACCAAAATATGCAAACCTCTTAAGTGTCGATAAAATTTTGCAATTGCAACCTCAAATTCAAAATTTCCTCTAAAATACTCAAGATTTCACATAACAGAATACTTGTTTGTTTGCATAACTTATAAGATAATTTCATGAAAATTCGTAAAGCCGCGATGGCTTTCAATTTGAACCATATAATTTAAATCGGATTAAAACGGCATTATTAATCTAGTCCATTGGTGTTTGAACCCTTTTCATTCATTGCCTCTCACAAAGCTCTAAATGTTAACTAATCTTTACCCTCTCGTTATACACAGGTGTATCGTTAACTTATACATAACGATGTGCGAAAATAATTGATTTATTTATATTTATGTCCATAATGCTCAGAGCTCCTGTCTTTCAAGGTCTATTTTTCATACAAGATGGTCGATGAGAGTGGCTGCTTCATTTATTAAATAGGTAAGTTACATAGTTCAAAAAGTATTGTATCTTGTATCAGAACTAAACAAATCACAGTCCCTTTTTTTTTCTACAAAATTGTTAGTGTTGTTAAATTACACTAATTTGTGTCCCAGCAGAATCCACATCAAACGTAAAAAAATATTGTCTCAATAAAAGACAGTGTACTGAATATATCCAGTGATTGAATGTATGATATTACCAATAAATATGCTCGTCTATTAGCAGAAAAACATAACTCAACCATGGCCTGTGGGGTTTCTATGTGCCCCATTACTTTAGATAATATTATTTTTGACAAGAAATGATGTTTCTCTGGGGGAGATATATTTTTACGTGGAGATAGTTTTTTCTTTGTTGCTAAAAGCTAAGGGCTTTCATGTTACGGTTTATTGGTCGATTGCTTGGCCTTTAAATGAGGTAGTGGGTTCCAAAATATGTAAATAAATAATGCTGGACAATCTACACAGCATCATCTAATCCCACGGTAAGCGGAGCTTGTGTTATGGGTACTAGATGACTGATATACAGAATACAATACATTACATAGATAGATATAAAAGTAGTCGCTTGAAGTTATATCTTTCAGACAACCGAGGGAAATAAATATGAGCAGGACAGTAAGTAAATAGGTACTTAATACAAGGATTCAGAAGGTTTATTTCATTTAACGCTGTACCAGAAGGTAAATAATGTAATAAGGTTGGTATATTTGCCTCAGGAATCTTCTCAGCGTGGACTCAAATCGTTCGCAGACATTGTGCATTCATCTTAGATTCTTTGCTCGGATTCTTGGCAGCCTTGTACTGTTGGCCTGCAGAACTATTTGTTGAAAAGATTTTACAGGCATCGACATTTTATCGGGAGAGTCTCAAACAAATATTTGCTTCCGTTTCCGCTGCCTACTACATAACTATTTATAAGGAGAAAGTGTAGGTATCCTATTATTTACAAAGGTTGGTGAACATGATAATAAATAAATAAATGTTTATTGCACTAAAAACTATAAATACGGGTTATACTGTTAATACCTTTAGGCAAAATTTGCTTGTGTTAGGAGACCCCGTTCTTATCATTAATTATTTATATTAACAATAAAAACAACCACTACATAGTATAAAACAAAGGCGCCTCTCGCTGTCTGTTTGTCCCATAATATATGTTTAGATCTTTAAAACTACGCAATGGATTTTGATGCGGTTTTAGATAATGGCGGGGCGCAGTTAGTTAACAATATTTAAGTTTATATGACGAGTATCACGATATCCAAACAACTGTTTTTCACGTCTATGACAATGCTATTTGTTTAGATTTATTCACACTATAGATACACATAGTCCATTAGCACAATCGAATTATGCAACTCAATTTGCGGGCTGCTACTACCTGGTCCCTGGTACTACCAACAATAACGTACACAGCATAATATGTGTTATTGTGACTGGAACGCAAGCACGGGCTTGTTGTATAAGGTAGAATACAAAAAAATTACGTCAGATTTGAGATTAATTGCTACAAATTGAATAATAATGCAATACACAGGGTGGATCGTGCTGAGGCGACTCGCAGCTGATCCGCAACAAGCCTCGAGCCTTTGCCTTAGAGCGAGCAGCTTCAAACTCAGGCTGTTTGCTTTAAGTCGAGGCCGCTCGACCCGAGTTTGCCTCTAATGGATACCCTGCTTATGACGATGCCATGTTTTTAATGTCTATTCTACACTAGAGAACTATTTCGGCCTACAGCACGTTTAAACACTTCCAAAAGGCGTAAGGTACCCGTGACGACAAAGTTTTCGAAAATTTACGCTTCCGAGACGGGGGGACTTTCACGTGTTACGTACGAATGTTAGGCGCCGAAACAACTGAACCACAGATTCCCAGTTCATGGGGTCAAAACTTTCGATAAGCTTGTCGGCAGAGCAAGAAATACAGGTACATTCTTTTATATACAACATAGTTCCTGCGAAATTTGTACCTATCTCATCAACTTTGGAACTATACATTTTTGCAACATATCGTGTTCTTAGATTAAAATGTATTCGTTATGGTTGCAAGTGTATATTTGAACTATTAAATGATTTTTCAATTTTTTGCTATTTTGCAGTAAAATAGTGTTTCCGCAAAGCAAACTGTAATTTAGTAAACTCAATGTCTGACCCACCCGTACACACTCGCTAGTGCCAAATGAGCTCATTGTGTACAACTGTCGAACACAGATGACCATTGTTCCGACAAAACACTAAACGGTTGAGTTGTAAACAGCAAATTGGACTTCACTTGCATTTAATTAGAATCCATTTTATTTTTACAGTTTCAAGTTTTTCTCCGATATTTACAGCCAGTAGGACATCTGTCTTCTTACATAAAGTCTCGACTTTTTGGTATTTCATTTACAAACAACCTTCTTTTTAGTTCAATTTATTTTTGAAAGTAGAACTGAAAGCGCCTTCTTGGTAATTGTTAGATTAAAAAATCGTCCTTCATCATCATCAGCCTATAGCAGTCCACTGCTGGACATAGGCCTCCCCCAATGAGCGCCATAGCGCCCTGTCTTCAGCTTGCCGCATCCAGCATCTACCTGCAGTCTTTCGCAGGTCGTCATCCCACGTTACCGAGTCGTCCTTCATGGTATATTATTATTATTATTTATTCGTAGGTAAGTTCTTTTCAGTGCGCGTAACGAAGACACAAAAAGTGTTTATAGTAGCGCAATATTATCACTGAATATATTTATTTACTACTAGCGGTTTTCCGCTATTTCACCCGCGTTAAATTAGAATTTCTAAAATATAATATAGCCTATGTTAACCGGGGATAATGTAGCTTCCCAACGGTTAAATTATTCAAAATCGGTCCAGTAGTTTTGGAGCCTATTCAATACAAACAACCTTTTATAATATTAGTATAGACAAATTCGTAGATGCGACCGAGAAAAGTTTATATACCAACAAACTGAAATGTTTCAATTAGAATCAGCGGTTTTGTTTCGTTGCTTCTGTGAAATAAGTCTATCTGGAGATAGAGGCGGTTGCTGGTTCGACTCCCGACACATTTTTTTTAAAAGTAATCTAAGTAGATATATTATAGAAAGATAGATAGCAAGTTTTAATAGTATAAAAACCTCCGTTTTACGCCCATGTTGTACTGATTTGAGTCGAGATTATTTTGAGTGGATTGTGGAAGATAATTTCTTTATGGGAGAGGGAACACTTTATTCCCTAAGAGATTATTTGCACTGCATTGAGCCATAAAACTGAGTACTTTATGTAGGGCATCAACGTAGTTTTCTTTTAACAACGATAAAGGGATACTTACACGTCTTTACTGACTATAGTATATTTCTACAAGGGACTAAACCCACCTCATTTTATTATACGAAGTTTTTATACTTCCAAGAATATATTTCAAGTGATTTCGACCGCAACAGATAGAATCATTAAGAAGGCGCTTTCCGTTCCATTTTCTAAAATAAATTGAATGTCTAGTCTTTATTTGTGAAACTAATCTAATTTAATTTTAATCCCATTCTTATTTATACTCATTTTTAATTTAAAACTATTTTATCTTATTCATGTATTAATGTTTTATGATTTAATTAATGTTATAATGTTTAATTGAATGTATACTATGGATTTTATTATCTTAGTTAAATAAATACAATACAATACAATTTATGTAAACGGCTGAATGTCGGTAATGCAGGTAATATAAGTGTAGGTAATACTGGACCAATCAATAAATTTCTTTTCGGCCCTGGTGGGGGCACAGAGAGGGGCCTCGAGGCTTGGCCTCATTACCCCGGCGTCAACTCGAGGTGTTATGACCCCTCGGTCCTTGGGTTTTGTGGGAATACCTTTTTTTTCCCCTTTCTCAAAGTTTTCTTTTTTTTTTTGGCTGCATTTGGTTTGTGTATTTTTTTTTGTGTTTTTTTTCTTTCTTTCTTTGGGCTGGTGATGATATCAGACAAATTTTAAAGAATAATACTTGTAATCCCTACGGCCTTTTCGAGTTTTACGCCCGCAATAAATATACCTATTGGAATTTGTATTTAAGCTACCTACCGTAACCTACCTCATTGACAGTTTTTGTGAGAGATAGGTAAAAAACGTTAAAAGTAAAGTAAAGTAAAGTAAAGTAAAAAATTATTTATTTCTTTAGGCTTACAAAATAAGCACTTAGACAAGTCATATTTTATACATTAAATTATTATCAAATAAAAATATTTTACTGTTCACTTCAATTTTTTGTCCACTAGTGGAAGAAGTGAAAAAGAAACCACTAGCATGTTCATCTCTTATATGTCTAATACATGGTTATTTGCCTATTTAAATCTAAATATAATATGATTCGATACATGTCAATATTTAAGTAAAGATATGCACAATAACAAATTACTTACATACTATTGTCTGTGCGAAACTGAGCGACATCTGGCCAAGCATTAACATCATTGAGATAATCATTTATGGAGTAGAAAGCCTTCTTGATGAGATTTATTTTTATGTAATTTTTAAATTTACGAATAGGGAGCTCAGTTGCTTCAGATAAATGTCATAACACCAAAATTTCAGTTTGACAGAAAGTATGAAAATGAATTTTAATATTGTTTTATTATCAGAAAATTCGCTTCTGTACCAGCTACAAATAAAACGCAAACTGTTTTAAATATTGATATCTAGAATATCCATATCTCGCGAAGCACCGACAACCGCTGGGGAAAACGTTATTGAGTGGAGACCACGACTCGGTAAACGTGGTCTAGGACGCCCTTCAACCAGGTGGGATTACGACCTGCGAAAGACTGCTGGTAGATGCTGGATGCCTCAAGCTTAGGACTGGACTCTTTGGCACTCATTAGGGGAGGCCTATGTCCAGCAGTGGACTAACATAGGCTAATGATGATGATGATACTATATAATATAGATACTGGGTACATAATCTGTGTGACTGTTGGACAAAATCAACATAGATCGGTTATTGTTTTCTATGTATAATAAAAATATCGATCTATGTAATGTATTGTATTATGTATATCAGTTATCTAGTACCCATAACACAAGCTTTGCTTACCATGAGACTAGATAATGCTGTGTGGATTGTCGTACATTATTTTATATTTATTTATTATAGAACCTACACGAAGTGCACGCCTACAAATGGTGCAACCCGACCGCCATGCCAGTGTCGGCTGTTATGTATGGCGGCATCGATCGTCTTTTGACACTCGTGGCAGGTCCACTACCTGATTTACGCGTGTTATACTAAGCTGGCTGGTGCCCGTGGTCACACATGGATTTAAAGTTAGCCTATATAGCTGGATCATGTTCCTCGCGTTATAATGTCAATTGGTTGTGACGGTTATGGCGGGCGTACATTTTAAAATCCAATTGGTCAACGTTTGTATTTACTTGGGTAGAAACAGACGGTAGATGCAGCTCCTATTCAAGCGCGCGTCAGAATTTGGTCACAAGCTCGCGGCGAGGGCGTAAAGTTGCACTTCAAAACGAGGTGTTAAAAAATCACATGCAGCTCTTTCTCCTAGTTTATTTGTCGTTCTCTTAGTCGTCTCTTAACACTTTGACTGCGGTTTTTTTTCAACGACTGCGATCTTTTTTTTTACCTAAAAAATTCGTGCTGCCGCTCTACACAGCGGTTGCGTTGCGCCGCACATGCGTTTCGTTCGAAAAATATTACGGCTGTGCTGAGTCACAAAGATCTGTATTTTCTCAGCCGCTGCGCTAGTGTGGATTTACGCATATTAGTCACTTGTAGAAAACTCATACCGTGCGTTTTCAGCACTCAAAGTGTTAAGACACCCACCGGTTGAGTTAGATGGGTAGATAGTATTTATATTATTATTAGAAATTATTTACGCCTCATCTCAACCCTTCGAAAGAATATAGGGTACATAAAAATTTCGTTTATTATAAACAATTTGCAAAATATTTTATCAAATACCTACGTATTTTGTTTCTTTTTCATTCTCATATTTTCATTGAATTGAAAAACAAAGCTTTCTGACCTTTAATTTGATTCCCTAATCTGTACATTGTGTGGCGATTTTAATTAACATGTGAAAGCAAAATAATGTTATTACTGCTGAAAACACAATTGTTTCAGATTTTAGAAATGCCAACCTACGTATGAATATTGATTAAAGCATCAATGGTGGTGTGCTTGTTTTGTATTGTCGTTGTATCTGCTTTTATCTATACTAATATTATAAAGAGGAAAGGTTTGATTTTTGTTTGTTTGTTTGTAATGAATAGGCTCCGAAACTACTGGACCGATTTGAAAAATTATTTCCCCGTTAGGAAGCTACACTATCCTCGGTGAACTTAAGCAATATTATATTTTCAAAAAAGTTAGGGATCCCTACTCAAACCGTGCGATGTCGGGAATGTCCGCTAGTTGTAAGAATAAAACCAGTCAGGTATTTTAGGTACCTACCGTATTCAATTAATATAATTAAGAAGCCAATTAAATAGACTGACCTGAAGAAACATTCAAACCGATATGTCTTTAGTCATTATTGTACAATTCGCTAATTGTGAGCAAGAGGACAGAGATTAAATAAATAAATAATGCTGGACCACACCTAGCAACCCCCCAACACGCAAAAAGGGCCCACTGGCGGCGTCAAAGTTGCGGAAACCAGTCCAGAAACGAGACAAGACAAGAATAATGCTGGACCATACATCATCATCTTACCCAAGCTAAGCAGAGCTTGATTTATGGGTGATATACTTAATACAATATCCAATACATCCGGAACAAATATCTGTAGATCGTACACACAATTGTGCCGAGGCAAATCGAACCGCAACCACCAGTGTCGCAGGCGGACCATCACCCACCGTGCCACAGATGTTGTCAAACCCAGAAAACAGATTTCTTCTCTTTTCTGTGTTTGCGAACACACTCGTGCACTATAATAAAATATATCCCGCGCACATGGCTAGTGTGCGTCATCACGGGCCGTCACAGAAGCTATATTTTGGCCAGGATCAGAACTTTTCCCCTAAAATAAAGGTCGTGGAAGTTTGTTAATTGATTGAGGGACCTAAGTTTGCACGATTCAGTTGCGTTAGCCGCTAAGTGAAAAGAAATACGGTCACTTTCTTTAGTCTTAGGAAGGTCTGTTTATAAACTTGAAGCGTGTATTAATAGTATTACAATAATTGGCCTGTGATGTAGATATTTTAAAATGTTATTGAAAAATATTATTTAAGGTATTCGACAACCTTACCAGAACCTTACGGAATAGAGAAGTGGTTCATTTGTAAGGTTTTTCTACATAACTTTATAGAAGTTTTCTACCTTTATCCTTTATAATTCCTTTATAACAATTAGTTAATATCTATATATATATATGTATAGTCAGTCATGGTCCTATTTTAAAACCTATAAACTGATTACCGAAGCTTTCAAAAAGCACTTGTCAAAGATAGCCTTGATAATTAAAATTTAACTTTGATAACAGATTTTAACTTTGGGAATCGTTTTAATCAGCAGTTACCATTAAAACGACAAGGTTGTTTAACTTTTCCTTTTTTTATTAAAGGGGTCGTTTACAATTTGTGCTCATGAGAGCGAACTGTAATTTTTTTGCGAATCATCAAGGAGTAGATCCTCATTTAAATAAGGAATTTGTCTCTACGAAATAACAAATAGGGCCTGAGAAAATTGTAGCCATGCTCTGATATAAATGAACTTACTAATTTGTCTCTTCTATGCTTATTTTGAAGCCTTAAAAAATAAACGGTTTGAATTCCTTATTTTATATAGACAAATGAAATATGTACAAAATATATTTATTTTGACCATTATATTAAACATAAAAAAGCATTTTATTGGATAATGGAAAAAGGGCAAAAATAACGTCAACGTCGTCAAAAGTCTTTGGTTATTGTAAACTAGGTGCGCCCCGCGGCTTCGCCAGCGTGGAAATCTAAGTGTCAAATGGTACTTTTCTCTTGAATCACTCTTATCTATTGCTGAAAACTGCATTAAAATCAGTTGAGTAGTTTAAATGATCTAAGCAAACAAACAGCGAAAGCGACTTCATTTTGTACCTACTACTCGTTTGTAAAGATATAGAAGACCTTTAGGAAATAGAGCGCAAAATGAATATCTCCAAATCTACTGAACTCTGTAAAGAGCCGACTTTAGAATGTGTTTACCTATCATTATGAAATTACATGACATTGAACTGAACCAATTGAAACACGTTATTATTAGGTACCTACTGAACGATTAAATTGGTTTCATATATTTATACGAGAAATTAAATTACTGTTTTCTTTCAATATGCGCAGTTCATTTGAAATTCAATATGAATCCCATCAAGGTTTGATTTGAACAGTTATGAGTCTTGCCGTATTAGGAAATAACATACATAATGAATTTACAAGATTCTACAGAAATCAATTCAGTCGGTTAGGTTTGATTGGTAATTTGATATGGTTATAGGTCCTTGTAATTGGCCGGGACAAGATTTGTTTTATTGGAATTCGACAATATAGTCGCTACGCTATCAGGCCACAGAACGCGCTCATGGGTGGAGGCCTATATCCAGCAGTGGACATAGGCTGATGATGAGTCCAAACGCTATATCCTAACGCGGGTCATATCAAGATTTAGACAGAAAGCGATATAGTCATAATGCTATCTAGTCAAATCAAGATGTAGTCTTAAAGATTCTAACCCTTATTCCAAACAAAAAAATATAAACAGTAACAGCCCGGAGTCAGGAGGGTGGCGGTGTTACACCCCCGTGTCTCGGAAAGCACGTAGAGCCGCGTTGGTCCTGCGCTTGCCATCTTCCCGGTCGCGTCGGTCTGCCGTCCCATAGGATTATGCACCTATGTTTTCTCAAGCACTTGTGCCCTTATACATGACGTCCTGCTGTCCTTGAGACTGGCTGCCGTTGCCAAAATTCAGCTAGACGAGCATCATTATCAGGTCTTTACATACCTTACCCCTTTTGGTACCTAAAGTATTAAGTAGTAACTATTAAGTAGGTAAAGGTTGCGTGGAAGAAATTGCTGTTAGCGATAAAGCCGCCGATTGTGCCACTAGATTTAGTAGGATCTTAATACTAGATCCTTTATTATTATTTTTTTTGTATTGATGGTGCAATAAAGATAATATATTGCATTGTATTGTACCTAAGGTACCGATTGCGTAGGTTTCTTTCTTACTTAATGTTAGATTAACCTTTAAACATTTTTCGTTTAAAATTAATGGCAGGTAACCCTTTTGTAACCCTTTATTTCACGGCATATGTAGGGCTGTGCGAATTCTTGGACTACCTGACATGGTATGAAAAATTATATCCCACATTTTTTTCATTTATTTATGCTAGGCCATCGGAAGCCTTGCGCATTTGGATACATTTTTGATGCAATCAAAAACGGCGACACAATATGGCAGGTACCTAGTGAAATTATTTGAACTTAGCTTTTTTTTCTCTACAATAGACATATGCTACATCTACCTAATAATATAAAACTAGGAACATAAAAATAAATGTCTGATAATAATAAAAAAAAGCCCTAGTCAATGGTATCTTGAGCTTAGCTTCGTGGTCGGTGATCTACCGTTTTGATATATTTTTTAAAGCCGAATAGTTTCATAATTTTATATTGTATTTTCTACGGTAATTTTTTTTTAACGAGAATAACAAATAAAAATAGTGAAATACTAATAATAATAATTAGGCATTAGGCCTAGCACTTCTACGGCAGACTTCTAAAGCTATGTAGATAGTGCAGCTTTTAAAGAAAAATTGCCGTATAAACGCACAGAATGAGCTACTAAACTAGTCTAGTGGATCAATGATGAATAAACGTTCACCAATGGATTTCCAAAAGCCTATATTACTCGTATCGTTTGATCGAACTATCAAGAGAACTAACCGTCCTATTATCGCTAGGTTTTGCTTCATTGCTCATTGGATGAATCTCTATTCGCCACTGCTGCCAGTGACAACCCTAACACTTGAGCACAAGGGTTACCTCAGCTCTCAGAAAGGCTGTAATCAACGCATGGATGGCACTCAACCAGATGAAGCCAAGAAGTGCGCTGACCTGGTAGAATTGGTGCTTGACTGCATTTGGGATAATGATGACCACTTAGAGAATACTTTATTTGGTCTGGGTTTTATTGATGCGTCATAATTTATTTTTGGGGAGCGTCTTTATTCTTTTACTACTTACTTGGTTTTCGTATTAACCTGAGCCGTAAAGGCAAAAATATTATTAACATAATTATGTTGTGGTAAGTATAGGAATCTCATAATATTTTATCTCATCAGTTAAATTTTGAAATAACGTTCTACGCAGATATCTAATATGTACCAGACTTGGCTAGACAAAAAAGTTTTTTTTTTTTTTTTTACTTTATATAAAATACAATAACATCTCAGGTTCAAACCCATCAAGCTAATTTTTTGAGGTATGATCAAGGTAACATTAAAACGAACGCGATCATTTCGTTCAAACACCTTTCAAATAAAGAATCTAAATCCAAATCGGTTCATTCGCACAGACCGGTACACTAATCACCCTTTGTTTGGGTCGAAGGTTAAAAAAAATATATATTTATTTATTTTATACTTTTTGCATGATCAACTATATACAAACCTTATTCTAGAAAATTAATACAAAGGTGAACTTAACACTTTGACTGCTGAAATCACACGGTATGTGTTTTCTACAAGTGACTAATATGCGTAAATCCACACTAGCGCAGCGGCTGAGAAAATACAGATCTGTGTGACTCAGCACAGCCGTAATATTTTTCGAACGAAACGCATGTGCGGCGCAACACAACCGGTGTGTAGAGCGGCAGCACGAATGGCTTAAGTTAAAAAAAAGATCGCAGTCGTCGAAAAAAAATCGCAGTCAAAGTGTTAACCCTAAAAAGAGTTCTCTTCCAGCAAACCTTATTGGGAGAGAGAGACAAAAAGACACTTCTATTGTGTATGATTTTTAAGATAGACTGATTCTATTTTAAAATGATGAATGATTACAGCGGAAGTAAGTTTATTGGAAATTAAAATCCCATCGTCGATGCTATTACAATGCAAGATGGCGGAAATGGAAGTGAGGTGGGAAGGAGACCGGAAGCGGATGCAATGCTCAAGGTGCATCATTATGTTGGATCTACTTCATGGGTCATAGCTCGGATGTGTCATCGATAAATGGAACTTCAGAATGGACCATGAAAACCGCAGTTACGAACAATATTTTAAATAATTAATATTTCACAACTAAATGATAAGAATATTTATTTTCTATGAGAATAAACATAACCCTATAAACTTGTATTTTCTTATTTTTTTTGTATTGGAAATAATCCTCCAAACACCCTACCCTTAACTTAATTATATTGTGTGCCTACGCGCGACAACCTGGCTGCCATATCTGATAGCAACCCCAATATTGACTAGAGTAGTATAATATTCTCTAGCATTTTTTTTGTTATTGTATTCGTTTAAAATAATTATAATAAATTAACACTTTCGTGGCCCACGAGCCACATGCCCGCCTACGCGCCTCGCGCCCGCGCGCGCGTAATGGCGAAGGCAGGGCAGTGAACTCTTTAATATATTGTATACCATAGATTTAGTCTTGTATACAAAAAGATACTCTTCTTCTTATTGTATCTAAGATCCGAGTATAGGTACGTAGTTACTATAAACACAGGTTATTCTGTGATATAGCTGAGAGGGCTCTTCTAAAACAGTATAAGAATAAGAATTAGTTATTCTGTGTCAAAACGAAATATACCTTTATTAAGAAATCTATGTGCAAAACGCGGGTAGATAGACGCCTTTGATTAAAGTGTTCCGCCTCAAGAAGCTGTCAATGGAACCCTATTATGTAGGCGGCTGTCGAAGACTATTCTTGAGATCTTAAAAAATGGGCTCATCATAAATGTTTTGGGTAATATTATTACTATATTACTTCCTTCCGAAGTACTAAGAACCTTTTATGTAGTTAGTGTTATTTTCACTATGTCGCTTTTTAGACAAATTTACGAAGAAAACTCACTAAGAAAAGATAAGAAAATGAACCATTTTTAATTTAGTTTCGTTTCATCATCATCATCATCAGCCTATATTAGTCCACTGCTGGACATAGGCCTCCCCCAATGAGCGACATAGCGCCCTGTCTTCAACTTGACGCATCCAGCATCTATCTTTCGCAGGTCGTCATCCCACCTGGTCGGAGGGCGTCCTACACTACGTTTACCGAGTCTCCACTCAAGAACACGTTTGCCCCAGCGGCCGTCGGTTCTTCGCGAGATATGGCCGGCCCATCGCCACTTCAGCTTGCTAATTCTAGTTTCGTTTAGTTAGTTTATTATGCGCAATTTACGCAAAACAGCACACTGCTATGAGAAAAACAACTCAACCAATATCATATTTTAGGTTCTACGCCTAAAAAATATAAAAAGTACATACTTTTACCCATTATTATGAAACTAACCATATTGTAAAACTTTACACGTCTCCTTTGAATCCATAAACAGCTCATTCGTGGTCTAATATAACATGTTCAAAGTGGACCCGTTGGGAGCCTGTGAAAGGAACACAAGTGTGACCAGAGGCAGGTGTCAGTAATATTGTATTGTGAACCCGAGAGTGACGTATGCTTTTGTAAACGTTTTAATATTCGATGGAGTTCTGACTGGAAATGTTCTATTGGGTTTGTTTTTAGTTTTGTTTCTGAACAGTAGTTTTCTATTGTCACTATGAATAAAGCAATATCTAAAGTTACATAGCTAGGTTTGATAGTTACGAGTAGAGTCAGCGCCCAAAATACCTTAACAGGACCGATTTCAAAGGTGTTTTGTTTTGGCTGGCTCAAGTTTTATTATTATCATACATTAATAATCCTGCTCATTCGCGTAATAGGCGTGAATTGAGCTACCTTTGCTGAAACAAGGGTAACACAGCTGTTTAGGAAGGTAGGTATATATCGTAAAAACTTGTGAAATAGCTCCAATAATATTTAATAAATTACCAGCAGGCAGTTGTCTCACCGCCGGCGAGAGAACTACTAACTATCGGCTATTTTCTCGCTCAAGAAGCGTACAGTTAGATATACATTGCGTGTAATTAAAGAGATGCATATACAAATAGTTGATCGCTGACTGTTCACGCCGGCGAGAACTCGCTTCACTAGTTTGTCGCTGGGCGACAAGAGCCAGGAAAATAACACTCGCTCAGCGATCAGAAAACTTACGCCGAGCGGTCATTTCTCTACAATGCGGACTGTCGTTCGACCCGGCCGCCGCGAGCGAGTGATAGCCGAGCTACTCAACTATCGGAACTACGTACTCGCTCCCCGCTTCACGCCGACTCGTTTCTACATTCTAGCTCTGCTCACTACTCGTTTCATCGTTCCCGGTGAGACAACTGCCTTACCCATGCAGCCAAAATTCTACTATCATATCAATAACATTTTCACTGATATTACAATTTGGTCACTTACATCTAATTGTATTATGTGGCCCCTGTATAATGTGTGTTGCAGTGGAAACGTAGACCTACAATGCAGACAATAAACACCGTTTTGTGACGTGTCCTAGCGTCCTGTAGGTGTACAGGAAATATAGCACTTTTGATGTTGTTTGTCGACACGTGGGCGTGCATACTGTGCACAGCGTGGGCAGTGGTGGGACAGTTGCTTATTGTGCTATTTGTACTGCTGCGTGTCAAATAAGTAATTGATCTATCTATCTATGGATAGAGAGATATACATTTATTGATCAAGCTCAGTTACAGCACAGAGCAGAGGTAATCGTTTTATAAACTTATTTACTATAGTTTGGCCGAAACCGCTGTACCGCTTCTTAGGAAAGTGCGGCGAGGTGGGGGGCGAGGAAAAAATAGCAGGAGTACGCGTTGACGGCAGACTGATCGATCGGAGCGGCCGATATTCCACCCCCCCGTCTCGCCGCTCGCATACCTCAGGCGCGGTACAGCGGTTTCGGTCGAACTATAGTTACAGGCAGGTTAAGATTAATTAAAGATGAAATACAGAAATACAATTTAAGATGATTGGTAAAATTAATTTACATGCCATTTTTTTATAAGAACAGTAGATTATATAGATCATATTAGAAGACAAAATACTATGAAAAGTAGGAGGTATATTGAGAGTTTGTTATAGGTATATAATATAGTTGGCAAGCTGAAGACAGGGCACTATGGCGCTCATTGGGGGAGGCCTATGTCCAGCAGTGGACTGCTATAGGCTGATGATGACGTTGTAGTCCAGACTACAAGCCAGTAGTCTGAAGCCAGCCAGGAAGTTTCGAGCCGAGACAGGAAGAGCTCAGACAGAAGGTCTAGGCCACGTTGGCTTATCTATTTGTTTCCCATTGTTTACCTCCGTTTGTTTAGTTGTACTGCGAGTAAACAATAAAATAAAAGGTTTTTGATACAACGAATGATACAAATATTATTTATTTACGGATTAGGGCCTAATAGCCCGAACCACGAGCGAGTTGTCAACTTTTAACGCATTCACGAATACATCCGACAGAGAACCAAAGTTATCGACATAGCTCTAGAATTAGCAAGCTGAAGTGGCAGTGGACCGGCCATATCACGCGAAGAACCGACGTCCGCTGGGGCAAACTTGTTCTTGAGTGGAGACCATGACTCGGTAAACGTAGTGTAGGACGCCCTCCGACCAGATAGGATGACGACCTGCGAAAGACTGCAGGTAGATGCTGGATGCGGCAAGCTGTGTTATTAATTTTGATGTCTAGTGCAAAAAATCTAGATGTAGTTAAAATGTAAAGTTTGTAAATGTTGGTTTTACTTGCCTTTTTTAATCCTTTAAAAAAAGTCCCTACAATCATTTTTAAGCAAAATCTCTTCCGGAATTGCTGATAAAAATCAAAACATCCTACAATCCCAATTTAAAATACTAATAATCAAATTCAACCAAACTTTAACCCCTCAATCCCCATTACAATAGCCAGCCCCGAATCCCCAATCTTTGTTCATGAAGCGTAAAATAATTATCCCTGGGCTAAAGAGTCCAATTGTTTTGGGAAATTGAACAGAAAGATTTAAATGATCATCTGCCTTACCGACTTCTGGGACTGATTACGAGCCTCAAAGGACTTGACGACTATCGCTAACCCAAGTTTAAAGTTAATTGGTTTAAACTTAGGCTATAATATGACTTGGGGTCTTTTAACACTTTGATTGCTGAAATCACACGTATGTGTTTTCTACAAGTGACTAATATGCGTAAATCCACACTAGCGCAGCGGCTGAGAAAATACAGATCTGTGTGACTCAGCACAGCCGTAATATTTTTCGAACGAATCGCATGTGCGGCGCAACACAACCGCTGTGTAGAGCGGCAGCACGAATTTTTTAGGATAAAAAAAAGATCGAAGTCGTCGAAAAAAAATCGCAGTCAAAGTGTTAAAGAAAATAATAAGTACCGATATCATGCCTACGGGATAGATTGAGCTGAAATTGTACCTACATTATGTGCATAATAATAGAAATATTTAAAATATCATTTGCTTTACCGACTTCTGGGACTGATTACGAGAGATCATTGAATAAGAGTTAATTGGTTTGAACTTAGGCTATACATATTATAGCCTAAGTTCAAACCAATTAACACTTGGGGTCTTTTTAGGGAAAAGAATAGTCTATCCTATGCATGGTATATCCTATACATGGCATGACGTACCTACCTATGTCATGCCTATAGGATATATCGGGCTGAAATTGTACAAAGATGTGCCTAAAACAAACCTAGAACTATGGATACCTATGGATTTTTTTTTTCATTTTACAACCAATCTGAATTTAAAATACCTGAGTATGTAATCACATTTGATTTAAAGGACAGAAATAGTTCTAGATTTGTAAACGAATTAAAATTATTATTATTTCTCGGAACCTACGCTTTACAGTTACAGTTATAATTTTCCTATTATTATAATAAATTACAAGTGTACCCCATCGAAATTTCCTTTAACTCTAAGGTTTGCTGGAAGAAAACTCTTATTCAGGGTGAAGCTCGCCTATATACATATCCGATTTAGGCAAGTTCACGTTATGTATGATTGTGTCTTTATAAATGAACCTAAAGTACCTACAAATAGTACCTATAAACAAAATTTACGAATTTCGTCGAGGATAATGTTATAAACTATAAGACTGTTCGGTCTGGATATTTGCATAGGTAGTTATTTATTTGATATAAAGGACAGAAATAGTTCTAGATTTGTAAACGAATTAAAATTATTATTATTTCTCGGAACCTACGCTTTACAGTTACAGTTATAATTTTCCTATTATTATAATAAATTACAAGTGTACCCCATCGAAATTTCCTTTAACTCTAAGGTTTGCTGGAAGAAAACTCTTATTCAGGGTGAAGCTCGCCTATATACATATCCGATTTAGGCAAGTTCACGTTATGTATGATTGTGTCTTTATAAATGAACCTAAAGTACCTATAAACAAAATTTACGAATTTCGTCGAGGATAATGTTATAAACTATAAGACTGTTCGGTCTGGATATTTGCATAGGTAGTTATTTATTTGATATAAAATAATATAAATATGTATGGGCTTCGCAAAGCGTACGTGGCCCACATGTATGTAGGTAATGTAACTACCCTCCAAAAGGATCACGTAATTGGCCTGTCACTGTCAAACTATGTATTATTTCATTATTTGTAGTGTAGTGTTGAAAACTGCTTACTATGCATGTCACAGAACAAGTCGTAACTAGCAATGGAACTCTGATAATATATAGCTGGCAATATGAACACGTTTTATCGTGGGCCTTTGGTTATAGTTCGAGAGTTGACAGGTTTAAAACAGCCGCCAAGCTGTTGCACTTGTGTACACCTACCCCCAGTTACCGTACACGGTCAGCTGAACAGAACACTCGATATGTATAGAGTTCTCCGCTAACCTTCCGCCCGGCTTCAAGGCATTTACGCACTAGATTTTCCGTTCGGACGAAGTTAAATTATACGATCATTTTCAATTTCAAATCGATATTTTCTTGTCAAAAACATTAAAGTTTTGTTTGTAAGTGCTAACCGTGCAACATTAAGAACAGAAAAAATATTTATTGCTTCTTAAATTCATACCTTACAAATAAAATTTGCAAGAATCGGCTTGACACAGGGAGATGAGAAAAAAAATGTTCATATATTTTTGTAATTCATCGACTTCACAAATGTATTGAAGAAGTTGATTCTTGCATCGAAAAAACGTACAAACAAGTCTTTGTTAGAAGAGCCTGTGTGAAGTAAGGTGAACTAATCCACGGCGGCCGCAGCACTACACTACCCCCACGGGATAAATTACGCCATTGAAGCCCGAAACACGAGTTTACAAGCTCACTTATCGCGACTAATTAATTGATTCGACAGTGTTAGCTGTTAGTTCGGAGAATATTGAAGGTACACTCCGCGTCAGAACTAAGCAATCTATTGCGTTTTTTTTTATTACGAGGCATTTTTTGACGACCGATGTGGCTCGGTGGGCGAAGGTCCGCCTGCGACGCAGGAGGTTGCGGGTTCGATTCCCGCCTCGGAACAAATGTGTGTACGACCTGCAGATATTTGTTTCGGGTGTTTTGGTCGTTTTCTATGTATAATAAAAAATATCTATCTATGTAATGTATTGTATTATGTATATCAGTTATCTAGTACCCATAACACAAGCTCTGCTTACCATGGGGCTAGATAATGCTGTGTGAATTGTCCAGCATTATTTATTTATTTATTTCTATCCAAAGAAATGCCTCTGTTATTTATTCTCTACTTGCTGCGTGGTAATCTATGTTTCTAATAGAATAGAATAGAAAGTTTTTATTAACACACACAAAAAGCTGAGAAAAGTACAAACATACATTGAAACACATTAAGGTAAATAAAGTAAACTGTCACAATAAAACTAATATATAAACAAATAAATTTAAAGAACTTAGCCTGTCCTTAGTGCGCGCTAAGTACTCGTAGCTGCTGACTTTTGTGTTAATAACCATGATAATTTCAGTCGTGGTCGACGACCAAGAGTCCGTTTACGAGAGAGTAAGGTCTCAAAGAAATGAAGCATTGAAGCAGAAAGCATGAAGCATATTTGATAAGTTCGATGAAGGGGCCTAGAGTCCACTCAGAACCAGACCAACCACGCACGACCAATAGACGATAAACATGAATATGAGGCTGAGTGTACCTAATCGCATTAATAGCCGGTCAACAAACGATGTGTTTGTAACAAGCCTAAATTTGAAATGTTGGAAAGCCGTAGCTTAAAATCGAATATCGTTCAAGCCTATTAGGTATTGGAGTAGTGTAGGACGCCCTCCGACCAGATGGGATGACGACCTGCGAAAGACTGCAGGTAGATGCTGGATGCGTCAAGCTGGAGACAGGGCGCTATGGCGCTCATTGGGGGAAGCCTATGTCCAGCAGTGGACTAATACAGGCAGGCTGATGATGAAGTAATTATAGTAACACTCATTGGATCGAACATTATCATCTGACTAACTAAACTGCTTTCTTTAATATATAAAATGGGTAAGTATAACTATGCAGTGGAAGGCCCAACTTAGACGCAGCGAGTTGTCGGTTCGATTCTCGCCGCGGAATTAAATAATAAATAATGCTGGACAATACACACAGCATCATCCAGCCCTAAGCTAAGTAGAGCTTGTCTTATGGGTACCTACTAGATGATTGATATGCTTAATGCCATACATGACGACCGATGTGGCGCGGTGGGCGAAGGTCCGCCTGCGACGCAGGAGGTTGCGGGTTCGATTCCCGCCTCGGAACAATTGTACGATCTGCAGATATTTGTTCCGGGTGTTCTGGTCGTTATCTATGTATAATAAAAAATATCTATCTATGTAATATATTGTATTATGTATATCAGTTATCTAGTACCCATAACACAAGCTCTGCTTACCATGGGGCTAGATAATGCTGTGTGAATTGTCCAGCATTATTTATATTTTATATTTATATTTATACATTACATAGATAGACATTTTTTTATTGTACTTAGAAAATACCCAGAACTACCAGAACGAGTATCTGTAGATCGTACAAACATTTGTCCCAAGACGGGATTCGAACCCGCAAATTCCGGCAACTGCGCCACATGAATCGTTATCAAAATAATGAAGACTTCATCTCGATTTCATCATCCTACACAAGTCCACTGTTGGACATATGTACCTACATGACCCCTAATGATCGCCATTTCACTATTTACTCAGCAGCTTAAAATATCATTTAAATAAATTTAATATTATACCTACTTTTGTAGTAGTATCGAGTACTATCATTATCTACCAGCCCCAGAATTAACGAAGGCCACCTTCGTAATTACAAATGAGAATTATTTATTCGAAACAAGCTCTGACGTCACACAACATTTATAGAAGCACTTAAACATTTTGATTGTGAAGATACCACTTTCCTGAATTATTTTATCAGTAGAGATAAGCGGAAAAGTAGTCCCCCCTAGTAGCTAAATGTGGAAAAAAAATCCTTTCTTCCCTACCAGTAGAAATAGAGCAGTAGGGATATGTGGAACAGGGGAACAAGAGTTAGTTAGAGCTAATATGGATTGTAACTCTATGATTGTAACCACAGTTGTAACAATAAAATCAATATTATTTGAATTTGGCTGCGTTTTACGATAAATCATAATGAAACAATTTAAGTAAATTTTTTTGGGTATTAGAAGTGAGACTCAAGTGTCTGCTTAATTTTCAAAATGAATAAAAAAAGTAAATTAGATCTTCTATCAGGCATGTGATTTTTTACTCTTTTCACTTCATGCTTTTTTAGTTTTTAATTCATTCATTCTTGATGCCAAAGAGCTCCGAAAATAGTACAAAGAGTTACTATACACCCATGAATACATCTGAACCGACCATTACACGCTGGTAAAAATATTACATGTTAAAGTAGGATGTATGATAGAATGTGCTGGCAGAGATCGCTTCTAAGCGATAAAGCCGCACATAGTATTTGTCGCATGTAATGTGTTTTTTGTAATTATTTTAATCTGGTGTACAATAGATAGATAGATAGATACTTATTTAGTACTAATAACACAATAAAGGATTTTTGTATTGTATTGCATATAAAATAAATAATAATAAATAAAACAGCTTTATTTCTCACACTTAACTTAAATACTAATCTATATATTATCTCTATCTATACATATGTGAGTACCGCTTTCAGCGGTGAAAGCCTCCTCCAGCTCCTTCCATCTTCCTCGATCTCTAGCTACTCTACTCCATGTCTTCCCTGCTATTTTTACGATGTCATCGTCCCATCGTTTTACAGGTCTTCCTTTTCTTCGTTTCTTGTTTATTGGGTACCAATTCATTATAGCTTTGGACCATCTCTCGTTTTGCATTCTCTGGATGTGCCCCGCCCATTTCCATTTTAAAGATAGAACTTTTTGTACCACGTCTTTTGCTTTAGTTTTTTTTCTTATATCCATGTTCCTAATTTTATCTCTTAGTTTATTGTATTGCATATGAAATGATAAGAATATGTATGTGATGTAGGAAGGTAAATTAAATGAATATAATTTGGTTGAATCCGTCAAGCATTTCCTACACAATGTAGATTGGAATTCCGCTTAGGAAACGAAGCTTTGTGTATGATATGAAAATACAAATTAATTGCTCTTGTCGTCATAACGGATGCTTTTATTGAATTTAATAACGCAGCCGCGAATTTACAATAATGGCAATTAGGAAATAATAATTAAGTATTTATATATCACTGCATAGTATAAAACAAAATCGCTTCCCGCTGTCTGTCTGTCCCTGTGTATGCTTAGATATTTAAAACTAGCAACGGATTTTGACGCGGTTTTTTAATAGATAGAGTGATTCAAGACGAAGGTTTACAAACCATTAGACAAAAAAAAAATCTGGTCGAAGCGTCACGTGATCCAAGAACTGGTCATTATCTTTTAACACCCCGCCCGCACTAGAAATCCTCGACCACCCGAGGTCTCTCCGCGGAGCCTGTGCAGATCCCAGGAAGATTCTGCGCTTCTAGATGGAGTTAGGCTGGTTAGACTAGCAGAACACACCACGCACAATGGACCAATCTGAGTCTAAGTGTGGTCACAAAAACGGCCCTGTAAAAGTGCGGAGTCAGGCAATTGGCGGTTACTCCCCCATGCCTTGGAAAGTACATCAAGCCGTTGGTTCTGGGCCCATGTCGATCTGTCATCGCTTCGGCTACGACGACATCACCGTCACTGCGATCACTGGCCCACATGACATGCGTGGTGATTGTACCAAAACCGCCTGTACGAAGTACAATATAGATATTATCAGGAAATAATCCTAGATGTGTCTGGATTCTTATGTTAAATAGTTCTTACACCTTACATTGTTTTCCCTTTTTTCTAGTGACCAAGATGAAATCTAATAAACTAGTTGCGAACCTTCATCATCGTTAGAGGTAACAAGTTGCCGGAAATGATAACTATTTATTTATTTGCGGGTGGCATGTTCAGTTCAGCAGTGCACGAGTGTGTGCTGATAGCGCTCATTTATTTAAACATTGATATCACCTACCATGTCCAAATTAAATTCCATGTTTGCGCCGTAAAACAGCATTATCCCATTTGGGTAAACATGTCTGACTGGGCGGTATGAATTTATCTACGGAATAACAATTAGTGGGAACAAATTTATGCGGGAAATTGGAGTTATGATCGACATAGTCATTAGTGTAGTGTAGATAATAGTGCATGACTTTGGCATAGCCATTAAAATTTTGCATTTACCTACATTCATTAGTAGACTAAATTGGTACCTAAATCTGTGTTAACACGTTGACTGTCCCGTCTATTTTGCGAAATTTTCTGGTACGTCCATTTGTTTTTTTTTGTATAAACTACTTTATTTTATGATCAAAAAAAGGCCTGATATGTTGATCATTGCGTAATTATACAGCAGGCCTGAATTTCAGCGTGAATTACATGTAATGCATGGACGTCTCAAGTAAATTGTTGTGACTTACATATATGTAATGCATGGGCATCTGAAGTTACAACTCGCCTATGAGGAAACCCTTAGTTTGGTATAAAAATATGTTAGTTTGAGATACAAATTATAATTATAAATTCTTTATTTCAGACTTCATTAGGTACAAAGACAAAGTGTTTAAAGATATGGTCGTAATTTTTTGCTTTGACGGAGCATTCTTTTATTAATGTTATGTTTTGTCTATAAACTTTAAGCCTCCTTTTAAACGCCTTCGCTGCCCACCCCCTGTACTATTGTTCAGGTTGTGTATTTCAGTACGCCATCATAATTTTAAAACTTTAGAAACTATCATGGTTATTAAAACTAAAGTCATTTAAAACGGGATATTTACCATGATTTGATTTTTGAGTTAAAAAAGTAGTTCGTTTTTGAGTTAAATCATGGTAAATATCCCGTTTTAAATGACTTTAGTATCATAATTTTAACGTAATTATTATAGCGTCTGTTTTGTCGACACTACCGCGTAATTTTTTTATTTTCTTCTGAATGGACACGAAATCCCATAGCGAAAACGACCTTTTGAAATTACCAACGCCAATGTTATTTTTCTATTAAAATACTGTTTTTCCAAGCCTATTTTTTGAATCTCCTGAGATGAGTTCTTGCTTAATCTCTTGACATACGGCGGACAGATTATACCCGGGGTAGAGACACCATCATTTTGGAAATGGTTTTTTTATGATATTTTTATTATAATTGTACCTACCTGTTTTATATTATAACCTCTGATTTAACAAAGTTAAATCAGAGGTTATAATATAAAACAGATAAATTATTATTTATATCCGTAGATCTGATACAAAGATATATAGTGTACGTACACAGTAAGAAAAACCTAAATAAAAATATAGGAATATTCGCGGGTTCAAGGTCCGTCGCGGTAATATTTTATTTTGTATATTTTTTTTAATACGAATATATTTAATGTACAGCGTCTAATTCCTTAATTGAGTGGAGATCACGACTCGGTAAAAGTAGTTTAGGACGCCCTTTGACCAGGTGGGATGACGACCTGCGAAAGACTGCAGATAGATGCTGAAAGCGGCAAGCTGAAGACAATGCGCTATGGCGCTCAAAGGGAAGGCTTATGACCAGCAGTGGACTGCTATAGGCTGATGATGATAATGATGTACAATTCCAGAAAATCCAATAACATATATCAATATTCAAAAACCTTTGTACTTTCGCACATTTGAAATAAATATTCAACGTCGCGTCGGTAACAACTAGGCTACTCTTTTGAAAGCGCTTCGTTTGTTAGTGGAACATGTTAAAAAACATCAAAATGCATTCAACTTCCTTTGAGTTTGCATTTTGTGTTGCGATTGTATTTCTAGAACTAGTTCACTGCACTATTTGTTAAGGCTTGTATTCATCGATTCTTATAAACGGCCGTTTAACTGATACAATGATAGAAACTTTAGAGTTATAATTATAAACAACTAGCTGCGCCCCGCGGCTTCGCCGTCATCGAAATCTATGTTTAAAATCGTTTATTAACCTTCCTATTGAATATCTCTATCTATCAAAAAACACCTCATCAAAATACGTTGCGTAGTTTTAAATATATAAGCATACATAGGGACAGACAGACAGCGGGAAGCTACTTTGTTTTATAGTATAAAACAAATCTATCGGTCGCGAAAGATTTGACATAGAAAACGAACTAGACATTCAAATAAATAGCAACAACTTACATCTAGTAATTAATGACAAGTATCTACGCCCTAAGTATCTAAAATATTGTGTAAGAATAGTGAAACAAGTAATTTTTAGAAATAAGTAGATAAGATATGATATATAATATATATATTAAAATATATAATATAGCATACATATAATAGATAAATAGTTAGATAAGAATAAGTAGATATAAACAATATACCTAAGTAAAATATAATAATTTTAATTTAAAACTAGATACATAAAGTCTCTGATAATGTTAGAGGAATAAGTACAATAAAAAAAAAAAAAAAAAAAAAGTATAAAACAAAGACGTAGTGATGATTCAACTTAAAAGTAATTTTATACGGTTAGTAAAAGGTATATGAATAATGATTAAATTTTTCATATATTAAATTACTTATACGATTCATCTTCAAGAAAGTACATATATCAGTCAAACCGATTAGTGACCACAGTTGCTTTCACGTGGTTGAAACGTCGGGCAATAAAAACAAAAAGGTACGCGATAAATACTCAATACTTTAATTAAATTTAAATGACTCGACTTGTGTGACGGTGCGAGTGTTTGTAAAATAATGGAAGGAGGTAGGATTGTTTGCTGACCCTTTTAACAAAATGCTGACGGCAGCGGTGTTGACTTACGATGCCGAAAACAAACTACGTCATCGATATTGTAGTCCTTTTTAGCCTCTGGATTCCAGGTTTATGACCTCTGTTGTGTTGTAAGGTGCGACTTGTAGTCTCCACTCTTGGTTCACAGGTAGTCGGTTAGATAGATAGAAAATTCTTTATTGCACTTGAACAATAAACTATGTACAGTAATAACTTAAAAATTAAGTACAATTGGCGGTCTTATCGCTCAAGAGCGATCTCTACCAGACAACTATGGATGGATAGGATCGTGGACAGTACCAGGGGATCTGTGTGCTTGTAAGTTATGGGATATTATAAATAAAATACTTATAGTACTTACATAGAAATATACTACATATATATCATAAAATATACATATACTACTTATAATAATAGAATCTCAGGTATGCTGGTTACAGGTTTGATTTCCACAGGGTTGGGGAGTTTACAATAAAAGTATGTTTTTGTTATTAGTTATCGATGTACTTATTTAGTACCCGTAACTCTGCTGGCTTTGGTGCTAAATTATGAAATCATAATATTTATTTTTATAGGAATGTCGGTATTATAAATCTTAATAATCTTAATACATTCTGCCTCGTCAAGTCGTGCAAAATTATAACAAGTTAGGTTTAATAAAATAATGTGAATAAAATATGCTCTCAGCGATAAGGCCGCTTTATAGTTCCTTTATTTTATTGTTTATACCTGTATTGTTTTCTGTTTTGTGTGGTAATAAAGTGTTTTCTATCTATCTGTGTGAATGTCCAGTATTTTTATAAAGCTATATTTTTGCTATATTTTGCTATTATTTCAGATTCCGTATTAGGTTACAAGACGCTGTCAGAGATGGACATCTTTTTCAACATATTGTTTCTCATATGCATAAATGAAACCAAACCTCAAAGTAATGAAATACCTCGGTACACCTTCATCAAAGTGCACCGGTGTCCTCGTTTCTCTAATGAAGCATGGCCACCCTAGCAGATATGAAGTTGGGACAATACCGCCCGTATTATGTGACATGTGAGTCAGAATACACGTAATGAAATAACTTCTTCTATTGTTTGCTTAAGACACGCTCCTTCTGTGGGTTTTGACCTTCTACGAGTGTGTGCATATTGAGACATACATATATGTATGTTTATGCAATTATAAATAAATAATTAATATTAGAAATTCCAACAGAAAACCAAAGTTATCAAAAAAGCTCTAAGAATTAGCAAGCTGAAGTGGCAGTGGGCCGGCCATATCTTGCGAAGAACCGACGGCCGCTGGGGCAAACGTGTTCTTGACGCATCCAGCCCACATATTTGCCCGCAGTCCTTCGCAGGTCGTCATCCCACCTGGCTGGAGTGCATCCTACACTACGTTTTCCGAGTCGCGATCTCCCCTCAAGAACACGTTTACCGCAGCGGTTGTCGGTTCTTCGTGAGATGTGGCCGGGCCACTGCTGAAAATTATATTAATTATAAAATAAAGTTTCTACCCGTGGCTTCGCATCGCACGCCTAGTTTCTTTGGAAATATTTTAATTTGGTTTAATTTTTATTTTAATTTTCTTTGGTTATTTTTATAAAGAGAACTGATTTATGGGATAAAATGTATTCTATATTTGATATCGGGCCTGGAACTACCTGTATGCAAAATTTCAGTTTTAATAACATTATTTCTTGAGATAGGTTTACATTATTTTTTACAACATCTAAATTTCATGTAAATAAGTACTCGTATAATTGAAAAGGTCAAGATCATTTTGTATGAATCATAAACTCTTTTCTTTTTACAATTTTCTCAAAACTCTGTTAATTTTTCTTATTTTTTGTAACGTAGACATATTTTGTAGTCGCCCCTAGACCTTACAGTAACTCATAAATAAGGAAGAGAGTTCCACCGCGGTATCAGATAAGAGTTTTTCTAAAAACGGATTACTTTAGATAGGGCCGAGTGGTTTCCGATGTCTGGGGGAGATAAAACGCGGGAAATATTCTGTAGGTAAGTATTATACATGCACTTACGAATGAAAAAAAAATCCTTTGATTTATAAGAACTGCATGGTAGAATAGTATATACTACGAACAGACTAGACAATAACAACAATTTTTTTGACGACCGATGTGGCGCGGTGGGCGAAGGTCCGCCTGCAACGCAGAAGGTCGCGGGTTCGATTCCCACCTCGGAACAAATGTGTCTACGATCTGCAGATATTTGTTCCGGGTGTTCTGGTCGTTTTATATGTATAATAAAAAAATTCTATCTATGTAATGTATTGTATTATGTATATCAGTTATCTAGTATCCATAACACAAGCTCTGCTTACCATGGGGATAGATAATGCTGTGTGAGTTGTCCAGCATTATTTATTTATTTAATTTTGGTCTCTTGCGCACCCTCCTTTATATTTCTGTTAACCTGGTACTTTAGATGAGGAATTCTGCTACAATAATATAGTCGTCTTCGCAGTATTCGTTTATTCATCTGACTGTACAAAGCCCCGTTTATCATGTGCACGCGAGTTGACGACAGAAAAAATAGGTAAAATTGGAAGTTGCCAACTCGCGGTTGCCCTCGAGTTGACGAATAAGTCACATATGTATAGCGAAGTAGATGCTGTGTGGATTTATTTATGTTTTTTTTTTCAACCGTTTCAAATTCAATATTTAGAGCGAAAAATGGCCTGCGTGACCATACCAGTCAAATGTATAAAAAAATATATGGTGACCTTATATTTGCCTAAGGTTTTATTCACAATGGTCGCCGGGATAGGGCTAAAATTGTGTTTTTTTTTACATTATGGAGGTTTTTATGTTTTTTCTTTAAACTAGGTAACATAAAGTAATGGTCCGATTCCTAAAATATTTGTACCGCTAAAGTTTTAAATAGGTACTGCTTCTTTCAGGTCAACTACAGCCTGTGTCTGGGGTTGTGGTCAAACAAACGAACTTACACGATAAAAAAATATAATAGTCATAGCGTAGAAACAAAGTCAATAATGCGTTTATCAGCGGGAGGCTTGTGTCCAGCGGTGGACCAATATAAGCTGATAAGGTAATATAAAAACAGTATCCATAATTTTCTCTTATATTAAGGTTACGTATTAGAAGCAAAGATAAGAGCGTGTGAAGAAGCAGGGTCACCTAGCTAGATGTATTGCGAGTTAGCGCAGGATATTTAGGAAAATATATCTATTCTTGTTTCAACTGATTGTGCGACTCACTGCAAACATTTCATTCAATTTAATTCTAAACACACCGGACAATTCAGCAGCATCCCGTCTCCAATATAAATATTCCATAATTTTCTCATATATTAAGGTTACGTATTAGAAGCAAAGATAAGAGCGTGTGAAGAAGCAGGGTCACCTAGCTAGATGTATTGCGAGTTAGCGCAGGATATTTAGGAAAATATATCTATTCTTGTTTCAACTGATTGTGCGACTCACTGCAAACATTTCATTCAATTTAATTCTAAACACACCGGACAATTCAGCAGCATCCCGTCTCCAATATAAATATTCCTCCGACACTTATCTCCATTGAGAGATCTAAAGAATGGGTATGTTTGATCTAGGACCGTAGTCCTAGATCAAACATACCTATATGTTTTTGTCTTTTCATTAATCGTAAATATTTTAAAAGACTAAAACATATAAGATGTAACATTAGTAGCATCATGAAAATTCAAAAAAATCAAAATTCAAAATAGTTTATTTTCTTTAGGTTTACAAAATAAGCACTTAGACAAGTCATACTATAAATTATTATCAAATAAAATTATTTTACTGTTCACTTCAATTTCTTTCTTGAATTCTATGTCCACCAAATTATATTGTCAACTGATATATTCGTATACCCTACATAATCCTTGTTTAATATTAAGTACTAAGCCCCTAGCCCAATAAGAACGACCTTAGGCATATTATACTAATTACATATATTAAAATACATAATGATGCTATTTTAAATGAATTACTTTTTGTCAAATAATAGTCAGACTTGAAAAAAACATCATTATTCATTCATCAAAGATGATAATGTTAGGGGTAATTAATAGAAATTCAATTCTAAAACCCAAATAGGTAAAAAAAATACAAGTGAAGTTAATAAAACCTCACATTTAAAAAACGTTAGACAAGTATCAGCCCCTTATTGGCTCTTATCATAAGGGTTAAGCCAAGCCGCTGTCCAATCACCATGCTTGGAAAGGCAACGCACGTACTCGTACAATGCGAAGCTAGACTATATCTAGACGCTAAGCTTGCGAAGGGTCCTCCATAATGTCCTTTGCAACCCACGAACAGGTACGCAAGAATACGAGATTAATGATGTAATTACTACCCGCGTGGCTTGCTCGAATATTGCACCCACACAGCTCAACGTCTTCAATGCTATGCACGCTGCAGCGTTGTTTTCGTAAAACGGTGACGTAGGCCTAAATTGTCAAACAATAGAACCCACGCAACCAAATCCACATATTAACACTTTGACTGCTGTTTTTTTTCGACGACTGCGATCTTTTTTTTAACCTAAAAAATTCGTGCTGCCGCTCTACACAGCGGTTGTGTTGCGCCGCACATGCGTTTCGTTCGAAAAATATTACGGCTGTGCTGAGTCACACAGATCTGTATTTTCTCAGCCGCTGGGCTAGTGTGGATTTACGCATATTAGTCACTTGTAGAAAACACATACCGTGTGATTTCAGCAGTCAAAGTGTTAAAAAGCCCCGCATGGTCGTGTACAGCGTGCGTGTATAGTCTGTACTGCAGTGAAAACGTAGACCCACGATGTCAAAGGAACGAACCTACGCACGGAGCTAAAATGTGTGCGGCCACGCACGCTGTGTGCGTGGCCGCACACAGCGTGCGTGGCGGTGGGACAGTAGCTTTAGTTAGTACTAAAGCTAGTAGGTGCTAACCAAAGCCGTAGTACTAAAGCTGGGTTGTGGAGCGCAGGTCGGTAGTGGATCTGTTGCTGAGATCTCCAGATAAAACATTTGGCTGACTGTACCGTGGTACTGTAGCAGTGATAAATATCTAATGTTTTCTCTGAGATTTTGGAGTAAATACGTGTCGTGGATTATAGATTACGGTGCTTTTTCCAAAATAAATAGGCTCAGGGCGCTTCTTAGAGGAAATAATAAATTGGAGGGAAGTATGTGCTTTATTATATCCAGTCTGTTATATTTTACCGGGAAAAATCCTATCCTAATTCAACTTGACACATTTCGTTGACAGGTTCTAATAGTGTGATATATAATTACAATACAATACAATACAAATACGCTTTATTTCACATCAAACACAGAAAAACAAAAACAGTAAAGAACAAAGATACAGATGCACAATGGGCGGCCTTATCGCTAAGAGCGATTTCTTCCAGGCAACCTTTGGATGGACACGTGTAGCTAAAGTACAGGTACGACGGTGGCGTATAGACTAATGTTGTTTATAAATTATATACAATACAAATACATAAATACATGTTTATACGTTAATGGAAATAAATACTGATTATAGACACTATTACATATACATACATAAAATATTAACTATTTGATGTAAATAATAATTCAAGTATACGTTTGTTTCATTCAATCATTCATAACAGACATGGTACTATTTTATATTAAATTTTATAGTAAACTAGCAGACCTTACCGGCTTCGTACGGTTTTAGTACGGATCCTTAACTTTTTTGAAAATATAATATAGCCTATGTTCACCGGGGATAGTGTAGCTTCCCAACGGTGAAATAATTTTTCAAATCGGTCCAGTAGTTTCGGACCCATTTCAGTACAAACAAACAAACAAAAAATCAAACCTTTCCTCTTTATAATATTAGTATAGAGTATAGATAGAGGAAATAAGAATAATACATAATTATAGTTCCGCGAGACGATCCCTGGGGGGGAAAAAATTATGGAACTATATTCGGAATGTGTATCTAGTCTACTATACAATAGGGTCCACAATTGACGGAATAATCGAAGAACATACCTAAAAAAATACCGCTAAACATAACACGACCTCCTTTTCATAGCTCTTTCAATAGGTCGCTGAGCTTTTTGAACTTTTGTGACTCATTTCTCAACTTCCATTTTTTAATTTTCCGCAAAATGGAAGCCCTACATACTTCAGCTTAAAACATACAGAAAAGGAGTCCAAAGTATTTTGATAACTAATTATCATTTATCTGCAGAATAACTTATAACCGGACTGTGATCCTCAACCCGCATGCCCAGCGTGGGGATTATGGGCAATACACCACCCCACATAAGATAAAAGCCTATAAGGCGCTTATCAGGGGAGGCCTGCGTCCAGCAGTGGACCAATACAGGCTATTGAGCCAAGGAGGTGAGGTTATCAAAATCAATTCAAGGTAATTTATTTATTAAATTTTCGGAAAACTTACGTCTAAACATAAAACAAGAAAGATTAAGTATATGTATATATCGACGGCAGAAAGCGGAAATGTCGTATCTCGAAAATTGGCCTAAATGACTTTTGTTGATAAACAAAAAAAGCAGCGTCGAACGGTCTATGTCTCGTCTTCCTACGATGAAAAAAAATTCTGATACGCCCTTGGTTTTTTCCATGTTTTTGTACTGTTCACACGATTTTATTTACAATAAATTAAATTACAATAAAAGCATTAAGTAAAAGATACATTATTTTATATTTTAACATCTATACTTCAGACTGTACATAAAACATTTTATTTTTATAAACTAATTTCATTAAAATCTCATACAGCAAAATGTCCATGCTTCGTATAGTTCGTGTTTGAGATACAGCAGATCCGTAGCATGAAAACTTGTATCTATTTGAAGTGTTCATATATTTCACCTTAGAGATACAGCATTTCCGCTGCTCGATTATGAAACATCAATTGCTGTATCTTGTAAAAATCAATGAAGCAGTAACTTCAAGACATTTTCATGAACAGCGAAAGACTGCAGGTAGATGCTGGATGCGGCAAGCTGAAGACAAGGCGCTATGGCGCTCATTGGGGGAGGCCTATGTCCAGCAGTGGACTGCTATAGGCTGATGATGAAAGAGAGGTCATGTTTTTTTTTTTAATTTTTGCTCTTACATTACCCACTGACGTCACCGAGGATTGAACCTGCGACCTTTACTCGAGGGCGGAGTCAACGTTTTACAAGACCATTAACATTAATGTCAATAAAAACCGATGGCTACTCCAGCGCCCTCTAGAGGGAAGAGTCTTATTTTACTAATAACTTGATGAGCAACTTTGTTTTATTTTGTTACCGTTGTTGTTCCCTGGGGCTGGTAAATGGAAGTGGCACAGTTTTTGTTGGGTCTGACTTCATAGGCGAGAGTTTCGCGGAAGTCAAGTAGGTACCAATCGCCGCGGTCGTAATGTCAAAGTCAAAGTGAAAATATTTTATTCTTTAGGCTTACAAAATAATCACTTAAACCAGTCAAATGTTATTCTATAAATTATTATCAAATAAAATTATTTTACTGTTCACTTAAATTTGTTGTCGAAGTTGAAGAAAGAAAAAACCACTAGTATGTTCATATGTTCAATGACGTGCGGAAACCCGATTATAGAGTTTGTTTAGATACGATATAATTTCCAATAAAAAATGCACAAACTTTAACTATAATGAAATAAAGTGATTGGAAAAAATAACTTCAGACTAGATTAACATTTGTTTTAGCTTAAAAAAACATAAATTACACAGGGAGGAGCAATAATCAGCGATACACACGCCTATAGTAACTGGGCTCTAAGTTTGGAAAGGGAAGAAGCTGTGTCCAAATATTTAGGAGGAAGAGTAAAAGTGCGAAAAAAGATTACGGCTTTTCTCACTTTTTAACCGACTTCAAAAAAGAGGAGGTTCTCAATTCGAGTGTTTTTTTTTGTTTCCTCAGAACTTTCGACTGGCTGAACGGATTTTGATAATTATTTTTTATTTGTAAGCTGGTGGTTGCATTAAGTTTAACCGATTTCAATGTTTTATTTTTTAAACTTAGTTTGAAACCCATTTTCATTATTTAGGAATTTGAAGTCGGTTTATAGTTTTTTAAAGCACTCCAAATTATGTGCATTAAATTTAAAAACCGTAACTACCCTCTGGATTTTACCTATTGACATGTACCTAAAATCACAATATATATATATTTAGATAGGCATAACATACATATATAAACACATACATAAGTGATATATGTATGAATGTACTAGTGGTTTATTTTTCACTTCTCACACTAGTGGACAAAAAAATTTAAGTGAACAGAAAATCATAAACGTTTTTTTATTTTATAATGATTTATAGTATAAAATTTGACTTGCCTAAAGAAATAAAGGATTCCAAAAATATAACTTACTAAAACCGACGGATATCCAAGTATTTATGGAAGTTGGTACAAATATAAACCAGGAATTTACCTAGAACTTTGTAAACTGCGCAATGTTTATTTATTGACCAAACGACAAACCATTTTATTTATTTAGGGAAATATCAACTTTATTTTTAAAGGTTGTGTAAGAAAACTGTGTTTTAAATGCTTTACTATATTTTATGCGTTGTCTAGAACTATTTTTTTATAAATATGGAATTATATAGGAATATACCCACGCATAGGAAAAAATTAATGTACCAACATCTAAAACGAGAATGTTTTATACACATGTTGTCGGTCGGATTTTTTTTTATGATTTGTAATATGTATAATTGCAGAGTTTTGTCTATCTGTAGGATACCTCAAACTTTATTAAATATTTAAAATCAATATTTCAAAATGAAGTTACAAAATAAATGTAGCTAATATAACAATAATTTCAGCATTTTTTCCACCGCAGAAATTTAATGTAAAAAGTTTCAAACATTCAAAGAAAGCTGTAAATCTTTGAACGTGTGCTACTAATTATTCATTTTAATCACTCTGAAAAAAATATTTTGTTTGCATATTTAGAAATATATATTGCTATTTTCATTTGTTTTTCCTACTGCTTTCTAGTACAGAAACTTCTCAAACTCCTTCAAAACTGCAATGAAACTTTATTCTCACGTACGAGTATTTTAATCTCAATTTTTTCCATGGTATTTTCTTACTTTTACAGACATTGGAAAAATACAATTTCGTAACTTAAAAGTTCTATATATTTTCACTTACCTTGAATCGTTTTCCTGAAGGCTCTGACGGTAACTCGGCAGTCACTTGGACTTGCCGCTCGCGCACTGTGCTGGCATCAGCCCGCCCGCCCTTATATAAGAAGCGCCGCCCAGCTGGGCAGAACGTCCAACAGTTTGAAAGTTTATCTGTACCGCTGAGGTTTTTGATGTACTGAGGTTATTGTTCTATGTGTGTGTTTGTTTAGTTTTGTTTTATTTTGGGGTTAGGATCGCGAATCGTAGACAGTTTTTTATAACGAAGGTCCCTTTAAAAAACTAAACTGGTAGTACTAAGAAACGCAAAATACATTCCGTGACAGAATACAGTGGATTTATTTATTTTAAGGTACAAATCCATTGAGTATCCTTTCGCCTTTACTACATTTTAAGCCTACGAAAAATCATCATCATCATCAGCCTATAGCAGTCCACAACTGGACATAGGCCTCCCCTAATGAGCGCCCTGTCTTCAGCTTGACGCATCCAGTGTCTACCTGCAGTCTTTCGCAGGTCGTCATCACACCTGGTCAGAGGGATCCAATAAATAATGGTTTGGAAATAAATGAATAATGGTATAAATAAGAATATGTGCGACAGTATATAAATGAAAAGTATTCGTAGAGCTACGGATTGCGTGGGCTGCCGTATAGTGTCGCGTGGCCTACTCGGCTGCGGCCTACGCGAATACAGAATACGCTACAGTTTCTGTGAATAATGCTACTCGTAATTCTAATCTACTTGATTTTTTATCGCCGATTTCTAATTTATGGTATTGATTTATTTGTGAATGTAATAATGAATTTTTAGAGCTTCTTTTGGATCCTTCAGATTGTTTTGTTAATCATGTGTCATGTGCAGCTTTTGTGTTAAATTATTTATTAACATTATTAAATATAATATAAATATTGCTGGACAATTCACACATTATCTAGCCCCATGGTAAGCAGAGCTTGTGTTATGGGTGCTAGATAACTGATATACATAATACAATACATTACATAGATAGATATTTTTTATTATACATAGAAAACGACCAGAACACCCGTAACAAATATCTGCAGATCGTACACACAATTGTTCCTGCATCGCAAGTGGACCTTCGCCCACCGCGCCACATCGGTCGTCATTATTTATCATTATTCATACTCATTATTTATACTAATACTAGCGACCCGCCCCGGCTTCGCACGGTTGCAATGTAGATACTAATAATTATGGTTATTATACATATAAACCGTCCTCTTGAGTGACTCTATCTATTGCTGAAACTGCATTAAAATCCGTTGAGTAGTCTAAAAGATGTGACTGACAGCGGAAGCGACTTCATTTTATACTAGTTATAATAAAGATTACTCGGTCCTAAGATTTTTACATATTTAGGGCCTAATTCCAATAGCACCGCACGCGCGTCTAGTCTAGGGTATCTAGAGTTTCATTAATCTTTGAACGATTCTGCGATGAAACCATGGTCATAGTAAAGCGAATGGTTAGGAGAATTTGGCCCTTGATTATTTACATACGTTTTTGGTATATCTTCTATCTATATTATACACAAATAAATTGCTGTTCGTTTGTCCCGCTAAAATTCGAAAACGGTAGGCTGATTTTGATTTTGAAATGTTTTTCGTAGTCCAGGAAAGGTTACGGTGAGATAATAATGGTAAAATTACGCAGAAATTTCCACGCGGGCGAAGCCGCGGGGCGTAGCTAGTTCTAAATAAATAACTAAGTAGGTACCTTGTTAGCATGAATAATGTGAACTCTTCGCGGCTAATGACACATCCACATATCTACAAGTGGTTATAGAATTGTATACAGGTCTAAAAATACACATCTCTCGACCTTTTTAAGAAGTGCCTGTGCTGAGCTTGAGTAAAGGTCGCGAAAGATCCCGAGAAAGGGCTATTGATGGAAAATGAGCTCATTTTAGGGTCGTGGCAAACGGACCACGGTTTGTGACGGGCGTGGCAAATCAACCGTAGCTACGGTTACGTACGTATATACGTTACGGGTACGTAGTTACCGTAGATTGAAGCAACCCAGTGTTGTGCCAACTACTCATTTGAAAGCCACTCGGCACTTTTCTATCAGGTAACATTTAACTTTGATTTCGTACCGGCAGAAGGTTTAGCCATTTGTTCTTAATTCGACTTTCTGTTTCTACTCGTCTTACATGTTCGTAAACACTTTGATTGCGGTTTTTTTTCGACGACTGCGATCTTTTTTTTAACCTAAAAAATTCGTGCTGCCGCTTTACACAGCGGTTGTGTTGCGCCGCATATGCGTTTCGTTCGAAAAATATTACGGCTGTGTGTGTGTGTGATATTTAATATTATTAATATTAAATATCACACAGATCTGTATTTTCTCAGCCGCTGCGCTAGTGTGGTTTTACGCATATTAGTCACTTGTAGAAAACACATACCGTGTGATTTCAGCAGTCAAAGTGTTAACATTGCTACGTACCATGCTTGTCTACCATTATATACATATCAGTCAACCAACCTAAAATATGCCTTTGCGAACAAATTTTTATCTAATTCTTGGTCCGTTCCTATAGAACAGACTAAATTCAATGTTCAATATTAACGCACTTAACTACAATAATTGTAAAAAATCTATCAAATTTTCACTTCAAAGTCTTTCCTGAGATGATAGAGAGAAGCTATTAGATATTATCAAGTAAATTATATTTTTATAAATATAATTTATAAGCAAGTTAGAATAGTGATTAATTTCGTTTTACTTAATGTAAGTACCTTAGTATTATACAACATAAGTTAACTAAATGCTTTTAACATAATGTAACATAATAACAGAATTTAACATAATTGTGTGATTATTTTGTTTAATAATTTTTGCACCCTTGTCGCCTCAAACACAGGATTACCTAGTTCAGGCTAAATTCTTAGCTATATTTATTTATTAAGTGCACATACATTATGTTTTGTTTACCAATGTGTTTTCATTTATATTTTTTTTATTTTTTGTTGTATCGCTTTGCTGGCAAGGCTGGGCAGTGAAAGCACTAATTAAAGTCTTACGTCCATTGCTGAATATCCCCAGCTGGTCAACTTATCTAATTTCTGATCTCTATTAACGAGTATTACGAACAGCTAATTTGTGAATAATTATCGCAAATGTATCTCAAAAATTATTTTTTATATATTATTAACTTAGTAGTTACCTATTGTTATTTAAAAATAACCTACTACTAGAGTAGTACTAGAGTATAAACTCTAGTACTCGACTTAACTCGGTATTATCAATGAATTGTATAAATTATACAGAGCACCATGTTTCCTGAGTTTCAACAATCAGCTATGTGTATTAATTTCGTCCGCAGTATCGGATGATATAGCCCGATTATTCAACTAAGGGTGCATTCAGACAGCAACAGTTTAAGACTCAACTCACACCAAAAGAGCGTCGAAGCGCAGCGAAGCGGAGCGAAACTCGAACGAGTCGCGCGGATGCCCGCGGCGCCGCGGGAATTCCAGCGAATTCGACTGGTTCGAGTTTCTCATGCGATAATAAGTTTTTTGTATTGAAAATAAAGTTAAAATTCATATGACACTGAAACTGCGCTCCGCTTTGCTGCGCTTCGACGCTCTTTTGGTGTGAGTTGAGCCTTATGTCGCATTTACATTCAGCCGTAGTGAGCAGGGAAGTGAGCAGGGAAGTGGGCAGGACGAGTGTGTAAACGCGATACTTCTCATGCCACTGCCATTGCCGCTCGCGCTGCCCGGCGCTCCCCAAAATGGCGGTTTTTTGTGCGGAAGTCAAAGGACCGGCAGCGCGAGCGGCAGTGCGTGTTTACATTCTGCTCCGATTCGATATCTTTTTAAATATCGAACATAATTATGTATCGCAAAAAGAGACAGCGCGGCCGCTGTAATTATTTCGACGTCTGCCATTGCCGAAACTTGAAAGCGAAGTGAGTGGTAGGGCAGTATGTAAACACACACTCCTCTCGATCCTGCTGCAGCAGTATTTAGGGAATTATCGCCGGCAGCGCGAGGGGCAGCGGCAGGGGCTGAATGTAAATGAACAGGATCTGTTTTATTTACATGGCCACCATGTAATAAAACAGATCCTGTAGTCCATGTAGGTATACTTATGTAGTTGTAGGAGCGAGTTCACATACCCGACAGTGTTTCGCATCCAGTAAACCAAAATGCCTCAGCCCACCCTTTGTAGCCTTCGTGGTGCAATAAAAAGTTAAATAAATAAACGATAGTTTCCAGTAGCGAAGGATCCATATAGGCCACCTTACGCACCACGGTCTCCACGGAAGACCAGCTCTATGGTACCATAGTAGAGCAGATCATACCATAGCGCTGAGGGCGACGGTGTCAATTCTCTATTAAGTTTTATCTATAAGAGTATGTATACTATCTGTTCTGAGAAAATAAAAATCTTCTTACTTTTACAATATAAAAATGGATACACTGTGTGAGGGTATCCTTAGCGAGATATCTCGCCTTACCTACTAGAACAGCATCCGTTAGAACAATACGAAGATATTGCGGTTCAATGGTGAATTGTTCACGACCTCAGGCCTGGAAGAGATTGCTCTTAGCGATAAGGTAGTCGATTGTGTTGCCACATAGGTTTTGGTTTAGGTGGATGTACTCCTATGTCTGCATTTAAATTCCCTTTGGTCCATTATGCGTGTTGTTTGCTATATAGCATAGTCAGTCAAGCTCCGTCCAGAAACGCAGAATCTTCCTGGGGTCTTCGCAGGCTTCGCGGAGCGTCCTCGGCAAGTTGAGGATTTCTGTTCGTTGCGCTGCTGTTACTCGCATGCGTTCCAGAAAGACGTGGGCAGCAGATTCGTCGTCACTGAGGAATACTTTGCAGAAAGGGCTGTCCATCGCTCCGATGGTGAATAAGTGGGAGCACTTTGAAGAGAAGTATTCTTAGGGTATAATGAATAGACTTTACCACATATCTCTGTATTTTATGATATCAGCCTCCAACGGCGTCATCTGCCCCTGGTTTAGGCCATTCTCAAACACTGTGAAGATTTCTTAAGAGGAGACTTCATAAAGCGTCAGCTAGGGTACTATTTTGAACGAAACAAGAGGTTTCGGATGTCGAATCGCAATTTTAAATTAGTCTATTTAGTTTCATACAAAGACTTAAAAAAAATGTATATGCATCTTACCACCAAGTTGTTTCGACCGCGTCATACAATGCATAACATAGATATATATTTTATATTAAATTATAGATAGAAAACGACCAGAACACCCCACACCACAGAGGTCGTGAAAAGTTTAAGCAGTGAGCATATGTTTATTTGGTAGATATAATTATCTACTCCATAAGTCAGTCACCATAATACTGATGTAACTGCTAAACTGAGTATGAATTCGTGGAACCGGACCAGCTTTATGAAAAGGCTGGTAAATGAGTAGGAACTAAGTATTTTTAAACTCTGAACAAACATGCAGATCACAGAAAAATGTGCCCTGTTGCGGGAATCAAACCCGGATCCGGCGAGTTAGATACCTAGTCTTATCTCCCTGCACCAGAGGGTTCGTTAAATCTAAATTAATGTCATAATTTCACCGAATCATGACATGACACTGAAATAAATTAGGTAGGTAATGATAACGCGGTACCGATAGATAGGTACCTACTGATAACTGGAACACTGTTCGGCAATAACCACTGTTGATTCGGCAGCTACAAACAGAAAATATATGGCATACTTTACACCGTGCGACACGACCTCATTGACATACTTTGCCAAAGAGTCAACAGTGTAGGTGCAGCGAAAATACCTTCATGTGCGTCATGAGCAACGACTGTGTTAATCTAAGATATCAGTTACTTTAATAATAAATGCTTTATTTTGGTATGCCAAATTCGAAGCATTATTATTAACTATTTTTATTCGTTCAAAAGTCGTGAACGGTAGACGTGTCGTTCAGTAAAATGGCTGTTAAACCGGAAACCTTATCTAGCACTCGAGGAGACACGGCATTTCCATAAACCTTCATCCCAATGTCACCCTAGCTGTCATCTCTCTTAAAGACGCGCCATTTTTGTGGAGTATAATGTGACATTGGGTTATTAAACAATTTCAGCTTTATATGTATATCGGCGTGGTGTCCTACTTTGAAAAACTGAGTACGGAGTTTCGGATGACGCTTCCGACGTGATACGAAGTTCCAGATCCGATGACCAATCCGTGCTTTCGATAACCACTACTAGTTTTAGAGATCCTAAACCAAGAATGACATAGTTATCATGTATCCATAACACAAGGCTAAATGAGTAGCCCGTTGCAAAACTGGCTAGTAATAACTGAGAAAAATGCAAAATACTTAGATTCTTTGTTTATGGTTTTCTGTGTTGCGTTATTGACATAATCGGGTAGAATAGTATATATGTATGTATGCATGTAGGTATTAGGTTAGAAATAATAAAAGGTTGATTCTTGGTTGGACTATTCACACAGCATTATCTAGCCCCATGGTAAGCAGAGCTTGTGTTATGGGTACTAGATAACTGATAATATGCATAATACAATACATTACATAGATATATTTTTTTTATTATACATAGGAAACGACCAGAGCACCCGAAACAAATATCTGCAGATCGTACACACATTTGTTCCGAGGCGGGAATCGAACCCGCAACCTCATGCGTCGCAGGCGGACCTTCGCCCACCGCGCCACATCGGTCGTCAAATCGTCGGAATAGTCCAACATTATTTATTTAAAGCCTTACATCTTAATTATCTCTCTCGTACAAATATGGCTCATTAAATAAATTACCCCCTGATAAGGATAATAATATACTATGAGAAAACCCTGTAAAGTTTCCATACATTTATCACAACGCCAGTTCAGAAGTGGGTCAAAACGAAACTCGCAAACTATTCCGTAATTTCGCAGACAAATAAGACCCCATGGGACAATGGTAGCCATGGAAATTATCTGAATGACTATATAAAAAAAAAAAAAAATTTGCTCATTGTAAATTAGTCCAGAGCTGGGTCTCTTCAAAGGCCTCTTCATTATCAGGCCTTTTTGTGGACATGTGGACAATCGCACCCATAATGGTACCATTGTTAGTTTTTGACGACCGATGTGGCGTGGTGGGCGAAGGTCCGCCTGCGACGCAGAAGGTTGCGGGTTCGATTCCCGCCTCGGAACAATTGTGTGTACGATCTGCAGATATTTGTTTCGGGTGTTCTGGTCGTTTTCTATGTATAATAAAAAATATCTACGTATGTAATATGGTACTAGATAACTGATATACATAATACAATATATTACATAGATAGATAGTTTTTATTATGCATAGAAAACGACCAGAACACCCGAAACAAATATCTGCAGATCGTACACACAATTGTTCCGAGGCGGGAATCGAACCCGCAACCTCCTGCGTCGCAGGCGGACCTTCGCCCACCGCGCCACATCGGTCGTCAAAAAATTGATGGGTTATGAACGAAATCAAAGAGTTTATTTGATGAAATCGGATAAAGTTTATTGTAATCGGTTCTGCACGTACAGCCATTACAGAGCAAGAGAGAGAGCCTATCTAGACAGAGACGACAGTAGTCTAAGCTAATAGCACTGACATGTGGTACTTCTCAAGCTGACTTTGACAATGACATAAGGTTATGTTTACCATTCCAACAAAAATTTCACAATTATTGTCGCCTGTTTTTCTTTAAAATTTCAGTAGGATACCTAATTTTACACAATTTGTGTCATCCAAAGGGTACAATTTTACGACAGTAATGAAGTAGGTACCTAGTACCTATTAGTTCAATGGTAGGACTATTGAAACGAAAACTAGCCAATTTGTTCTATAAAACTATAATAATAATAATAAAATTGTTTATTTCCTCTTCACAATAAGTTTACTTAAAATTAAGTTATTTAGGACACAATGTTTAGTTAAAACTAATCATATTTGGTAACTTCCATTAGTTGCACATGTTCCATTAGTACAAGAAAATCGCCTCGTTGCTATTCAGGCTGCACGGTAGTACCAACGTCATTCTGAATGCATTATCCAATAAATGGGATAGCCCGTTCCTCAAGCACTGCAACCAAGTAATGATGAAATAATCACTTTCATCATTATTTGATTGCACTGTTTGTAATAATTTACATTAATTGTTAATAACTAACATAGTATTAAGTAATGTTTGCTACTAACATGATATGGACCTAAATTTAATTTTAATTATGATTTGTCGTTGTCCGAAATAAATGAATATATATATTTTTTTTTTAATTAGTTCTATAGAATTGTTGGTCCATCTAACTACACTACTCTACTCACGATTCGAGTGGTCAACTGGTGTAAATAAAACTATCTTGAATGTACAAATCTCACACAAGTTACGCGACAGGATATATTCGATTGCACCGCGCTCGTCCTTTATTGCCTCTAAACTGGAGACAAGAGCCGGTATATTGCAGACGACCGAAGAACTAAATTCATTGCAGCGAACTAGTAAGTAAGAGCTTTGTCGATTTCTTGATTGTTTTAACACTTTGAGTGCTGAAAACGCACGGTATGAGTTTTCTACAAGTGACTAATATGCGTAAATCCACACTAGCGCAGCGGCTGAGAAAATACAGATCTTTGTGACTCAGCTGAGCTGTAATATTTTTCAAACGAAACGCATTTGCAGCGCAACACAACCGCTGTGTAGAATGGCAGCACGAATTTTTTAGGTAAAAAAAAAGACCGCAGTCGTCGAAAAAAAACCGCAGTCAAAGTGTTAAAGTTAATTTCTTCTTTAAAACGAGAAGGATATTGATATTAATAGAATATGATCTGTAAAAGTTAACTACAGAAGTCCTTTTTCAAATAACAAGTATCAAAATGATTTATTTTCTTTAGACCTATCAGGACTCTAGGACCTGCCACAAAATTCACGTAGGTTTAAATACAGATTTTTTGTATTGTTTAAACTAGCATGTAAAGTACATAGAGATTACACATAACATAAAAATAAAATATATTGTGCCGAAGATTCAATATAATCATCATCATCATCATCATCAGCCTATATTAGTCCACTGCTGGACATAGGCCTCCCCCAATGAGCGCCATAGCGCCCTGTCTTCAGCTTGACGCATCCAGCATCTACCTGCAGTCTTTCGCAGGTCGTCATCCCACCTGGTTGGAGGGCGTCCTACACTACGTTTACCGAGTCGTTTGCCCCAGCGGCCGTCGGTTCTTCGCGAGATATGGCCGGCCCACTGCCACTTCAGCTTGCTAATTCTCAGAGCTATGTCGATAACTTTGGTTCTCTGTCGGATGTATTTGTTACGAATCCTATCCTTCAGAGAAACTCCGAGCATAGCTCTTTCCATAGCTACTTTGAACTGATGGACCAGCCCTATCGTGAGTGTCCACTTCTCAGCTCCATAGGTCATAACGGGTAGGACGCACTGGTTAAAAACTTTCGTTTTCAAACATTGCGGTATGGATGAAGAGAAGACTCGACGTAGTTTGCCAAACGCTGCTCAGCCCAGCTGGATCCTCCTTTTGGCCTCCTTCTCGAAATTCAATATAATAAATAAAATAATTTGGGGTACCTAATTATTTTTCTACTTAGAAATTAAATAATATCCCAAACAAATTCGATTTAGACGGGACTTGAACTCGCGACCTTCGCTCAGTACATAAACACTCACCAACTGAGCCACGAAATCAAGTGACCGACGAGTCGAAAATCATTGGGATTGCCTACAACGCTAGCGCCTTTAGCGTTTAGAGATTACAGAGGTCGTTAATATCCATGTATCTAAGTTTTCAAGGGCTAGTTTCGCATGACCTGCACTGCTCCCGATATTTGAGATTTATTCCCACGTAAAACAATAATGAGCTGCTCGATGCGGCGGGCGGGGATAACTGGACACACAGTCTATAATGCCAACACATAAAATGTTAGGCTTCATTGTAGAACAGACCGCGGCGGTCGCCCTCGCTTGCAAAATCGCTCCGAATATCGCTGTCCCTGTTTAACCCTTGCGCCGCGCCCCATGCGTGCGCGATAGCAATATTAGCCGTTCAAAATTTGGTTTGTTCCGTAATACAATTATGACTGAAAAGTTTTTGTATTCTTCACAAAGTATTGTTATTCTGTGACTAGACAATATAAACTATGTTCCTTAATAAATAACACGTAAGATATTCATGTTGACAAGAAAACTTGTCCATTTTCGCATAAAAATGTGCAAAATGCGATTGGCTTTCATTATAATTTTAAGTATTTTGAAAAAAAAAACTATTTAGGAACCTAGATATATACTATTAAAATACAAATAATACAATATTATAGTGGAAATATGCTTGAATTGGAAATCATTTTGGTATTACGTTTGTATGAAGAATTCGTCCCTCCGGGGCCTCTTAAGCTCTGCACACATTAATCCAATACCGTTACCACCCAGAACCAAAATGTGTATTCAAATAGGTATGGGTCAAGTATAGGTTTATTTAAATGCTTTTTATATTGATGGCATCAAATGACAGCTCTCTTGAAGCTTGTGGGAAGCCATTTTATAACTGTAAAATATTTAATACACGTATTTGAATGCACAACTATAGTGCTCTGCGGTAGCGGTATTGGATGAATATCCGCAGAGCTTTAGGATCTCCAAATCCACAGATGGATATCCATCATCACGTCGTAAGAGTCACTTATCATATGACATCCATGTGCTCAGTAAAATAAATAAAATTCGTTTATTTCAGGCAAAAAACCCAAGTCTTTAAAAAATACAAAAGTCTTTGATAATATTAAAATAATGTACCAGGGTAAGATCAGCAGCTTCCTTCCTTCTATGTATATTTAACACTACCAATGCCAATAAACCAATGTTGAAAAGGCTAGATTTTTCTTCTTCTTTGGTTGATACAGGTTCGGCAGTGACGTGGCTGTTGAGAAAATATTGCAAAACTTTCCGGCAATACTGCGTACATTTCTGTGATTCGGGTAAAATAGTAGGTATGATCACTTGTGGCTTCCCAGACTCAATAAAGTATAGAGTAAAACAAAAAAAATGAAATCCAACTCTATTCTCCGTCCGTAACTCTCGTGTGTGGGGCAGCTTGAAACAATAAAGCAGTGGAGACTCACCACTGGACGCAGCATTCTCTCGGTACCGTTGGGAAAAAAAAATGTAAAACAATCGCGAACTTATAACAATAGAATGTTCTACATAAAGTGCGCTATTCAAGGTGTTGAAAATGTGTTTGAAATTTGTTTCTTTGTCTAGTCTCGGCTGGTGTTACTCTCAACGTTATTTTATTTCGCCTGTTGTTATAGCCTATGGTATTAGGATTGGTATAAAAGTTTCAACTCTTAACAGAACACCAATCAACTCGAACTGTTCAGTATTCTTTGCTTAACCCACATACAAGCCTTTCCCAAGCCATTTCTTATAATATTTTGTTAGAGTTTATTCAATTATTATATCCCTATCAGTCGGAATCTGCTCTTCTAGGCTTCTTTAGTGGCTAACGGCCTTTTTGGATTTTTACACGTTTACAGAGTTATTCTCGTGAACTAATTTGACGACCTCTGTGGCGCGGTAGACGAAGGTTTATTTATTATTTATAATCTAACGACATATTTCTACTAATAAATGGCAAATGTAAGGTACATAAATAATAATGTGTCTAAATTGGCTTGCATGTAGCACACATTTTTTAATTAATATACCTACACAAAAATCGCGTTCCTTCTTCGCACTTTGCAGTCGAGCATAAACTTTTTAGTTTGTTGGCTGACTGTACAAGCGTCGAGTGTAGCAATAATGTCTCGAGTGTTTGTGCAGGCGTGTTCTGTGTACACGAGTGCGGTTACAGCTACTCGTGTATCCAGATATTGTGAATAATAATTAGGTGGTTATTGCAGAATCATGGTCTTAGTGGTCGCAATAATCGACCCTTCGATGTCTGTCTGATGATGTCTTTATGCGTTGCATAAAGGAACCTACCAGAGGCCTCCTTGATGCTTGACGAGCTTGACCATCTGCTTCCTTCTGGGTAATTTAACACCTCAACTGTGATATACAATCTGCCATGCGTGGTTGCCTCCCCAAACTTTCCTTGTTTGGGGAGGCATGTTCGGCAGTGTATGTGCTAATGAGGACTGTATTATATATGCCTTTTGTTGATCTTTAAAAAGATAGTAGTGGTGTGACTGATGGCTGATAGTGGGATGTCATCACTAGGACGATAGGAACGGGGATAATGTAATCCTGTTATTGCAATTACATAAATAAATATAAGGAAAAGTGATGATAAATGGATTTCCAAATTGTTTTCACAATTCGGAGCTTTTTCTTGCGAAACAAATGTCCAATTTAATTTGTATAATGTGTTTTTATATTTCACTTACAGTCAACAAGGCCCTTTAGAAAACCAACGTCAATGAGATAATAAATAAAAATAAACGAATTCAAAAGATACTTAATTTATTAACAAGTACAACACTCACACACAAAGTAATAAAATAACATAAATAAATACATCTCATCATACACATAACGATGACACGTCATATTCATTTAATGGCTTTTAAATAAAATTATTTCTTAAATAAACACCAAATAATACTAAGATAATAAACAGATTCAAAAATCTAGAGTTTATTTACGACAATAATGATGGGTTCATGCTAAAACTCGCATGCATTAGGTAATCGAGAATATCCTATAGTCATATGAGCCAGGGGCCTTTATCCAAAGTGAATTGGCCTTTAAACATACTAAACTGACCTGTATTCAAAGGGAATTGACCTTTTAGCAAAGTTAATTCTTTTAAATTTAAAGTGTTTTCGTCCATATCCAAAGGCTGGCTTTAATCGAGTGAATTGGTTTTAAAGTACATAATACTGTACGTAAATAGTAACTGTATGCTATCAACTATTGATAAATAATGTCTTAATAGGCCTTTATACAAAGTGAATTGGCCTCTACCTAAAGTGAATTGGCATTTATCCAAAGTGAACTGGTATTTGTCCAAAGTGAACTGTTATTTATCCAAAGTGAATTAGCATTTATCCAAAGTTTGGCCTGTGATTAATACGGTCCTGTCGTCGATCTATCAAGATGAGATTGTTCGTCCGCGCTGGATACCCGTGGTGGTGGATCCACTTCTCCCTGGTGTTGTTCCTGATGGTAGGCTTAAAAAAAATGAAATTATAATTACATTATTGATCATGCTATGCAACAGAATGATACTTTTCGTGGGTTAGGTTCGTAAGGACTAGATTGCATATAGACTATGTTAACAAAACGTCGTAATTGCATAGTGCCTTAGTAAGCACAATGCCTTTTTTGCAGAATGCCCTAGTGAGCAGAATGTCTTAGTTGTACGATCGACAACTATAGCGTAACGCCGAAGTTGCAAAATGACTAGGTACTAGAGTTTACGACCAAATTATAAAGAGTCTTGCACCCCGGACAAGCACCACAGCAATACAGCACGTGTATTCAAATATGGGATTTTACTCATAACAGTTATTTTGACAACTGCTCATGACAGACAGCTCACTAACCACTCGTTTGTAGCTTGTGGGAAACTGTTTTGTCACTGTAAAGCGTATCTAAGGTCATGTCTATGTCTATCTAAAGATAACGAGTTTAAACCCATATTTAAATGCATATATTTGTGCTGGTAGAGTATTGGATTAATGAGTGCAGAGCTGTAAATCATCATCATCAGCCTATGCTAGCTAGTCAGCTGCTGGACAGGACATAGGCCTCCCCCAATGGACTCAATAGCGCCCTGTCTTCAGCTTGACGCATCCAGCATCTACCTGCAGTCTTTCGCAGGTCGTCATCCCACCTGGTCGGAGGGCATCGAGTCCCTGTCTCCACTCAAGAATACGTTTGCCCCGGCGGTTGTCGGTTCTTCGCGAGATATGGCCGGCCAACTGCCATTTCAGCTTGCTAACTGAGAGCGAATTATACATTAACTACCTTTCTTATCTGGGCTTTGACAGTGTCGCTGGTCGCGTAGGCTCTCCGTGGCTTTGAGGTCACAGCTGCATGCCGCAAAACGCCGCGCTTTTTCTAAACATAAAAAAATTACAACCATTTTTTTTTGTATATTATAGGACCATAGAATAAAAAAAAATAAAAAAAAATGCTGGACAATTCACACAGCATTATCTAGCCCCATGGTAAGCAGAGCTTGTGTTATGGGTACTAGATAACTGATATACATAATACAATACATTACATAGATAGATATTTTTTATTATACATAGAAAACGACCAGAACACCCGAAACAAATATCTGCAGATCGTACACACATTTGTTCCGAGGCGGGAATCGAACCCGCAACCTCATGCGTCGCAGGCGGACCTTCGCCCACCGCGCCACATCGGTCGTCAACTGTAACAAATGCACTCAACGTTATATTCTACCGAGATAGGGAGACGCTTGTTAAGGATGGTAAAGATATAGTAGGTTTAGTTTAGCCAACCTTAGACACCTAAGCCTTAGACACTTTGGGTACGGAACCCTAAAAAGTAATTAAAAATTATTGTTTACTAAGCTCGGGTATGAAAAGGATATTCTGTTACCTACTTTATGTTGACAACTTTTAATAAGTTTAGAGAAAGTCTAAAATAAAGTTAAAATAATGAGATATTTTCTGAAGTCGTGATAGATAGATAGACAAAACACTCTTAACGTGAGTTCTCCTTAAAATTATTGGCGAGTCATTTTTGTTATTTTTAATTATTAAAAGAAAAAACAACGAGAATAACCATCAATAAAAACTGAAGGCAACAACAACACTAAAAGTTTATTGTGCAAATATTAAAAACTACATTTTTAATTAGAACAAAAAGTTGGCGCGTTAAGAAAAACAGTTAACGACGTTTTCATACAAAATGTTATTTTATTCACAGAATTTTATGTAAAGCTCACCGTGGAGCAAACTGACCTCTGTTCTGGGTTAAAGTTCATTCCGTTGAAATGAAATAATATCCCATAAGAACATACAATTTATCCAGGGCTTACATAAAAAAAAACATTCATAATAATTATATACATTATTATCATAAATGAAGTACTGTGAAAAAGTCCCAAGAAGATCTTTCACCTGCCGAAACGCAGCAACCTATATTATAGTTACGGATTTTTGGCAGTTGTATATAATATATATATATAATAGTGGGCCTCCGATATTTCCTTTGAACCCTCAAATATCTACTTTCTTTATCAACGCAACCTCAAGATTTCGTAGAATCATATAATTATTTAAAAACAACCACTTCTATGGAATCGCTGAGCCAAAATAATAAAAATATGAATTAAAATTGTGGAAACTATCATGATTATTAAAACAAAAGTTATTTTTATGAGAGACCAGCTGCACCCCGCGGCTTCGCCCGCGTGAATAGTATGTGTCAAATGATTATAAACCTTCCTCTTGAATCACTTTATCTATAAAAAAAATCACATCAAAATCCGTTGCCTAGTTTTAAAGATCTAAGCATACATAGGGAACAGACAGCGGGAAGCGACTTTGTTTTATATCATGTAGTGATTTACCAGGATTTGACTTTTGTGTTAATAACCATGATTTCATAAGTTTTATATCATATCTATAAATTTAGCTAATTTTGGTTCCGCGCAATATATATTTTGTATGAAAACCGTCCTACCTGATCTCTGCGCTAAGTGAATCCCCAGCGATAGCGGTAAGCTTCTTCTTAGAGTTTATGCAAGTTGTTAATGAATAAGAAACCTACGACTTTCTGTAGAGATACTTGTGCTCCCCTAGTTAGCACGTAGATATACTTACGAGTTGTATAATGTATTTAAAGGTTTAGTCACGCGAAAAAAAGGAACAGGAATTTACGACATACGAGTACTTTCTAGGTTCTACAAGTAATTTAAGCACATGTTTTTTCAGTTTTTTCATCATCATCAGCCTATATTAATCCACTGCTGGACATAGGCCTCCCCCAATGAGCGCCATAGCGCCCTTTCTTCAGCTTGCCGCATCCAGCATCTACCTGCAATCTTTCGCAGGTCGTCATCCCACCTGGTCGGAGGAATAAATATGAAGTTTTTTAACTAACACGAAATGTCGGCAAATCAATCAAAAAAATAAAGATTCTTTCAGGGTCGATTCTTACGCCATCCACATCCACCACATAGGTATTAACAGCCCATCATACATACAAAGGTATCAACAGCTCTGCTCTTCTTCCCCTTGTCTTCTTCCTCGCCGCTGTAGTCGAAGAACTCTACCTTCTTTTCGTACTCATCCTTCTTGTGCACGTCGTGGCTTCCCTTCGTGCTGTGTCCTTTTGAGTGCTTGCCTGTTTCCTCGTACTACGTCAGATAGAGAGGGATAAACAAAAATAATGTGGGACGAAATATTATTATTATATTATATTTATAAGGATTTAGCACGTTTGGTGCTGGTTTAGAATTTGCACCACCCTAACTCTTCCCGCTTGTGTCGTTAGAGGCGACTAAGGGATATCGAACCACAGCCCGCCTACGAGTATGTGCGATACCTATATTCATTAGTTTATTGTCTACCATTTAAGCCTAGTCATTGTCACAGATCTGTGAGTATATTTCTTAGAGATCTTAAAACATTAGAGATTACTACAAGAACTAATTACTAAAATAACATTTACTTAGAATTCCACTAGATTATGTCATACCTCTGCATGTTTCTTCCCGTACTCCTTATGATCGTGCCTAGCGGAGTGTCCGCTGTCGTCTCCAAAGATTTCCTTCACTTGCTCCCGTGAGTCGTACTTGTTTATATCTTTCTTAATATTGTGATATCCCTTGCCGGTGATCTCCTCCTCATTTTCATTCTAACACAGAAAGGGTTAAATTAAAATAATTAGCTAAACAGAAGATGATAACTACAAAAGTAAGTTAACATATTATAATTAACCTCTACAAGGTAGCAGTTACAAATAACATACGTTATAACTAGGTACTACCTATGCGCTAACTGAATATTATTAGTATGATATCTACTTACTACTACTACATACTAATAACTTACTATACAAAGCTCTTATAACTTCTCACCATGTATGCAAGTGCTTATTATAAGATTGAAGTGTATTTACTTATTAGTTTTTGCTGTAATAAATAATTTTTATCTTATCTTATCTTATCTAAAGCAACCCTATTTAGCATCGCCCTGGTAAGGAGGCCTATACTAATATAATTACATAGTAAGTTTAAAAATATCCCCTAGGTATATAATTATTTGTCTTTGATCAGTCATCCACATTTTGAATGACTATTGATCAAAAACATGGCCAAAAAATTATTTATTTATTTTAAGAAGGCTGATATACATACATTCATACAAATGTTTAACCTAGCAACAGAGAAGCTAATAAATGGCCTTCACGGCTAAATTACAGTATGGAAGTTAAATACGCTATGCAATTCGATTAGAAGAAAACATTGTTTTAATATAATAATAAATAATATGAATCAAGAACACAAGCTATATGATAATAAAGGCATTCTACCGATAAAGTTCAGCAGTGAGATGTCACAAACACCTCGATAATGTTGGAAACTCGTGAGTTTGCGTTTTGGCTCCGAACGGGAGATAATTGACTGCTGAACTACGGAATTTCACTTTACTACAGAACCTCCATTTTAATTGCAACTTCATCATTTTGAATTCTGAGAATAAGTGCTTAGATGTGTTTTAGCTCAAACAATCGTTTTATTATAGGTATGCGCGATCAATGCACATTATCTCAAAAAAAATTTTTGAAGCATTAACTTCGATGCTGATATTTGATGATATAGATGCTAGATGCGTCAAGATGAAGACAGAGCCCTATGTAGTTTTAATTTCTTTTGCTTTTTTTTGTGTGTTAATTTGTTTTTTATGTAACCGTTATGGACCAAGGTCTGAAATAAATGATTTTTATTTTATTTTTTTGTTTTTTATGGCGCTCATTGGGGGAGGCCTATGTCCAGCAGCGGACTAATATAGGCTGATGATGATGATTATGAACATCGATCCTGTGTTGCTGAAATCGACCCTTTGGTACACGTAAATAGAAAACTATGTCACACAGTTTCTATTTATTCGATTAGTGAGGCAAGTCGTCATTTGTTTTTGATGTTTGGTACTTGTATGTTTGAGTCATAATAACAATGGAATCTATGAACTCTAAAGGTATTTTGTTATTGTCTGTTCTTGAATGTTAATCACATTTCGGTTTCGTTCATATATTTAAAGAAAAATTAAAACAGTATTACTAGTTTAAATGTAACAAGCTGAGATGCAGCTAAGAAAATACTTTTGCAAGCAAAGAGACACTTGTTATTAGTTTCTGTGCTCTTTACATTCAATGCCTGAAGGCACAACTTTAAGACAATTCAGGTCGAGACAAGTTCATTTAACAAACAAGAAATGCAAACAGGCAGAGTAAATCAGTAGTACCCCAAAGTCATCATCATCAGCCTATGTTAGGTCAATGCTGGACATAGTCCTCTTCTAATCAGCGCCATAGCGCCCTGTTTTCAGCTTGACGCATCCAAGATCTCCATGCAGTCTTTTGCAAGTCGCCATCCCACCTGAATGGAGGGCGTCCTACACTACGTTTATCGAGTCGTGGTCTCCACTCGAGAATACGTTTACCCCAGCGGTTATCGGTTCTTCGCGATATATGGCCGGCTCACTGCCACTTGAGTTTGCTAATTCTTAGAGCTATGTCAATAACTTTGGGTCTCTGTCAGAGAAACTCCGAGCATAGCTCTTTCCATAGCTCGCTGAGCGACTTTGAACTGGTGGACCAGCCCTATCGTGAATGTCCATTTCTCAGCTCCGTAGGTCATACATAACGGGTAGGACGCACTGGTTGAAAACTTTTGGCCTCCTTCTCGAAATTGTTTTTATCTAACTGCAGAATTTGCCCAAGGTAAGGTAAATTCCGAAACGATTTCGTGAATCCACCATGTACTCCTAAGTAAGTACAATAAAACTGTGTTTTGTGGTACTTCCGCGTTTCTATGCATTTTTTCTGTATGTCTTTGTTTATGTTAAGTAAAATAAATTGTTATCCTTCTATCTTTATGTACTACCTTTCACATATAGCTGACTTAGTTCTCGTGTGAGAGGCATTGTTTCCTTCTCACCATGATAATTGTTCTCTACGCGCACGTTCGGCGTTTCGTTTTGTTTTCTTGTTTTATATTATTTTTCCATTCAAATATTTGACAACAACGACACATTGATATCTGCGATGTTATGATAGTCTCAACAATGCATTGATTGTACCTACGACGATTCTTTTCGCAGAGGTCAGATTGATCTAGGTTATTATCACAACATCTATTTGTCTGTTCAAACAAATCGTGTTGAATAATAATCCTAATCGATAGGAAAATAAATTAATTATATCGAGGATTGGATTATAAAAATTAATACCGACGGCCGCTGGGGCAAACGTTTTCTTGAGTGGAGACCACGACTCGGTAAACGTATTGTAGGACGCCCTCCGACCAGGTGGGATGACGACCTGCGAAAGACTGCAGGTAGATGCTGGATACGGCAATGTATTAATCATCATCAGCCTATAGCAGTCCACAGCTGGACATAGGCCTACCCCATTAAGACATCACAAAATGCGGTCATGAGAAACGTCCTCCATCCATGTACATTTTCTCGTTGCATCGTGGTCGCCACTAGGTCGTGGTTTACTCAAAAAAGTTAAACAGTTAAGGGATGAATGAACCATTGGTATTCTTCTAACACAAATAAGATTCGCAGTTGACTCACTTACATCCGTATTAACTTTTTTTCGGAGGTAAAGCTATAGCGTTTTGCAGGTAACCCCCTACCACTTTAGCTGCATCTTCTTTATTCATTGTACATAATAATTCTGATACCATTAACTTTCTCGTAGAATAAATTAAATCGATCACTCGCTTATGAAGCACAGATACTCTTACGAATTAAGTACTAGGTAAAGATATGTTGGATCAAACAATAGCCTAGTTTTAAAGTTGAATAAAGATTTTATTATTCTACAATTATACACGGTGTAACATGAGGGGTGGATCATCGGTAAATGGGGGGTGGGGGACCTCAGTACCTATCGATTTAACCCCCCTGTATGTTCAGCGATAGTCACTGGTTCAAAAGTTTCTTGGACTTTAGTAAAATTTTTGTTAAAATCAGATTTCATCCTTAATTTCTCAATTGCAGCCAAAATATTGGGTGTGCGACCCTGGCTTTTTTTTTAAACAAGATAAATAGTGGGCCTTTGGTATGCCTATACCAATTTGACTCTTAGATTTATAAAAAACCAAATATAAAAATTATAGCAAAATTTCTTTTCAAAATCTAATTTTTACATTAACTTTATATGGTTCTAAAAAAATTTTTCGTATATTATTTTTTTCTGCAACCTATCTTAAAAACATCTGGCATTCATGAAGAATACATCCTGTTAATTTAATTTGGCTAGTGCGAAGACATCATGTTGAAAAATGTAATTAAAATAGTGTAAGTGCCAAAAATCCGTGATTTGTTAAAAAAAACTACTGGATCATGTCAAGGAAATGATAGCTAAATAAAAGCATTATGTCTTGCTCTTACACCGCTGTGATTGGCTGATTAGGTAGTATGCCATTTTTTATTCTGAATTTGAATTTTGGAATGAAGACTGCGTTATCTTGCACCGCTGTGATTGGCTGAATAGGTAGTATTTTTTAATTTGAATTTTTCGTACGAAGATTGCGTAATTGTTGATATTTGATACTTTCCTTGTGATTTGGATTGTTATTGTTATTTGTTTGTTTATTAGACATAAGTGGATTTGCGTAAATTAGTCTTTCCCATGTCTTATTCTACACAAGAATATGCAGAAATGTACTATTGTTACGGCCCAAGGAAATGCCCAAGCGGCTGCTAGTATATTCCGTGAGCAGTTGATAAGAACAGGTGGCCCTCAACTTGAGGTATACCCTGATTACCGGGTTTTTTAATATGCATAACGCGTTCTTTCATGGAAGAGCCAATTGGTATTGGTACTACTCGGCCCGAAGGTGCGCCGAGAATCGACTCAGTTCGAATCAAAGAAGTCCTTTTTCGTCGTGAAAGAAGTACGAAGTGATTTGTCGACAAGAACTAGCACAATTGGCCGTCGTCGTACAGGGCCATCTCACATGTCTGTGCATAGAATTCAACAATATGCAATCTTCGTACGACAAATTCAAATTAAAAAATACTACCTAATCAGCCAATCACAGCGATGTAAGAGCAAAACATAATGCTTTTTTTTAGCTATCATTTCCTTGACATGATCCAGTAGTTTTTTTAACAAATCACGGATTGTTGGCACTATTTTAATTAAATTTTTCAACATGATGCCTTCTCACTAGACAAATTAAATTTACAGGGTGTATTTTTTCATGAATGCCAGATGTTTTTAAGATAGGTTGCAGAAAAAAATAATATACGAAATATTTTTTTTATAACCATATATGTAAAGTTAATGTGAAAATTAGATTTTGAAAAGAAATTTTGCTATAATTTTTATATTTGGTTTTATAAATCTAAGAGTCAAATTGGTATAGGGGTACCAAAGGCCCACTATTTATCTTGTTTCAAAAAAAAAGACAGGGTCGCACACCCAAAATTTTGGCTGCAATTGCGGAATTTTTGGATGAAATCTGATTTGAACTAAAATTTTACTAAAGTCCAAGAAACTTTTAAACCAGTGACTATCGCTGAACATACAGGGGGTTTAAATCGATAGGTAATGAGGTCCCCCACCCCCCATTTACCGATGATCCACATGGCCCTCATGTTACACCTTGTATAGTTCTACTTCTAAATATTTAACTTTGCTTAACTATATGCAGCTATTATAATTATGTTATACTGATTATTCGGAAAAAGACACATAAAGGCATAGTTTTATTAATAAACGTTTTTAATGACTCGCTAAAGTTTAGTAGGACCGACACGACTTACATCGATGACGTAACATAAGTACCACTTTCTGATTTTCGCAGCATCTGTCTGGAGTAAATCAATCACTAAAGTCTAAAATTTAAATTAATATAACATTTTGAGGGTTTAAAAAATAACTATTAAGGTTAATTTAGTTTTAACTAACATTACAGCTAAATATTAATTATTATTTCAATTACACAGTCAGAAGGCCACAAGACGGGGATTGTGCTCATGCATAACATCGCATCTTTATACATTGCTTGCATCAGGTATTGAAGATGGAGGAATGAATTTTAAATAATTTACGCATTCGATGACAAGGTGACATAAAATTATGTCCCATTATAAATCATTTGAAAATTTCGGTCAGAATTATCTGTACGAATTAAAGAGCTTAGGAAAAACTAATAAAAGCCATTGCTAAACCAATTTGCGAAATAAATCCTAAATCTGACCAATAAAAACTAAACTAAAGAAATAAAAACAATATTCCCGAGGATGTAGTAAGTTTTCGGTCGTTATGTTACTTATTGATTTTTTTTATAGATGACGTTCTTATACGTCATGGCCATTTTCAAAACTATTTTATACATTTTTATTAAATAATATAAATTGTGTAATTTGTAATGTATAAAATTAACATAAAAATAAATGTAGATAAGATAAGAATGCATAATTCTCTCTCTCTCTCTATTGTAATTTTCTGTCTTTTGCTGTTAAAAATACTTTTTACTTTACTTGAAATACATGAAATAACATGTCGAATTACGAATGATTAATGGGTTACGTAAGGAAGCTATCGTTATGCGACAAAAGCGCTATTCTCCGTAAAAGTTATAAAATAACTTCGAATAACGTTTGTTTCGCCATTAACCATATTTCTCGATACGTCAGACTGATTACGACACACGATAACGTATTCATAAATGATGGGCGATAAATATCGTTTACTAATAAGACTTTACGCGTTATTCTGGCACTAAATAATTTGGTGACAGTGTTTAACCGGTTTTTAGGGCTTTTATATTATATGTATATTTGTTATCATTTTGTTGTTACCAAAACCTTAACTTTTCTGATTAATCCATAATATATTTTTAATAGGTAAATAAATTTATATTAAAACTATTATTTTACTTTTAAACATACTGTATGTATACGTAGGAACATACAGCTTCGTGACGTCTAATTATATGGGATATCTAAAATCAACCAAGCACAGATAGCTAAATCTGTACAACCAATATGAATAGCGAGGTTATTTATTATTAGTATGACTATTCAAAAATGAAATAAATTTAAATTTAAATAATTACAAGGGTAACTAATTCATACAACTTCGATGGTTGTATGAATTACTTACTGTACGATGTTGATATATCATAAATACATATGTATATCCCATACAATTAGACGTCACGCAGCTCTCTGTATGTACGTATATAGTATGTATACAAGGGTAAGTAATTCATACAACCTCGATGGTTGTATGAATTACTTACTGTACGATGTTGATATATCAAAAATACATATGTATATCCCATACAATTAGACGTCACGCAGCTCTCTGTATGTACGTATACAGTATGTAAACTAGGGTAAATAATTCATACAACCTCGATGGTTGTATGAATTACTTACTGTACGATGTTGATATATCATAAATACATATGTATATCCCATACAATTAGACGTCACGCAGCTCTCTGTATGTACGTATACAGTATGTAAACTAGGGTAAATAATTCATACAACCTCGATGGTTGTATGAATTACTTACTGTACGATGTTGATATATCATAAATACATATGTATATCCCATACAATTAGACGTCACGCAGCTCTCTGTATGTACGTATACAGTATGTATACAAGGGTAAGTAATTCATACAACCTCGATGGTTGTATGAATTACTTACTGTACGATGTTGATATATCATAAATACATATGTATATCCCATACAATTAGACGTCACGCAGCTCTCTGTATGTACGTATACAGTATGTAAACAGGGGTAAGTAATTCATACAACCTCGATGGTTGTATGAATTACTTACCCTTGTAATTATGTGTTTCATGAGAGCTTTGTTTGCTAAGATAATTTTGAACACTCTTACTGCTCATATAAATATGAAACAATGATTAGTAAGATATTTGGAACACCTTAAGTGCTTACAACAATATGATGATTCAAACTGCGTGTATCAAATAGCTTTTATTATTTTCAGATCATTTTGACTACTCTATACGCTCATATCAATTTGACGCTGACTGTACTCATGAATACACGTAAATGAACAAGCTGGAGGTGACTAGCTCTCGCGTACCATTAATAGGTAGCCATACCCGTAAAGTCAGCTACATTTCTACATTACCTCGTAGTACTTTTTCCCGTGGTTTATGTAGTCAGCATTGTGCTCGCTCTCGTGTCGCCTCCCGCCGGCTTCTGAAAATAACGTGTTTATTATTTTCAGGTTTTTTGATCCAAAAGTCAATGGATCTTTGAATATTGATGACGATGATATCTAGTGACATCTTAGGATGACCAAAATTCTAAATTCGCCGAAATTTGGCTAACTGGAGACGAGACTGCCCATAATATTTTTATTTTAGAGAATTATGTATAAAGATATATGAGTCAACAATAAAATATATTGTGCTACACCCTGTATATTTACATATTTTGACACTACACCGTTCCATCAGTCACAAAAAATAATTTGCGATTGTCATATTATTTTTACCTTATCCTGTCAAGTCAAAGAATACCAATTAAATTATGATACACTAGTTTCTGCCCGCGGCTTCGCACGCGTTGTTTCTTTGGCATGTTTTAAAACACTTCGCACGTTACGCAACCTTAAGGTTATTTCTATCAGTTATTTCTATCAGTTCCCATGGGATAGAAATAACCTTAAGGTTATTATATAGATTTACGGGATTAAAGTAGCCTATATTTTATTCCGGGCCTGGAAGTACCTGTATGCAAAATTTCAGCCCGATCAGTTCATTAGTTTTTTCGTGAAAGAGTAACAAACTTCCAGATATACAAACTTTTGCGTTTATGATATTAGTAGGATATATACATATAGGTACATCCCACACTTTGACTATTTATTATTATGGCAATCTCCCTAAAACATCTTTATATTCCGAAGTAAAATATAGGTAAAGATATCCGAAGCAATATTTCGATATTTCTTGCGGAAAACCTCGTTTCATGTGAATCTCGTCGTCTTTTAATTTTCCGGGTGTTTGGCCGAGCTCGGCCAGTCGGCCACTTTTGGCAAATCGAATATTTTTTGGAGGAAGGAAACATCAACTGATACCACCATTTTTGCAACATTTACTGGGTACTTAAATTGGATTTATTAGTTAGGTAAATTAAATTTACCTATGTATGTTTAAATCGTAAATAGTATTTATTTGTTTCTATTATTTGATTACATTTTTTTCGTTTCTTTCGTTTTTTGAACCTTCGTTGTTAAAAAAGACCTAAATGTACCTGTTTCAATAACGGTTTTTTGTACAAAATTTAATAGAAGTACTTTCCCAGAGTTAGGTAAGTACTTTCCGGATATCAATTAAACAATATTTAACATTCTTATAGGTATTTTGTTACAAATCCTGCGCAGGTTTGTTACAAAATACCTATTCTCTCGAATGACATTTGACCAAAATCTAAATATAAAAAAAATCAAACCATCATTACCACGTTCGAAAACTTCATGATATAGGAGCCAATATCCTACAAATTGAATATTGTTCAACCGAATTAATCTGAATGAATGAAGATGTGAAAGTCAAATAACTTAGACTTATCTTCGGAAAACCATAGCCCCAAGTTTGCTTAGGATAAAAATGTAAAGTAGCATCCCTAAGGGGATAAAAGGACACCACCCACCGGTGTAGCTTATATCTACTCCGCAAACTATAGGTAAAAGATAGATAGATAGATAATGCATTTATTTGATACTGCAGCACATGATATAAAGGTAACAATAGTAATGGTAAACAAAACTTAATAGTATAAAAATTTAAAAAGTAGATTTAAAAATTGTGTGTGTGCTGCAGCCTGTCAAAAAAGTTTTAAGTTTAACACTTTGACTGCGATCTTTTTTCAACGACTGCGATCTTTTTGTTAACCTAAGCCATTCGTGCTGCCGCTCTACACAGCGGTTGTGTTGCGCCGCACATGCGTTTCGTTCGAAAAACACGACTGTGCCGAGTCACACAGAACTATATTTTCTCAGCCGTTGCGCTAGTGTGGATTTACGCATATTAGTCACTTGTAGAAAACACATACGGTGTGATTTCAGCAATCAAAGTGTGTGTTTTTAGTTTTAAGGTATATATTACTATGGGCCGTAGAATAAGTTAAATAAGATCTGTTACTTTTCTATGGTCGTAAATAAATGATTTTATTATTTTATTATTATAAAAAGGTAACAGCCCAGCGAAAAGTTTTGCTCGAAGGGCAAAACACTGATTTTTAATTAGGTAGGTTAGACATATTACTATGTTCTTCACTAAAAATAAAGTATTTTACATAAGTATAGACTTTGAGCTTCTAACTAGTAAAAAATAAAACTATGTCAAGATGGATAATATCAAAAGGTATCCTTCGCGAACACACTGTGACTCTTGTGGAACAAGTACTTTTTTTTTGCAAACGCGTGCGATGACGCGGGCAATACCTAGTGAAACAGATTTGAGTACGCACTTTTTAAATTTTCAACTAACCGACAACCTCCTAGTTTCATAACGTTTTTATCACCACATTATAATTTTACGTTTATTACGCGTTGAATTAGAAAACTCTGGCAAAACTTTCTCTTTTTACACTTTCATCGGAATCGAAAATAATTAATTTAGGCGGTGTTATATTGCGAAGGGAATTGTTTAGTCAAGGGCTTGAACAAGCGTCTAGGGGAATTTGATATGCCCCTTGAGTTATTTTTTATAAATATTAGTTTAAAGCAATTATTCTTTTGACGGAAAAGTAACAATGACAAATGAATAGATTTATAAATGTGTTTCCTGGTTGGCAGGTAGAAAATGCCTCGGCATTAAGCCCACCTTTTGTACCCTTAGTAGTGCAATAAAGTTTAAATAAATAAATAACAGATGCTGTACGCGCAAAGGTTGAATGTTTTATAATATGTTTGCCTGTTCTGGCGTAACGCAACCGATAATACGCGACGCATTTTCCGTCACATATGTACTGGCCAGCCGTGAGTATACCCTTCGCTTCACACCAAGGCGAATGGTTAACCCGTGCGAACAAACGTACTATCTAATTGTATCTATTTAAAGTTATTATGTCTGATTTGTAGAAGGCAATTTGTAGTCGGACGGTCGGCGCCGCTCTAGTAGCCGGGGTGACGGCAGACGACACATAGTAAATACTATTTCTACAGTACTTTATCTGTTTTGTCTCTTTAATTTTATTTTAAATAATAAATAACGTATATTTTTTTAGTGCGGGCTAGCTACCAATTTAAATTCTACTTGTATTATTAATGCGAAAGTGTGTTTGTTTGTCCTTCGTTCACGCTCTAACTAAGCAAACCAATCGACTTTATTTTTGGCACAGAGTCCGTTGCCCGTGTTTTCTTATTCATATTCATTTTAATTTTCTTTTCAATTTAATTTAATTTTAGTACGTAAGAATGACTAACATTTATTATAAGATCATTACTAACAAATTATGGATCATAGTAGTCCGAAATAAAGGAATTTGATTGTATAAATAAATAATAAATAATGCTGGACAATTCACACAGCATTATCTAGCCCCATGGTAAGCAGAGCTTGTGTTATGGGTACTAGATAACTGATATACATAATACAATACATTACATAGATAGATAGATATTTTTTATTATACATAGAAAACGACCAGAACACCCGGAACAAATATCTGCAGATCGTACACACAATTGTTCCGAGGCGGGAATCGAACCCGCAACCTCCTGCGTCGCAGGCGGACCTTCGTCCACCGCGCCACATTGGTCGTCATACGTATAGCCTCAAGCTAAGCAGAGCACAATTAATACAAATAAATTATGATGAAAGCGACATCAAAAATGCTCTGCAAGTGTACAAAAAGCAGAGATGATCATCTGTATGATCTGTACACTAGGCCGCGTTCTCGGTTCGACTGCAAATCTAATCTGTCCGCACAGTCTCGACCCCTGACAGTAAACAGAATTCATCCCATCCGCGCAGCCATGGCTTTTATTTTCTGCTGCGCTGTGATAAACTGATTATGCAAGTTCTATACACTTTCCTTTTTCTCGGTTTTGCAGCTTGTTACTTGTACCTGCGAAAGACTGCAGGTAGATGCTGGATGCGTCAAGCTGAAGACAGGGCCCTATGGCGCTCATTGGGCCTATGTCCAGCAGAGGAATAGAGGCTGATGATGATGATGATGACGAAGTAAGTCCAAAAAATCTATACTAGTAACTATTGTATAGGCAAAAGTAATTCTGTTTCTCTTTCTGTGTGGTACCTTTCACTTTTAACCGGATACCAATGAAATAAGGCAGGAAGATACAGCTTGCGATGTCGCGGCCACAAAAATTAGTACGTAGGTAGGTGTTCAAAACAGTATCTAACTAAAGTACTTACCTAAAAGTATATTTATTGCTTAGTTAGGTACATGTTAAAATATGTCTCAAAACAAAAAAACTGTTCCAATGTAATTTGCCCTTTATAGGCGTGCAAAATTAATTTACATGCATTTTAACAACTAGATTATATAAAAAAAGAACACTTTTAAAAATAACGTTGAAAGGAATCAAATATCATGTCAATGTCAATTATAAACAAAAATGAAAGAAAAATATTCTAGGTCAATACTGCTTCCATACCGCACTTTTATGTTTTTTGATTAATTTGTAAATTTTTACTATATACAAACATTTTCTTAATATTATTAGTAATGTTTCTCGTTGTATATTGCACAATTAAGTTCCATTCGACAGAGATGAAAGATACATTAACAGATGCTACTTCTACTACGGTAGTGTTTGATGATAATGCTGATTTGTTCTATTCGTCAATACTATTGAATTGAACAAACGTGCATTGAAAAAGGAAAAACTTAAACAACCTTACGTGACATCATTCCATTCGCGCCGTACTCTCTAGAAATTATTGACGTCAGTACGTTGTGGTGAGGTCATCCATACCGCAATCCTTGAAAACGAAAGTTTTCAACCAGTGCGTGACCTACGGAGCTGAGACGTGGACACGATAGGGCTGGTCTACCATTTCAAAGTCGCTCAGCGAGCTATGGAAAGAGCTATGCTCGGAGTTTCTCTGAAGGATAGGATTCGTAACGAATACATCCGACAGAGAACCAAAGTTATCGACATACTGGTAGCTCTAAGGAATTAGCAAGCTGAAGTGGCGGTGGGCCGGCCATATCTCGCGAAGAACCGACGGCGGCTGGGGCAAACGTGTTCTTGAGTGGAGACCACGACTCGATAAACGTACTGTAGGACGCCCTCCGACCAGGTGGGATGACGATCTACGAAAAACTGCAGGTAGATGCTGGATGCGTCAAGCTGAAGACAAGGCGCTATGCTGGGAGGCCTATTTCCAGCAGTGGACTATCATAGGCTAATGATGATATTGTGGTTAGGAAAATAATTTGGTTAAGCTATTTTCATTGACCACATTTGTATCTAGCTTAAAGCATTTTAACCTAGCTGTTTCCGTGCTCAAACCTGTCACCTGTATCTTGTACCTATTCTATGTTTAATTTTATTAGAAAGTATCATAACAGGTTGTAATATTTTTGTTTGTTGTTTTTTGTTATTTGAATTCTCATTGAAAGAACTTCAACACAAAATCTTTCATTCTACAGGAGAAAAGTAATATTAGTATAACTGTTTGACTACCTTAATTAATTATTGACATGACATACCTACCTTCCTTATTAATGAAATTAATTTTGATTATTATAACATATATAAATTCTCGGATAACTACGTTACCTACCTATACATACTAACCTATAGTATTGTTATTATGTAGGTACCCTTACAGGGTACATGTACTACCTCTAAGCTAAATGACATCTAAGCTAATATATTTTGTGACAATGTATGTATGTGTATGCAATAAATGAATATTATATTATGTATTGCAAAAAAATATATTATGTTGTGTTATGACGACCGATGTGGCGCGGTGGGCGAAGGTCCGCTTGCGACGCAGGAGGTTGCGGGTTCGATTCCCGCCTCGGAACAATTGTGTGTACGATCTGCAGATATTTGTTCCGGGTGTTCTGGTCGTTTTCTATATATAATAAAAAATATCTATCTATGTAATGTATTGTATTATGTATATCAGTTATCTAGTACCCATAACACAAGCTCTGCTTACCATGGGGCTAGATAATGCTGTGTGAATTGTCCAGCATTATTTATTTATTTATATATGAAATATAATATAATACATAAAATGTTTGCCGTCACTCGGGCCATGTTAGCATTTTAACGAAACATTCGAATCTGTTCAAATAAAGGAATTCACTCTAAGCACTCGATCTGAAAAATCACTCATTTTTTAGAAAGTCATTTAAAAACATATCGACTGCCCTAAAAGTAGTGTATATTGTTCACATCAATGAGTATTTATTAATTGACTAGCTGCTGCTCGGGGCTTTACATTCTGTACTATATGACCTATAGGATACCGTCTATCCCATGGGAATATATGGGATAAAAAGTAGTCTTTGTCTTATTTTGGGCCTGGAACTACATGTATCCGAAATCCGTTCTGTACTTTTTGCGATAAAGAGAAACAAACATCCATTAATCCATATATACAAACTTTTGCGTAGATAACATTAGTAGGATATTGTTATGACATAATAAGCGCTGAGTATTGGTTTAAAAGTTTATTCTCTATTCGTAGCGAGACCTGATATTTTTAACTTATTGCTTCTCCTAAGCGGTTCAACTTTCAATTGATATCATAATTTTATTTAGACTTTTATTGCCTCTTATCCGCCTGAAGCACCAGCCAGGCAATCGGATCCGCAGCCGCAATGTACAAACTTGAGCAATAACTCCACCACCTACTTTATTTAGATAACTACAGTACTACTATACTCCGGGAGCAAGTGACAGATTTTCATGACCAAGTCCCTCCCGAGTAAAACTTCGTAATATGTCCGTCAGCTGCGATTCCGTTGGTGGGTTGGGCAGTGGCAGCGAGCGATGATGACATTATTCCCATGGAATAAGGTTCAAATCAGAATTTTGGAATATGCGAATTTTAATTTCTCATTTGAACCTTTTTCAGTAAGTCATCGCTGCCACTGCCCAACCCATCCACGGAATCGCAGTCGACGGTCACGAGTATTCATAATATTAATCCCTAATGCATTTTACGAATGTTCGCTCGGGAGGAAATAATTGACCCAATTCGTACCTGGCTCCCGGAGCACTAGGTTAGAGGATCTACATAAAGGTCTTGTTTATAAATAAGGCGATGATGAATGGTGTTAGGTATGAGAAAATTATAAAGTGAGTATCCCATAACAAAAGCTCTGCTTAGCTTGGAGCTGGATATTGCTGTGCATTGTCCAGCATTTTTTATTTATTATTTATTGTACCAACCTACATTGTTAAATAATAGAATCAAATCATATATACATATGTCTAAAATTATATGTAAGTATTTGGAATTAAATAATTTATCTCATATCAATATTGAATACATATCGCCTACCTAATTTAACGTGCCAAATTAAATTTCTGGCTTCCGAAATTGAGGGGAATCCCCAAATTGGAGTTACGAAACAGGGCCGATATACGCGAGAGAATATTTATGTTAAACTAGGCAGGTACCTATTTCTTTTGTTTAAGGTACATATGTCAATAGGCAAAAAAATTCTAGGTGGGTAGGTACCTAGTTAGTCTTCAAAAACACAGTTGCCAATAACAAAGAATCATTATCAGACGACCGATGTGGCGCGGTGGGCGAAGGTCCGCTTGCGACGCAGGAGGTTGCGGGTTCGATTCCCGCCTCGGAACAAATGTGTGTACGATCTGCAGATATTTGTTCTGGGTGTTCTGGTCATTTTCTATATATAATAAAAAATATCAATCTATGTAATGTATTGTATTATGTATATCAGTTATCTAGTACCCATAACACAAGCTCTGCTTACCATGGGGCTAGATAATGCTGTGTGAATTGTCCAGCATTATTTATTTATTATTATTATTTATTTATCAAACAATCCAATGCTTTTTCCCAAATAACACACACTAGGATGTTCTTTTTTTCCATATGTATGAAGACGATTTACCTCCACTGTTGGCAGAATAATCTATACTAATATTATAAAGAGGAAATGTTTGATTTTTTGATTGTAATGAATAGGCTCCGAAACTACTGGACCGATTTTTATTTTGACGAAAAATTATTTCACCGTTGGGAAGCTACACTATCCGCGGTGAACATATGCTATGTATATTATATTTTTAAAAAAGTTAGGGATCCGTACTAAAAGCGTGCGAAGCCGGGAAGGTCCGCTAGTTGTTAATTATTTCTCTGAACTTTCCTTCAGTTCTTTCAGAGATATAATTGATTGATTTCGTGTGGTAGTGTCCGTCATATTGTTTGAACAAGGGCAACAAAAAGACTTGTGTTCTGGTAGTCTTTCAATAACTAGTTATACTGTATAAATATATATATACTGTATAACCTACAGTACATACAGTAGGCCTAGATGAAAGGTTTTTTCTGAGACTGTACCTACTTACGTTTTACTGATACTGCGAGTACGTCGTACTACAAGTCATTATTTTCAGTTATTATTTTGAAGGCTGAATTTTCTTAATATGCCAGTCCCGTTATACAATCACAAATTATTTTTCACTTCTCTTGCTCAAAAAGTGTATCATAATAGTGTAGCTTAGCGGGCCTAAAACTCGAGTTTAATACCTCGGGCTAAAAAGTATTTTTTCTTTTTAATTTTTGTCTAAAATCATCAGCCCGTACAAAGCATTCGTTCTTACATAAAAACTCGACTTCTTGGTGCTCCGTTAATCTTTTTTTTTGAAAATAGAACCGTCTTGGTGATGTTTTATGAAGGTTGATTCTTCCCTTCACGGTAGAATGCGAACTGTTTCGTTGCGGGTTAAATAGAGATTTAAAAAAAAAGATTGGCGCTATTTTGAATTGTTTTATTTTCTCGCAATCGAAGTGAAAAGTAGAGTGTTTTACTCGGGCCAAAACCACCCATTATAACTACTCGGTCTTGTATGTATAGGTAGGTAACGTACTCCCTCGCTACGCTCGGGAGTATAACAACCTCGTATATAATGGGATGGTTTAGTCCCTTGTAAAACAATCTACTATACTTTTTCTAATATAATCATTATATCATTGTGTACAAGGCCGTAGCAGCCGTGCACAATGGGGTGGAAAGTAAAATTTGAACTAAACCTAATTCGGCGAGATTAAATTAAAATCATCGATTAATTGATTCCTCAGTGAAAGGTAGTAATTATAATTAATTGTAGTTTATTTTGTTTCTTATTGATTGACTGTGTAATTTTAGAATTCGTAATATGTAAAAAAATGGTAGCAATCTAACCGAAAAATAAGTTAATTCTTAGAATATCTGCTTACCCTCATCGTACATATATTCCGGAAGTTCTATATTAATAATTATGTTTTGTAAGCAGTTAATTAACCAATTAGTTTGCCTACTCGAATTCAGATGAATCAATATTTGCGCTGGTACGTATCCAATACAAACAGTTCTAGAACATTCACTTAGTAAAGTAATCCGCGGATGTCATGGGAGGCGACCAAAGGGATCCAGAGAAAGGGCAGCAGCATTCTTCTGTGTATTGTGAACACCGCTTTAGTGATCGCTAATTTGCTTGGCAAGTGTGGTGATTATGGCTAAACCCTCCTTATTTTGGGGAGACATATTGGGAGGATGAGTGCTGAGGTCAGGTACATTGGTATTTTTTAACCGACTTCAGAAGAGGAGGAGGTTCTCAATTCGACTGCATTTTTTTTTGTTACATCAGAACTTTCGACTGGATTAACCGATTTTGGTGATTCTTTTTATTTGGTGCTTCCCGTGTGTTCCCATTTCAATCAATATCCAGTTGTGACAGTGGCATCTATGTGAAAACCATATAAGTCTTAAATTTGCATTAAGTATGTGCGCTACAAATGGACGAATATCTCAATATCACGACAACCGATTAAGATGATTCATTTTCAAATCTAAGTTTTAAACCCATTTTCTTTACTTAGGAACTTGAAATCGGTTTATGGTTTTTTATAACACCAAATATTGTATGACTATATAGCAAACAAACATGCGGTCCGCCTGATGGAAAGCGGATGCCGCAGCCTGTGGACATTACATTGTTTTATGAAGTTTATGTACAAGAACACAAGATAAAATGTTCCGGCAAAGATAAATTGGCATAATATCGTACTAAACTCTGAGTTATTGTATCGAAACACCTTCTTCAAACCCTGTCGATGAAATTAGGATACTTTACAACTTCGCAATGTTATACCTCCGCTGTTTTATATTATTCTAATCGTTATAACGGTGAGATACGGTGCTTATTCCCTTGTTGTTTTAATTTTTACTGGCAAGGAAGTTTTGTTAAGAAATGCGGGTTGGACTTGCTCGGTAATATTTGGACATCTTTGAACTTGAAGGGATGAAGGTGAAAGGATATTCTTAAGATGTAATAGGGAGAAATGATTTAGGCAAAGTAAAGAACGTCAAGAGATCTAAGTCGTTGCCAGATGTACAAATTGAGAGCTGAGGAAAACCCCTTTGGTTTGGAGTGTCAAAAATACAATATTTTATTAAGGAAAAAAATGTTACACACTCCATTACGTTGAGTAGTGCCTTTAATTATCATTTAAGGTACTGCAAAACTAAAAAAATTAAGATAAGTGAAGATTGAATAAGAAAGCTTGTTCTAAATTCGGATATATTAATCTACGGTTGTACAAAATGCAATCATACTGATATATTTTCTCCCTTGCGCTTATTATATTACTTATATAGGTTCTTTATATTAGCGCTTACCTTTGCCGTTGTGGTGGTCCTCACTCTGGCGGTCCGAAGAATTCGGAGCTAAGTCATCACGAGCTTGAATAATGATGGTGGGTCTTGACAAATCCAAATCTGAACCGTCCGATGAAAATTCCGTGGATTCTTCTATCCGAGCTAGGGAAATTTCCGGTTCTATGTCGGGATATTTAGCATTGTAGTTTGTATATGTCTCAGTGGAGTTTTCATCGAAATTATCATTTGTAGTAATACTGTTAACATCAGATCCTAACCCAGACATATCTACTTCAATATCTCCGCCTTTCTTTTCAGTGTAATCACTATCTACAACGTTTTTTTCCGTGTGATCACTATCTCCAATGGTTTTTTCGGTGTAATAATCAGTTTTAGGAGTTCTGTGCGGTTGAAGGGTTATTGCGTATTTATATTCGGTTAATTTTGGTCGTAATTCTGGCTCATCAGACTCTATACCTGCTTCCGTTGTGTACATTGGTCCAGTGGTCATCGTAAACGATATGTCAGTAGTAGGGAAATAATTATCGGTACTCATCGCTAGAGTACTCATTTTTTTATTGGGACTATATTTAGATTGAGGTATATACTCCTCGGGAATGCTATTGGACTTTTTCTGTATCTTGTTTTTATAAAATTTCTTAGGCATGAATAATGTAGGTTCTCCTTCTTTTGCGTCTTCGGGTATCAGTGATATTCTCTCGTTCCTTGTTTCTACCGAAGTAAGTCTAGCAGCTTTTCTAGTTGTCCGCTCAGTTGTTTCATCAGTATCCGTATCATAAGACAGGTATAACTGAGGAGATTTAAATACAGAGAATTTGCGTTGTTCACTTGGCGATTTTCCTGTGGAAACAGTATTTGTAGTTGATTTTACAGTAGTGACCAGTTTACTTACTGGCTCTGGCTTGTATTTATCACGGAAATTTGGACGTTCTTCGTATTCTTCGTAATCACTCATTATTTTGCCTCTAGGTTTATGGTGTAATGATTGCCTATATTTGTCTAAGTTACTACGTGCATTATATCTTTCAAACTCTTCTCGTTGTAACTCCTCTTCTTTGAATTTCTCGGATATGAGTTTTGATTCTTGCGCGTGGCGTTCTTTAAGGTCGTCAACAGAATCTAGTATTTTTATTTTTTTGACCTCATTTTCCCTATCCTCTTTTGCTTGTTCTGCATAAGACCTGATTTTGTCTGCAGTATCATAATAATCGTTCATAACGTAATTTGTTTTAGTTTTCTTACGTTTGGCCTGTATTTTCTCTGTCGTGGTTGTGAATTTGCCATTTTCATCTTGTTTGAAGGGTTCATCATAATAGCTATTATCTTGATTGTCTTTGGGTCTTTTAAGTTTGTCGTCTAATGATTTTTCATGATTATGAATTATTTTTTCATCAGTTTTATGAACATCGTAATAATCACTAAATTCGTCACTATTTTTGGCTTTATTACTTGACACTTTATTTCTTTCTGTTGTATGAATAGCTATCAGAGGGTTTCCATCCTGTTTTTCATCTTCTTCTTCACTGTCAATTGACTTTTGAATTACCTCATTTTTGACGACATTTTTTGGCGCTTGGAAAACATTGCTTTGTTTTTTTAACACATCTATGCCTTCGATGTTTCTCAAATCAAGATTTTTTTGTACTGTTTTTTGATTTTCAAAATCTAACGGTTCTCTATTTAAGTCTGACCAGTCCTTACTTTCATAATTTCCATCGCTGTTATTATCAGAATCCCCACCTCCTTTTTCATAATAATCGTCAGATTCTTCAAAGATAGATACTTTGTAATTCAAAGGTGAAGCCAGTCTCTTTTTTACCTTTTTCTTAGTGGCTCTAACTCCGTGTTTTCCTAGATCATTGCTGCCGTGTTTATATTCAAAGGCATTTTCCTTAATGGTCACACTTTTATGATCACTCACTTTTTCTATGCTAAGTCCGTTGCAAGTGATAACAAAAACACTTAAAATTGCGAGTTTGGAAAGCATTTTGGAGGCACCAGAGTGCGAGTGGCGCCGCGTCTGCGCTGGTACTGGCGCGGATTCATAGATCTACTATTATTTATATTGTTTTGTAAACTTTCATTGTGATCTTTATTGTTAATGTAAAGATTAGTGTGGATATTCCTGAAGATATTAGAATACGAACCTACCTATAAGGGTCGGATTTCACAAAAAGGCAGCGGATATTAATGCAAAATCTCTAATTAAATCCAACAACACATGTCTCAGTGGTCATGTTACAGCTCGGTATTTTTGTGTCATTATATTGTCCCTTGTAGGGAAAACTCGCTACCTAAGCTATATCCCTTCATTACTCATTGATTCCTTCTGGTATATATTATATCAGTTGTCCTGGATTGTAAGTGTCATCCCAATAGCTGCTTGGACGAACGAATGTTTCTTCTTTTCTTTATTTTTTGTATTCAGATAATGTGTTTAGTGTTAAGTTAGAGTTAATCTTAGGTTGTAAGATGCCGATTTAATGTGTATATAATGTATTTTTTTTCGTATGAGTGGTCTGCCACCCGTGTTGACACGAGCCAATGGTTCTGTCAGAAAAACAGCGTTGCTCTACTTCTTGGTGAGAAGGAGAGCAACATTATGCTGAGACACGACTTATTGGTTCGCTTTGTAGAGTCGCTTGTTGCTGTTTTTATAGATACGTAGTTAATTTTTATAGTTTTATGTTCTTATTTATTTTATAATATGTAGTAACAAGTTGTACCTACTACAGTGAATCAATAAATATATTTTCTTTCTTTATATCATTTGTTATTTTTATTTAAGATTAAGAAACAGGTTAGTGATCGTGATTAGTAAATATTTTATTATTATTATTATATTATTTTAAGCCATTATTGTCCCACTGCTGGGCAAAGGCCTCCCTTTTCTCCTTCCACTCCTTGCGATCCAACGCTGTAACAGGCCATGATGGAAGATGTACCTCGAGCTCGTCATCTAAATAATTTATTGATTGTGATATTTTTTTATTGATTGCAGACAGTGTCAAGGGGACGCTTCCGATTGGTATTGAGCTTCCTCAAGATTGTTTGCAACATTCAGCAGTCAGCTCATCTGTTTCAATTGTTAATACTTGTTTTAATAGTAACTTTCTTTGTTAATAAAGTATTTGAATTAAAAATTGATTGTGAATACTAGGTCCAAAGACCTGGTATTCGCATTACTAGAATTTAAGTATGTACGAAGTATTTTGATACTTCGTAGATAATTAAACTCTAATAATTCGCAGGCGCATCCATATTATTCCTTTCGCGTGAGAGACAAGAAATCGACCAATACAATTCTAAGGCAGGCTTCGCCAAACGAGTGTTGGTGAAAAGGTGAAAAACATCTGAAAGGGTTATTGTTTCCCTTATTGTCCTATTGTTTCTGCATTTACAGTAACACAGAAACAATCCTACTATATGACAATAAAAATATTTAATAATCTACCAGAAGACCTAAAGACCCTATTTGGAAACTTATTCAGTATTCAACTAAAAAAATGGCTTCTAGGTAAATGCGTATTCCATGAATCAATATTTTAATTACAGGGACTTAGAGGACTTTGAATATGTTCATTGACATTCATTTTATTTAAGACTATTCTGAATTTTATTGTTATATTTTTTTTTTATTTAGCCTGTTTCGTCCCACTGCTGGGCAAAGGCCTCCCCCAAATCTTTCCACTCAGTGCGGTCACGTGCGATCTCCAACCAATCTCAATTTTTTATTTATAACTTAAAAATATAAATTTTAATATTGTTTTAATTGTAAAATAAACATTTGCATGCCTATGTAAGGTAGAATATAACTGCACATAATATGATACATTTAAGACCTACTCGTACATTGTAACATATATTCTGGCAAATAAATATCTTTATGTTTGTGTCACTTACCCCCATGATAAACTACTTTATTTGCCGTTTGTTAATTATTCTATGCCTGTATTTTGAACCTGTGTCCAAATAAATGTTCTTCTATTTCTATTTTAAAAACTGTGTAAATGAGATGTCTTAGAAGTTTTAATCAGGTTTTAGTTCTGATTTTGCTAATAGAAGAAAAAATAGATTTGAGGCTTACGACTTGTTGTTTTTTAGTTATGTATCTGCCAAGGTGATACTTGCTACTTATGTATCTAGATAGGTATCTGCCTGCAGATCGAGAGCCGAGCCTCGTTCCACTTCAACTCCTTCGAGTCAGGAGACAATGAACTCTAGATTGTCACCACCAGATCAGTCACCTGATGTTTAGCGTTACGGTTGCCATGCACTACAGTGCGTAGTCAGCCGCTCTAGAGTTTGGGCTTAACACTTAGGGAATAATCGAGAGGATTACAAAGCCTTTATGCAACCAACTGACGACCTCTGTGGCGCGGTGGGCGAAGGTCCGCCTGCGATGCAAGAGGTTGCGGGTTCGATTCCCGCCTCGGAACAATTGTGTGTACGATCTGCAGATATTTGTACCGGGTGTTCTGGTCGTTTTCTATGTATAATAAAAAATATCTATCTATGTAATGTATTGTATTATGTATATCAGTTATCTAGTACCCATAACACAAGCTTTGCTTACCATGGGGCTAGATAATGCTGTGTGGATTGTCCAGCATTATTTTTTTTTTTATTTATTTTATTAACTTGTGTTAGTTGGGTAAAGCCGAACAAAGATGTGTAAAAATCAGCCCGAGACATAAGACGATAAATAAATAAATAATGCTGGGCTATCCTACATTTTAGACAGCATAATCTAGCCCCAAGCTAAGCAGAGTTTGTGTTATGAGTGAAATGAAATGAAAGTTTATTTCTTTAGGCTTACAAATAAGCACTTAGACAAGTCATATCTTATACTATTCATTATTATATTGATGTTCACTTAAATTTTTTGTCCACCAGTGGAAGAAGTGAGAAGAAACCACTAGTATGTTCATAGCTTATGTGTCTAGTACATATGATTTGCATATCTGTAAATCGTTAGATTTTGAGTTGGAGCAAATCTCGTTCCAAGCTTTTTTATCTTCTAGATAATCTGATATTTTGTAATAAGCCTTTTTACAAAGAATATGCTTCACAATTTTTTTAAATTTATATTTAGTGAGTTCTAGATAACTGATATACTATACAATATAATATATAGATAAACATTATTTATTATAAGAACATAGAAAACACCCCGAGCAAAATATCTACAGATCGTACAAATATTTTTCTCACGGCGGGAATAGAACCCGCAACTTACTGCGTCGCAGTCGGACTTTCGACTACTGCAGCCATGTCCTATAAACAAAACATAGCAATACTCCTTGGCTTACGCTCATAAAGCAGCTCTTTACAACATAATAGAATAGAAAAAACCTGAGGAAGATCTTACTACAGGTCCTACGAAGTAAGGTGTACTAAACATAATGTTTTTCGAACGAAACGCATGTGCGGCGCAACACAACCGCTGTGTAGAGCGGCAGCACGAATGGCTTAGGTTAAATTAAAGATCGCAGTCGTCGAAAAAAGGTCGCAGTCAAAGTGTTAATTTCCTTAATTTATGAAAACACAAGATTGAATAACTTTAATTATTATTATTGTTCACTACACACATACGTCTTATTAAGACGTCATCATCAGCCTATATCAGTCCACTGCTGGACATAGGCCTCCCCCAATGAGCGCCATTGCGCCCTGTCCTCAGCTTGCCGCATCCAGCATCTACCTGCAGTCTTTCGCAAGTCGTCATCCCACTTGGTCGGAGGGCGTCCTACACTACGTTTACCGAGTCGTGGTCTCCACTCAAGAACACGTTTGCCCCAGCGGCCGTCGGTTCTTCGCGAAACATGGCCGGCCCACTGCCACTTCAGCTTGCTAATTCTTTGAGACTTTTATTTTAATTAAGACGTATTCCAATTTAAATATAACTAAAAACAAAGACAAAAGGAGCAAATTCAGCATATTGCTACAATGCATTAGTGTGCAAGCCAGCGCTGTATTTCGTTATTATTTTTTCACCTGTGTTCTCGAAGTTATAGGTACAGGCAGCCACATCCAAGTTCAGATCTAAGCATACATAGGGACAGACAGACAGCGGGATGTGACTTTGTTTTATACTATGTAGTGAAGATATGCAATGTCGATTGGATAAATGAACTCTGAGCCGGCGTCGCGAGTGCTGCGACCACGACCCACGGCTCAATTTTGTTCTAAATCTTGATATTTCCACATTACAATACAATACAAAAATACTTTAGTACACCAGATACAGAACATTATGAAAGATATTACATGTGACAAGTACAATGGGCGGCCTTATCGCTTAGAAGCGATCTCTTCCAGGCAACCTTTGGATGGAAAGAATTATGTGAATTAAAGAAAGGCAGGGGGTGTACCAAGGATAGAAGATATTACACATTTTCCAAATCCTGTTAAAAGCATCTTTCTACTACGCTAAAACATTAAAGGGACAAGGTATTGCACTTTGTCCAAATCCTGTTTTCGATATCGTACTAGGGAACAAGTTATTGCAGCCGACTGTACCTACGTACCGTATAAAATTAAAAATGGCTTCGTCACGTTTCTCGTTATCTTGTACCTATGGCCAACGGGATTCTGTTAACAGACATTATTCACACTTTCCTTTGAATAAGTAGTTCCTGCTTGTAAAATTGGATGCGGTTAGTTTTATGGTTTAAATTTGAACAAATAGAGAATGTAATTGTTGCTATGTGAATTATCCGGCATTATAGCATTAGGTATCTCTCTTAAATTCTCTCAGCATCAGGCCGATGATGATGATGATGATAAGAGAATTTAAGAGAGATAATGCTATAATGCCGAACAATCCACATAGCATCATTAGCCCCAAGAGGCGCCAGAGGTCGTTTAAAAAGCTAAATAAGTGGGCGTCATTAAGAACAAAATTTAAAATACTCTAATTTAGCCCTAAATACCCTAAATAAAAAGTTTTTATATAGGGTCTAAAATATATTATTGAAGGACCGCTCCTAAGCAAAGTTGTTTATTAAAACGTCTGTTTGTATTTCGCTCCTGTTTTACAATGGTGCTTGAAAACACCTGCACATTCTGACCTAATCCTAGGTCTATTTATTAAAATATTTTTATACAACTGTAATATCTACATATTTATTACTCTGCGCCGAGTTTTCAGGGATGTATTCAAGCTATATACTTAGGTATCATGTAGCATGTGTCAATTTGGCTACATCTTCTGGTGGCCGAGAAGATAGGCATTTGTGAATTCAGTATCTTTCTTTGTGAATAATTGAACTTCCATATTTGACAACCCCGGTGGTGGCGCAACGGGCGAAGATCAGCTTGCGACACAGGAGGTTGCGTATGATTCCCGTCACGGGACAAATGTTTGTTCGATCTGCGGCTATTTGCTTCCGGTCTGGATCAGTCATCTGGTATCCATAATAAGCTTACTATTAATTATATGTAACGTTTCTTCTTTTTTTAAGTTGAGGTTGTGTACAGAAGCTTAGTCATAGATCGAATGACCTTGAGAGTTCCTTTGACATACATATTTTGGGTATCAACGAAGTCCTAACAAAGAAATGGTGGGATAGCCTTGGAAATTTGTATAGCGGTTTTGAGAATTATTTCTGATTCTAACTTAGATTAGACATTTATTGCCCATGACTTCATTTATTGCAGCCTTTTTTACGACGGTGGCGACGGTTACTTCCTACAACGGTGCCGCGGCGGCGGCGAAGTCCCATTCTTGGGTCGCACCACAGAGGCTGGGCAGTGAATGGCCTTAGTTAATACATCACACTTTGCCACGTCCTGAGTCCGCCCGCCTGCATATTGGTCAGTCGAGTGCAGATAAACGCGATATTTATAACTTTATCGCACGATTTATGACAAGTAATCCCTGTATTGATGTTTAATATTTATGAATTAAAATGTTTTTCACGTGTTCCAAATAAGAGTAATGCGGTAGGTAGTGTAGGTAGGCACATGGTAAACACCAAAATTGTATTTTTAAAGCTTCACATGTAAAGTGCTAGTGAAATCATCCGATAGAGAACCAACCAGTTACCTAACGTTACCGTCAAAGCGCATGCGGCAGTGAGCCGGCCATATATCGCGAAAAACCGACAACCGCTGGGGTAAAAGTGTTCTTGAGCGCAACTCGGCAAACGTAGTATGGGACTCCCTCTGGCCAGGACTACAGGCAGATGCTGAATGCGGCAAGCTGAAGACAGGGCGCTATGGCGCTCATTAGGGGAGGTCATTAGCCTATGTCCAGCAGTGGACTAATATAGGCTAGATGGTGATGTAAAGTGGTGTCTTTTCTTCGACTTTTATCCAACTAACACGATATGACGATAGAGGATGCCGTAAACTGACGTCGTCTTTATGCGGCGACAAGCGGCGAACCGACATGAACTCGACACTAGGAGTGGTCAGTGTCAAGAGATAAGTATTCAACCAACGATGATAATTAATATTATTGAAGGTTTTGATAACGCGGACGAAGAGACAAGATTTTACATTAAATTCCTGACTTTAGTGAAAAACCTTAAAATTATACGTTATTATAATAAACTCAAACTCAATAGCATTTATTACTTTAGGCATACAAAATAAGCACTTCAAAGTCAAATTTTATACTATTCATTATTATCAAATATTTTTTTTTTTAATTTTAATGTTCACTTCAATTTTTTATCCGCTAGTGGAGAAGTGAAAAAGAATGTGATGTGATTTTCAGCGTCTACCATAATCTTTGTTTATTTAAACTCTCACATAAAACAATGTAAACTTAACTAAACTTTCAAAATCGCTAACAGCTACTGAAAGGCAAATTCTGCAATTTACAGCACTTTGTTTGTAGACCGAATACCTATTTATTAAGTGCATTAAATTAGTACTGATTAAAATGACAGAAAATAAGAGTATATACTTATAACCACTCTTAAGGTTCCAGTTAATATTAAATACTATGTATCCTATGTATACAGGGTGTCCTGAAAGTCAACTACAAGCGAAAAGTTAACCACAGGTGGGACTGGTCTTCTCATTAGCAAGATTTGTCTCGCACATATGAACGCCCTGATTGATGAAGTTAAATGAAAGCTAGAAAACGAACAGACTAAAGGTGCCTACGTCGCTTCTTAAGTTAGTCTACATAACGAAGTGACAAAAATAAAAAATATCACTTTATTTCCATGTCAGTAATTACTGATTTATTTTAAGATATTATTGTACAATATATCTTATTGTACATTTATTGTATTGATGGAAATAAAGTTTGTAATTTTGGATTTTTGAATGGTTCACTAGCGACATGAAGCCATCCAAACAATAGAAGAGTAGGACGGGCGATGAAACCCGAGTTTTATTTCCTAGAGAGCTTTGTAGTGCTCGGAACGAGATAAATTGTATACTATAAATACTTTGGTTTCATTTCATTATAAAAGGTCACAGTTAATATCATCATCAGCCTATAGCAGTCCACTGTTGGACATAGGCCTCCCCCAATGAGCGCCATAGCGCCCTGTCTTCAGCTTGCCGCATGCAGCATGTACCTGCAGTCTTTCGCAGGTCGTCATCCCACCGGGTCGGAAGGTCCTACACTGCGTTTACCGAGTCGTGGTCTAGACTCGAGAGCACGTTTGCCCCGCAGCGGCCGTCGGTTCATCGCGAGATATGGCCGGCCCACTGCCACTTCAGCTTGCTAATTCTCAGAGCTATGTCGATAACCTTGGTTCTCTGTCGGATGTATTCGTTACGAATCCTATCCTTCAGAGAAACAGTTAATATAATAAATGCGAAAGTTTCGATCACAGATATCAGAAACAAACTCAACTCTATATGCGTTGTGCACACAACGCGAAGTAATGTTTTTATTTTGTTTACTGTGTGGGCGTGAGCTTCTAATGCGACACTAGGTTTCGTTACTTAGGTCATAGGATTGGCATCTCTCTAGATCTCTGTGGTTTAGATCAATGGATGGATTTTTTTTACTTCTTCGCGCCAAAATACTGAACGGAAGGGCTGAATTTTTGTATAATTGTAGCTACATACCCGGAAACACACATACCGTTCCCATGGGATAAAAATAACCGTCTCCATAGAAACAACGCGTGCGAAGCTGCGGGCAGAACTAGTTTCAAATTATTTGTACACCTATTTACCTGTATCTTTTTATGACTAGCTTCCTTTTGCGGCTCCGAACGCGTTTTACCAAGATAAAAAATCTTAGTTAAAATTTCATATCGATCCATTCAAAGTAGTTTGGTAGTCTTAACCCAAGGCCCAAACATCTCACAACAGTAAAAACTTTAACCCCTAAAATAATAATATGATTCATCATCAACATCATCATCAGCAGCCTATAGCAGTACACTGCTGGACATAGGCCTCCCCCAATGAACGCCATAGCGTCCTGTCTTCAGCTTGCCGCATCCAGCATCGCCTGCAGTCTTTCGTAGGTCTTCATCCCACCTGGTCGGAGGGCGTCCTACACTACGTTTGCCGAGTCGTGGTCTCGTATACAATAAATACTTTGGTTTCATTTCATTATAAAAGGTGACGGTTAATATCATCATCAGCCTATAGCAGTCCACAGCTGGACATAGGCCTCCCCCAATGAGCGCCATAGCGTCCTGTCTTCAGCTTGCGGCATGCCGCATCTACAGTCTTTCGCAGGTCGTCATCCCACCTGGTCGGAAGGTCCTACACTGCGTTTACAGAGTCGTGGTCTCGACTCGAGAACACGTTTGCCCCAGCGGCCGTCGGTTCTTCGCGAGATATGGCCGGCCCACCACCATAATATGATTAACATATACCTTACATATATGTAAATAAGTAAAACTTCTAAATTATCCTTTGATAATATTTTATCTTTGGCCGTCAATGCTAACAGTATCGTATTACCTTACAAAGGAGAAAATAACTGTTTTACACGATGGAACATATTTTATGAAAGCACTACATAATTTCCTTTGGGAGATTGTACGTTTGCCTGCAGTACATTGAATACTTACCTTGACGACCGATGTGGCGCGGTGGGCGAAGGTCCGCCTGCGACGCAGGAGGTTGCGGGTTCGATCCCTGCCTCGAAACAATTGTGTGTACGATCTGCAGATATTTGTTCCGGGTGTTCTGGTCGTTTTCTATGTATAATAAAAAATGTCTATCTATGTAATGTATTGTATTATGTATATCAGTTATCTAGTACTCATAACACAAGCTCTGCTTACCATGGGGCTAGATAATGCTGTGTGAATTGTCCAGCTTTATTTATTTATTTATTTAGTATAATATGTATGGTACCTACGATCTTTGCACGTGCAAGGCGTAGGTACATTTTAAAGGCGATGGTAGTTCCTTTGTAACTGTTGCGTCCTCTTGCGCATTATTTATTTATTTATTAACACTTTGACAGCCAAGCATTTTATTTATTTCCAATCTCTGACAGCCGATCACGTCCCCGGTCCGTGACAGTTTTTTTTGTTAGAGGCGCTGATCACGTACTGCGTACGTGTGTGAATTTCAATACTGTTTACTTTAAAACAACGGCCTGTAGGCGTGATCCGCGTCACGTCAATGCTTAGATGAATATTTAGGCATAAAATAAGCGTCACGTGCGTAGTACGTGATCCGCTGTCAAAGTGTTAAAAGGTCACGCTAACAGCGTAATAAAAAAAATTATTCATAGAAACAAATTAGTAATTTCGTCATAGATAAATGTAGTTAATTTTAATGAGTAGTAAATACCGTAAAAGCATTCATCATCGGCCAAAGTTAGTCCACAGTTGGACAAAGGCCTAGGATAGGCGTATGTCCAGCATAAGTGCCGTAGCCCCCTGTTTTCAGCTTGCCGCATCCAGCATCTACCTGCAGTATTTCGCAGGTCGTCATTCCACCTAGCTGGAGGGCGTCCTACACTACGTTTGGCGAGTCGTGGTCTCCATTTCGTAAAGAATGATTAAAACGACTCTATCTATCTAAATAGTTTTTGGGTTCTTCTACAAATATTATCAATGATTTCGTTTCTGATATGTTGGTGACACTAGTAAAAAAAGAAAGAGCGTCGATGTACCCTAATATGTAGATTCTTTTTCTCTTAGCTTCAAAGAATATCTGTCCAAAATAATTTAAGTTAAAAAGATATAGGTACTCTTAAGTAAGAAAATCTTTTCTCTCCTCTCCTATATGGCGCTCACTCACAGCGAGCACCTATTGAAATGTTACATTACAGGCGAATGTAATGTAACATTTCAATAGGTGCTCGTTTGCGAGCGTTACGTTGCAATGAATACTGCCGTATCCTCACTGGTGAGCATTTTTCTGTAGATTCCAACAATACCAGAACAATTCCCATTCGATTTTGAGCATTCTACTGCAAAAAAAAACAATCAAAGCACGTGGTAGAGCGAAACAACCAAATAGCCTCTGTTTTATCCTACTAATATTATAAATGCGAAAGTTTGTAAGTATGGATGGATGGATGTTTGTACTCACGTAAAAACTACTGAATGGATTTTAACACTTTCACTGCGATTTTTTTTCGACAACTGCGATCTTTTTTTTATAAAAAATTCGTGCTGCCGCTCTACACAGCGGTTGTGTTGCGCCGCACATGCGTTTCGTTCGAAAAATATTACGGCTGTGCTGAGTCACAAAGATCTGTATTTTCTCAGACGCTGCGCTAGTGTGCATTTACGCATATTAGTCACTTGTAGAAAACACATACCGTGTGATTTCAGCAATCAAATTGTTAATGAAACAATAATATAGCTTATACACCAGAATAACACATAGGCTACAATTTATAAATATATATTGTATATTATCCAAAATATCTATCACCACTCGGGTGAAACTGCAGGGCGCAGCTAGTACAAAATAAATAAAATCTACTAGATAACATGTCATATAAGTAAAGTTTATATGACATGTTATCTAGTAGGTACCCATAACACAAGCTCTGCTTTTGGACATTTGGGATACCTAGATGATGCTGATGATGGATTATTATTTATTTTTAGCCATTATTATTCCACTGCTGGGCCTCCCTTTTCTCCTTCCACTCCTCGCGATCCAACGCTGCAACAGGCCACGATGGAAGATGTACCTCGAGCTATATGGATAAGCTAAGCATGATTATTTATTTAGGTATAAGTAAGTTACCCAAGTTCGAAATAATGAGTAATTTTGACTCGGTAATGCTCGATGTACCCTCACTGGATTGATGTTGGTAAAGCTCGAATCTGAATGTTACATTACACGCGAATGCTCGCGGTGAGTAAGCTTTCTAAACACGAAATGTAAAGTGATGTTAATGTAAAACTCAACATTCGTTTACTTTATTTTTTAGTTGATTGTAGGTACAAGGACTTGTGGATACGTGACCTGCGTAGACAATTATGATTTCTTTGAGAAAACCACTAGATCTGAGAGATGCCAAGAAATATATTTTTTAGACGAAATATAAAATGAAGATCAAGATCAAGATTGATATGGCAGATGGTTCATTTGCTGTGAAGTAAAATTGGGTAGGGACTTGGTGAACTACGGATTGTTGTCGCAAGCTTTCTCGACAAAAAACATAAAAGTGAATGCAATCGCGACGAACCAAATCTGGAGACCCGCCCCCTAATTATGTAACTGCGACCGGTTTGCGACAGGCGTAAATTAAGCAATCAGTGCTGTCAAACGCCAATTTTGACCAATTTTGACGTTGTAGCTGGTGTCAAACTAATACAAAATTGACGTTTGACAGCACTGATTGCTTAATTTGCGCCTGTCGCAAACCGGTCGCGAGTTACATAATGACCCGGCCGTTACCATTTGTCGAACACATATCGACAAATGTCAAAACGGGTCTCCAGGGTAGAATAAGAATCTAGGCTTACCTGGGGGTCTCTAGGAATAAAATTATTATTTTGTAATAAGGTCCCGGCTTCGCCCAGTGGACATTTGTGTCATTAACATTTTGCGATGAGCGTAGAGTACCTAAATGTATATCAAATTAATTTTTAAATTTATGTCTATATCATAGTATGTTATTCTGTTATACCATGACCTATAATTGAGTAGAAATTCGGCGTGTCTTATTTATTATTATTTTTTTGGCAAATAAAATCTATCTATCTATTCAAGCCATAATTATCTACAACAGTCAACCAGCCCACATCATCATCATCATCAGCCTATAGCAGTCCACTGCTGGACATAGGCCTCCCCCAATGAGCGCCATAGCGCCCTGTCTTCAGCTTGCCGCATCCAGCATCTACCTGCAGTCTTTCGCAGGTCGTCATCCCACCTGGTCGGAGGGCGTCCTACACTACGTTTACCGAGTCGTGGTCTCCACTCAAGAACACGTTTGCCCCATCGGCCGTCGGTTCTTCGCGAGATATGGCCGGCTCACTGCCACTTCAGCTTGCTAATTCTTTGAGCTATGTCGATAACCTTGGTTCTCTGTCGGATGTATTCGTTAGCCCACAACGTACCTACATATGTAGATGAACACGAATTGTTTCAACACTGTTTCAGGGCGCATATACTTTCTTAAAACACATGCCAGAGACCACGTAGCATAGCCCACCGGATCGCACGACTAAGGCTGGGCAGTGAATGTGTTAAAATTAATAGAATTCAGCGAGATTCGATGCTGACTGTACCTACGCGTACGAGAAGTGTTACCTTGTAAATAAAACATGATCTCCCTTAATTATAACCAAGCTTAAAGAGCTGGTGTTATTAGACAAAACAACAATTTACACGCATAATGTTATCTTCATTAGGAGAAAATTACAAGTGTTAAGGTGGTATTATTTACTCTACATACGTATTTTAAACAGTATCAAGTTCTATTTGGTAAAGTTTCTACATTTTATATAGGTAATTATGTAATTAGTGATAAGAAATTAAATAATATCCCAAACATTTTCGATTTCAGCTGGGACTCGAACCAGAGACCTTCTCAGGAATGGTCTGACTATTTTTTTTATTTGGGATATTATTTAATTATATTATATTATTTAATACCCCGAATGGCCCTGGCAGTAGTTATGCTCTAAGCTAATAATATTATAAACATGAAAGTTTTTATGGATGTTTGTTACTCTTTCACGCACTACTGAACGGATTGGACTGAAATTTTGCATACTTATAGGTAGTTCCAGTCCCGGATTAAACATGGGCTATTTTTATCCCATAAATCAGTTCCCGTGAGATATATATAATCTTAAAACTTTTCCATAGAAACAACGCGTGCGAAGCCGCGGGCAGAAACTAGTAATAAATATAATTACTGACGTTGATTCTACAGTTGATTGAAGTTTTCTTTACAAAATTCCCAAATATTCGCATCCCGAAAGTTCGCATTGTGACAATGTGAAAAATATGAGATTTTTAACATCCCTCTTAACACTAAAACGTTTCAAAGAAATCAGGACAGCTGAATGTAATCTCTCGGCATATATTGCTAGAATACACGAAACGTTAGAGCGGCTTGCTTTGCCGTGGTCGAAGTCATGCGAGCACAATTTCAGATAAGGGTACGTAGGTAACATGAATCTAATGCCTAATGCCACACTACAAAGAGCCTCGCTCATTGCTAAGAGCCAAGGGAATTGATGACTAATCCTAGCGCACTGACGTATATTGCATACCAACAATGCCCGGGTTGCACACGGGCGAAGCCGTCCCGGGTTGGGAATTCGTTTCACAAACATTTTCCTTTTCCCCCCTTCAAACCTTATAAACCTACCACTTTATAATAATAGTACCTAGAGACTATGTAGTATTACACTAGAGTACACTAGTAGTTAGCGTTATTACTTGTGAAAACGATTGTCCGAGGAAGTACCATTACCAGCTCAGTTGAAGGCTTTGTTAGACCATTAAAAAAGGTTATATACTATAGACTCAAAAGAGGCAATGGCACATATGGTCATAAGGCCGAAATATTTAAGCCTTGGTATGCGACTAGATACTGGTAGGCTATTTAAAAATTTCTACAAAAAGGTACTGATAATAATACTAGTTAGCAGCACAAGACGTAGTAGAAGGTACCTTGTTAACCCTTCTGGATTTTTCTCGTGCCTTTGACACGATTAATACCACGCTCCTCTTATCCAAGCTTTCCTATTACGGATTCGATCACAAAAGCATTCAATTGTTTTCAAGCTACCTTAGTCATCGTTCCCAACTTGTAGAAATCCGTACGAGTAGTGGTTTCATTTCAACATCGGACAATATGCCTGTTTTACGTGGTGTGCCTCAGGGTTCAATCTTGGGACCCATACTTTTTATTTAATTATATTCAGCAGATATAATAAATAGTATTAAAAATTGTAACTACCACATCTACGCTGATGATCTACAGCTTTACACGTCATTTAAACCTTGCAATGCAGAAAAAGCCGTAACCAAACTAAATCAAGACTTGGACATGCTGGTAGACTGTTGTGGTAGAAATAGTTTAACTCTTAATCCCAACAAAACAAAGTTTCTGGTGCTAGCGTCCAGACATCAAATTGGTGAGATCGTTAGGCGTAACACTAAAGTTCATGTAAATGGCATCCCAATAGAGCGAGTAGATGAAGTTCGCAATCTAGGCCTTTTGATATCCATGCACTTTGAGAGCTATGTTCTACAAAACAAAATTGCTTTTATAGGTTGTCCGTCCTGTACCAAGTTCGCCAGTACCTTGATACAAATCTGCGCATATCACTTTGTGAATCGCTTATTTTATCGAAACTCAACTATGTTGACAAAATTTTTGGAGAATGCCTACTAAGCCGTTCTCAAAAGCTGGTACAGCGCGTTCAAAACGCCTGTATTCGATACTGTTTTCCCATACCTCGTCGAACCCACATCTCCTCTTATCTATACAACCACGGACTTCTTAACATGTCGTCGCGTCGGATTCTACATTTTGCTACTCTACTTTTTGGAATAGTTAAAAAACAGGTCCCAATATATTTACATTAAAAAATTGTTTTCTCTAGTCGCCATATCCGTTTTGCTACACGTTTAATGTGTCCATACCATAGAACGACTGCATTTCGTGGCAGCTTTCGTTTTGCTGCCACGAAGTGTTGGAACAATCTTCCGCTGCCCATTAGAAATAAAGTAAAGTAAAGTAAAAGTAAGTAAAAAGATTTTTATTTTGTCAGAACAGAACAGAGACTCTTATAAACTAAACTTAGATTAACAGACGACAGAGACTGACAAAACTCGGTCTCCACTCAGCATGTGCTATGGTAGAGCAAATCGTACCATAGCGCTGGTCTTCCGTGGAGACGGTGGTGCGCAAGGTGGCCTAATTTAGTGAGGAACCAAACAAAAATATAAATTAATCAACAGATTTTTTTTTGTTATTTTGTTATATCGTTGTTATTAGTGTTTTAATTGGTGATTTGCGTGTTAAATTGTTATTATTAGTGATTTGTGTTGAGTGCTGCACTCAGCACCCTGGCGCCGCTGAAAACCAGCACTGAACTGGCTTATCAATGTAGCATTTAATGCTGAGCCGGTAGCCTTTCTGTGTTCTCGTATTTTAACTCGTTTATTCGTTCCTAATTTGTTATCTTTATTATTATTAGTTGTATTATTTTATATGAAACACAAATAAACATTTTCTATTCTTAGTTAGATTCAGACCACGGATTCAAACCATGATGCGTTAGACATAGTTTGCGCGCAAGTAAACGGAAGCGAGCTCTTTACTGTGCCCTCCAGCAGGACGTCATTACCGGCGCCCGTGACCTAGGACCTTAGGGTCACGCTCTACGGGCGGGTCTGGTCAATGAACATTATCGCCGCGATTGTGACGCTGTGTGTAGACGCTATTACAGCTGATATGGAATAAGTGCCTTTCCATCAGATATCGGCAATTTGGGCATCTCTGAAAACGAATTAATGATTATTCAATGCTATACCTGTATAATTATGTATGTTTAGGTAGTAGGGTAGCATAACCATGGGTAGGCTTGGTGGTAGGCCGGGTCCGTAGCGTTGGAATGGAACCCAATCGAACTAATTGAAATCCTTTAACAATGAGGGGTTTTCCAAAAACTAAAAAACCCTATTAACCTTAGAACTCAGAAAACTATAGATGGCAGGGGTGTTTCGCAGATAAATAATGGTTGTGGCAGTGTGTCATATCAACCTACACAGGGAGAATCAAATATTTCAAACTAAAAGCGCCATCTTGTTAATCAGATAGAACTATTTTATGCCTTTACGTAAGAGCCTCATTGACAAAAATGGATCTAGCAAGAAGTTGAAGAATAATGGAAAAATATACACAAACAATTTGGAAAAACATTTTATTTAAAAACTTATTTATGGACGGAGAAAACTGAATATAATGGTCGCCTTGATGAGGGACAAAGCTTGCTAAAACAAACAATCATCACGAGTATTATACATTCTAAGCGACACTGGAGTCATCAATAACCATATCATCGCTGAAGTCACACTCGCTCCTCCAAGTCCTCTCATCCAACAGGTATTCGGAGACCAGCTCCTTGAACTGGTTCACGTCACAGAGCAGATCGCAGCCTTCCACCTGAAGGTAGATATGTTCTTCGCTCGGGTCGGGTTTGTAGACGGGCTGTGAAAGAAACAAGCTAATTTAAATTCGGAAACATGCATGAAAAATGGTTGCAAAAATAAAAATATAATATTGTAAACTGGTGACTCGACTTTTCTTTGGGTATAAAATAAACTTGGGTACAAAGATGTGGACACAGCATCATCTAGCCGCAAGCTAAGCGCAAGCAAGCTTGTGTTATGGGTACTAAATGATAGTACGCATAGTACCGAACGTCCGCTATTCTTGGTGTTATTTGGGGAAGGCCTATGTTCAGCAGTGGACGTGTACGGACTGGTAACGAAGATAATGATGGTAGGATGTACTCACCAGCACCACATACTGCCCCGTGCACTCCACCCTCCTAAGCTCCAGGGAGTAAGCGGAGGTATACCTCGGCACCCCCTGACTGGGCACCTTCGTCACCGCCATGAAGGTAAACACGTTGATGTCGTGGGAGGAGTAGACCCTGACGGGAGGAGTGTCCTCTCCAGATATGATGCTGGATGAGTAGGTGAAGAACTCGTTGAGGAGAACTCCTGGGGATTAAAGAAGATAAGGTTAATTGCAAAGGTACTTAGAATAGAATACACTTTTTTGCACAAAAGTTGTAAATTGTGAGCATAATGCTAGATAGCAATCTCTAGCTGCTAACCTTTGGGTAGTGTGGACAACAATTTAGTAGGCAGTGCTAGATTACAGAACTAACTTTTACTTATTAACATAATACTCATAACAATACTAAACTACTTAGATAGTACAGAGTATTTTTTTTATTTTTAATATATATTTTTACTCGCTGCGCCCCGCTGCTTCGCCCGCGTAGAAATGTATTTGTCAAATGGTTTATAAACCTTCCGCTTGAATAACTCTATCTATTTAAATAAAACTGCATCAAAACCGGTGCGAAGTTTTAAAGATCTAAGCATACATAGGGACGAACTTCGCGCGGGAAGCGACTTTGTTTTATACTATACAAATACAAAAAAATACAATGTAGTGATTGTTCTTGTTTTTTCCTTATACATATAGTAGATTGTTTTAGTGCCCATGAGGCACATCTCTACCTCACTGCTTCTGCGGCCCCGCAGTCGCAGTGCCTAGGCAGTGACCGTGTTAAGGTACTCACCAGCCATGTATTGCAGATGATCTTCGTCAAACAGTATGCCCAAGGCGGCGCCCGCAGTTTCCTTCAGACGAGGCATGATGTCTGCGATCTCCGGAGTCACCGGGATGCCCAGGCTTTCCTGGAATAGATAGTACTTTATTGCATACTTTGTATATAAGAACTATGTAAAATAATAAAATATAATAATAATGACTAAAACAAATTGATTCAAGAATGAAAAAATATTCTTAAAATCATTTTTTTTTATTAAATAACAAAATAAAACAATAAAAATAAGTTATAAAGTTACAATTGGCGGTCTTATCGCCGAAGAGCCATAAGACCGCCAATTGTACTACCAGACAACCTTGGAATAATTTCATTATATTAATAACGTTCCTGCCCGCAGCTTCGCAGGCTTTGTATTTAGGGAAACAACAAAAAATTTAATCAAGTGTGTCTGTTTGACGACAGATGTGGCGCGGTGGGCGCAGGTCCGCCTGCGACGCAGGAGGTTGCGGATTCGATTCGCGCCTCGGAACAATTGTGTGTACGATCTGCAGATATTTGTTCCGAATGTTCTGGTCGTTTTCTATCTATAATAAAAAATATCTATCTATGTAATGTATTGTATTATTTATATCAGTTATCTAGTACACATAACACAAGCTCTGCTTACCATGGGGCTAGATAATGCTGTGTGAATTGTCCAGCATTATTTATTTTATTTTATTTTTTATTTATAAACAGCAGTGGACTATAGGATGTTAATGTTGCCTTACCTGTGCGACAAAAGCATCGTAAAAGCCAAACGTGAAGACAGGGTAGTCCTTAACCTCGGGGATTCCCGTGACGTTGGCCAAGATGTCCAGAACATCTGAGTAGTCCCGCTTGAAACTCGCTGGGTTTGAGAACATGTTGGCGTTGTAAGTCGTTAGAAACGTCGGGCAGTTCAGCGACGCCATGTTCTGGAAATATACGATAATCACTACATAGTATAAAACAAAGTCGCTTCAAGCTGTCTGTCTGTCCCTATGTATGCTTAGATCTTTAAAACTACGCAACGGATTTTGATGTGGTGTTTTTAATAGATAGAGTGATTCAAGAGGAAGGTTTATAAACCTATTTGAAACAGATTTCCACGAGGGCAAAGCTGCGGAGCGCAGCTAGTAAATAATCAAATGTTTATGATATAATTTGACGACCGATGTGGCGCGGTGGGCGAAGGTTCGATTCCCGTCTCGGAACAAATGCGTGTACGATCTGCAGATATTTGTTTCGGGTGTTCTGGTCGTTTTCTATGTATAATAAAAAATATCTATCAATGTATTGTATTATGTATATCAGTTATCTAGTACCCATAACACAAGCTCTGCTTACCATGGGGCTAGATAATGCTGTGTGAATTGTCCAGCATTATTGTTTTATTTACTAACTAGCTGCTCCCCGCGGCTTCGCCCCCGTGGAAATCTATGTGTCAAATTGTTTAAATGATAAAAAATCCTATGTTAGACTCCTGGTTCTAAGCTACCTCTCCACCAATTTTCAGCTAAATCGGTCCAGCCGTTCTCGAGTTATAAGTGTTGTAACAAACACGACTTTCTTTTATATATATAGATGGTTAATTTTACATTTTTGTTCAGTTTTTGAGACCGCCTTTTAAGTATAAGAATAACTGTATTAATAGGAGGTAACGCTCTTCCTGAACATACATTCGAGTTTATAATATGTCATTACAAACGATGCAGCGAATAAATACACTTTGTGTATGAATATCCCTCGTGAATCCATAGATATGACAAGATTAATACATATTAGCCTTAGTTTTAGTCAACATCGATAAGTCTAGTAGTTTCTCTTCCATGTTGATATGGAAAGGTGAGCGACTTGTTTAACTTTAATTACGAAAATCTGTCATAAAAGCGACAAACCGCGCATTTAATGTCCGTGCTATGTTTTTTTTTATTTATTCATTTATTTACATTTGACTTAGTTGTATACATACTAAAACGTCAAAAAAATTATTTTAAAAACTAAAGTAAGTCAATTTTTAACATTAAACATTCAACACAAAATAATAACAATCTGATTAATAAATTCTAAATATACATATATCTAATAAATTTTATACTAATTATATCAAAAATAAAATTCTAAATACATTATGTGCATGTCACGGATAAAAAAATAAAAAACTTGATTGTAGACATAATATTATTTTCCGCTTGCTTTTGTAAAACAATGCTACATTCTAAAAACATAGAGGGAAACTGTAACAAATTTGTGACGACTTGCGAAAGACTGCAGGTAGATGCTGGATGCGGCAAGCTGAAGACAGGGCGCTATGGCGCTCATTGAGGGAGGCCTATGCCCAGCAGTGGACTAACAGGCTGATGATAATCTATCTATCTATAATCATATACTATCTATACTTACAAAGTCATATTTAACAGGCACTGTAGTATAAGGCACTGGTGTCCAAGGCAGGTCATCGCTCCAGTTATCGCTGGTCCCTGGGTAGGTGGCCGCCATAGCTGCGAGACAGGTCATCTTAGTCCGGGTAGAGTCGGTAGAGCGGAGGTAGATCTCTGACTTGTTGTATTGGGGTGATAGTAGAGAAGAGTAGCGGTCGCGGATGTATTGGCCCAGCTTGTATGCTCGTTGTATACCCACCTGGAAAATTAATTGGAAGAAGTCAGTAGGTGTTTGATGCATTCATTGCACAGCCTCAGGGCGCGCAAGGGTGTGATAATGGACTAGGAAGAGGCGAATATGCGCGTTATGGGTGTTCTGGTCGTTTTCTATGTATAATAAAAAATATATATCTATGTAATGTATTGTATTATGTATATCAGTTATCTAGTACCCATAACACAAGCTCTGCTTACCATGGGGCTAGATAATGTTGTGTGAATTGTCCAGCATTATTTATTTATATTTATTTATTTATATAATGATAAAATTCAAATTTAAATTCACTCAATTGCAAAGCATTAAGCTTGGCTTGATGCTAATTGAGCATTAAGCTTTGCTAGCACAAACATATAATATAATAATGCTAATACGCTGTGGTTTCGATTATTTTGTGGAGGGTTTGATGACATTGTAGCGCGGGAAATTTAATGAACAAGGTAGATTTAGAGTATACCATTTTCTTGGTATTGATTTGTGAATCTGAATCAATAACTAGGGTTACGAAACGGAAATCCATGTCTCTTATAAAATTACCAAAAGTACACAGATAATTACTTTTAATCCAAATATTAATGTCTTTAGTACATACCTAGGTAGGTAATTTCAGTCAATTCTTTCTGGTCATTTACTAAGTTCAAAATAAAGAGTCCATACTTACGCTCGCTTAGCTCTATTATTTCTATGAACAATGGATGCTACGAGTATAAGACCAATTTGTTTAAGTACTTACATCAGTGAGTTGTCCGTAGCCGTATTTCGCTGAGGCAGCTTCGACGGCATCCGGGTCTGTGGTCAAAGCCAGGGTCTGTTCCACCGGGGTCCGGTCTCCATGGCGATGGATCTGAAACATTAAGAAAATAGTCATATTTTACATAAAATTAATTGGAAGAAAACTAAAGTTATCGACGTAGCACCATGAATTAGAAAGCTGAAGTGGCAGTGGGCCGGCCATATCTCGAAGAACAGTCAACCGCTGTGGTAAACGTGTACTTGAGTGGAGACTACGACTCGGTAAACGTAGTGGACGCTCTCCAACGGAATGACGACCTGCAAAAGACTGCAGGGAGATGCTGGATGCGCCAAGATTAAGACAGGAAGGATTAAGGAAGTTTAGTAAAATTGAAACAATACCTTATAAATAAATGCAATTATGATTTAAATGAGGTTTTGAAAAAAGTGGATTTAATACTAATATTATTTACTATTGATTGAATAATAATTTTCTGCTCATCTAATAACCTACTCTTGGTACTATTTGCTAGGCCCTGCTGGGGTACCATAGTGTTTCTTATACATTTAACTAGATACGATAAGACCTACTAATGTACACAATGATACCATGAAATAAATATCATGAATATGAATAAAAATTGAGTAAACTCACCAAAAACGTCTGCACCAGCGTTGTACCATCCGTCACAGAGTCCGCGGAAACCGTCCCCACGACTGCCGCCAGGAGTACAATCTTCAGCATGATGCTTGTTGGAATGATCCGACCGCAATGCTAACGAAACCTGACCACGCTTATATGTACGAGGCGAAAGTTACTGATAGGGATTATTTGCCTAAATTTACGATCGATTAGCACTAGTCACATCATTCGGATTTTGTAAAATTAGTAACATTTGCGTAAAGAATTTCCGGCATTTGATGGATTCGAACGAGATGAAATTTTAAAACATCTCCGTTCAAAGATAAGATACGATTATCGGAGCCGATAGCTACATAGGTTGCTTAAACTGAGAACGAAAAGAGACTACCAATCACGTAATATAATCTTACTTACAACATAAACACTGCTACACACAAAACTATTGTTACATACTGTAGTTTTTAATAAGCGGTAGTTAGTAGTTAATAAGATTGAAGTCTATTGTGTTTAGCAGTTAAATGTAAATAAAGATGTTTTCTTTCTTTCTGTCATTACAATAGGAACATATAGTTTCATGGTTGTCTGTTGACATCAAATAATAAGGTATTCAGCACAAAAACGATAACTAAAGCGAATTGTGTACATAACGCTCACATAACATGCTTTTTTTTTCAGAATGCCGCCGCAACGGCGCCGCGCCTCTTTACAGAAATTGACATTTAAAATGAAAATCCTTAACGATAAGACTTTGAACACTCATAACATTACAATGGGTGCAGATAATTTCATCAAAATTAGCTAAGCCCATTCTGGATTAAGCCTTTTTCAAACAAAATCAGTACACCCAAAGCAATGATTCTACACAGGTCAACGTACCCGTATAACACCCCTATTTATTGTGTCGGGGGTTCAAAACTAATAGAATAAAAGAAATATCTAGGAACTGAAATTGATCCAAAAATCTAATTTTTCTATAGATTTAAAATAAGCCCTATGATTTACATTAATCTTTCAACAAGCTGATCTCCCCGAATTATTTAATTGTTTTACAACAAGTCATAATTTAAGTATTTTATGGCTCGACCAAAAATGATAAGTCCGTATTCAGACCTGCCCACGGCCGAGCCTCCCGCATATCACGAGCTCTACGTGAACAAGCCACACTGTATCATTCAGAACTACACGAACACAACTTTTTAAAAGTACGCATGAGTTGCAGTTTTGTAAAAATTATCGATAAAATTGCTATCAATGTCGATAAAGGTAGGTCCGAGATGGGCTGCAGACTGCAACCGCAGGCGACATTGCGGCTAGCGGCTGCGGATGACCGCAGTGCTGCCTGCGGTCACGGTTGCTTCTATTTCCAAGCACGGTTCGCGACACCACTGGCGCTGCAGGTAGATGCTGGATGCGGCAAGCTGAAGACAGGGCGCTATGGCGCTCATTGAGGGAGGCCTATGTCCAGCAGTGGAATGCTATAGGCTGATGATGATGATGACAAAATACAGGCATATAATAAACTAACGGAAAACAAAGGAGTTTATCATGGGGGTACGCGACACAATAGGGTGGTAGTAAAAAAAAGACTTACCTCCCTGCACCGACATAGGGAATAAATCATAAATTAACTTATTAGCCCCAAGATTAATACAATACGTGTTGACCTGGATCCAAATCTTTATAATATTTCTCTAGATAGCATAGCAATACCGAAATAAAGAAAAACTCAAAACACGACAAATCATGTTAAATATCCCGTCTGTGACAGCCTTTATTATTTATTTACTTTAACCATGAAAAACCATGATAGTTTCAAGAACTTAAGATAAGCCATTGAAAATAAAAAACCATGCGTACAAACTTCCTAAAATCATATCACAGATGTGTCATCGATTAGAGCTGTTAACGATAACGCAAATACAAACTCTAACTGCACAAAATATAATCTCACGTGTTGTACATTACGTCTGCATGCCCCTTTATGGCTATAATGATAGCGATTGGACAATCTATTAAATATTTTCACCTATAATTGGTCGTTCTTTTAAGGGCGTTTACTGTTGAACACACTTGTCTTCTAATCCGTGTTGTTCTGGTATATTTGGTGTCAAATAAATCGAAGCCCGCACTTTATAAGCATAGTTTTTCGCGTTTAATTTGACTAGGAAAGCCAAATAATCGCAAAAAACTATAGAAAATTCTCGTCATAACTTTGTAAACAAACAAATATCATTAATAAAATAAAAACAGTATTTAATAACTTGTCAAAATTGATTTATAAAAACTATTATAGCTCCTTCTTCTTAGAGAAATCCAGGTTTAAATGGAGGGTCGGGGACTTTTGAAAATCTGAAGTTTTTTAAATAATAATTTATTTCCTTACGCTTACATTAAATAGTTGTAACATGCATTCACTTTAGTCTAACACGGAAATAAGCGTAGTATAATAACCTTCTAACAACAGTCCACGAAACTAGACATCAAATCAGTTTTTATATAAAAATAAAATCGTTAAAAATGTCGAAAAATCTAGCAAACATTTTGCAGATTTTTGTTTTTTTTTTTGTTTTAACCAAGAAATGAAATAATGAAAGTACAAAATGATTTATCGAAAAATACTTTTGAAAAAGAAACGTCTTTGGTCAGGATAAAAAAATCAATAATTTTAATATTTGAAAAACTCAGCATAAATTATGGCACGAGTAAAGTAAAGCTATGATATTCTTAAAACTACGAGTGTGAAAATACTGTAATATAAAAAAATTAAATGGATTCAAGCCTTGTAATAATTTGTAAAATTGTATTACCAAAAGTCAGTGAGATTACAGAACAATACTTTGACAAAAAACTATTAAAAAGTTATATCTAACATTTTAAGAAAGCAAACTACAAAAAGAAATATAACATCAACCACAGAATATAACTAGGTATATAGTACTACCAATAACTTTAAAAGTCAAGTGCCACTAACTTACCTGTTCAGTCGAAAAATTAAGAATGATATTAAATCCGATTTTAAGTAGGTGTTAATGTACGAATCTCACGCTGCTGTCAATTAAACAGATAAATTTGTGGACCTCTAAAATAAATTACTTAATGGCAGTACCCATCCAGCCTCAATTACCTAGTTATTTCTACTCTGCATAACATCATCCGCCCAATATTTACAGTGCGCGATTTTTGTGCCAGCATGTGTACAACCGCTTGTCATTACAAAATATTGCACTTAAAATAGACTATAAAGCTAATAAATTATAATTATAATAATTTATTAAATTAACAAAATCGTTGTTAATAAATATGGCAAGAAAATATCATCACTCTTATTTTAATAATTTAAATGTTACGAGTATTCATGGAATGAAATCCTAAAATGTGAAAAAAATACCATATTGGTAGGTAAGCGTAACGATAATAAATAATAGTAACAAAATAATATTTTTAATGGCCGATATAATAAATAATGCTGGACAATTCACACAGCATTATCTAGCCCCATGGTAAGCAGAGCTTGTGTTATGGGTACTAGATAACTGATATACATAATACAATACATTACATGGATTTTTTTTAAATTATTATACATAGAAAACGATCAGAACACCCGAAACAAATATCTGCAGATCGTACACACATTTGTTCCGAGGCGGGAATCGAACCCGCAACCTCCTGCGTCGCAGGCGGACCTTCGCCCACCGCGCCACATCGGTCGTCGATATTGTCCAAATCAATCACATAATCATAAAAAAAATACTTACCATTCCTTTCAAAGTAATGTTAAATAAGAAATAAAATTTTGTCTTTTTGAATTTATAACCTACCTATACCATTATTTTTTTGCATGCAAATTCAAAAACACAAATGTAATACGACTGTCTTTTCTTTAGGTGATTATAAATTAACATAGAATCTATAAATAATAATGGAAGAAAAAGTAACAAATACGTTTATAAATAATGATTATGATTTAAAAATTTACATGTTTTTTTTTATATACCGCTAATTATAATTATAAACGTGACTTATAATTATGTTTTCCGTCAAAAAATAACACTTAGTGCAGGCTAAACGCTTTTCGCCATCACACAGGCTTTTTACTGGAAACCGCCTAGAAAAGTATTCGAATTCCTTAAAACTTCTTCGGCCGGCAGTGTACAGCATACGAGTATCTTTGCGTTGTAGAAATTATATTAACAGCTATGAGTGTTTATTATCAATCAGAGGATATTCTGTGAAATATTTAACACAGCAATCCTTAAAAAACAAAATGGCCAAAAACTGGTCCTGTGAAAAGAATTTTACAAGTTTTAAGTCTTCACTTCATAACTCTATAACTACACGCGTATTTTTGTCATTTTAACTGTACCTAAAGATTTTTTCAAGCGAGCTATCGTCCTAATTAATTATCTTTAGAGGGGCACGGATAGTAACCCTAAAGGCAGTATTAACGATATCATTCGTTTTGTCTCTCCATTTGTTTCCTTGGCGTCAAACAAAACATTACACCAAAGTTACTATGGCATGTCAATGTTCGACCAAAGTGACTATGGCATGTCAATGTTCGACCAAAGTAACTATGGCATGTCAATGTTCGACCAAATACTTGGGAGTTCAAATTCGGTTTGGTGATAGTTATTGTTTACATGGCATCACTAGGTATGAGACTGAACTATGTATATGAATCAGGGTATCAAATGCGCGCTAATTGTTTACATGGCAACACGAGGTGTGAGACTGAACTATATCACATACGCGAGTATAGTCTAGTCTCAATAGAAAAGATCGACTATACATAGAAAGACTTCTGTAGGCTCAGCCGTGATGGCTCAGATTGCATTGAATTGTGCATCGCATGCGTCAAAGTTTCGAAAATGTTTCCTTTACGAAAATTATGTTGTCTTTATTCTAGTTTAGACAAAAGCTTGCCTAGGTTGTACATGGGCAGTCGTAAGTAATAACAGGACGCTACTAGCGAATTAGAGACAAAACGGAGATGTTGATGATGTCTTGTGTCGGTTGGATGCAAAGATCCACATATCTATAGTAAACGTCAGGATTTTACTTTGCGTACTCTCAAATATTTTTACGGATAAAACTTTAAGCATGTCCAAACATCCGATCCTATTCAAATCGGGGTAAACTAAGTGATACGGACGTATAATGCAAGCAGCAGCACTCGAATGTGGGCAAGGAGTGCACGGTGGGCACGGCCCAGTGTTCTAGGCGAGCAGTTCTCACCAGTTTGTGCATTAAACGAAGTACGACATACTTTTACACCTTATTGGCTCAGTGACCGGTTATTTTGGTTGATATCACAAGACTTCTTAGGCATCGCGGTTTTGAACTGTCACTTTCTAGTAGATTCAAGATGGATCCATCAAGATTCAATTCTTTTAATACGCGACCGTCTAGTAGGTGGGAGGTTCGTATGGTAATATTATATTGTCTCACTTATTCAATTCCCTCACTATGTAATAAGCCGGGGTGCATGCAAGGCGTCCATTGACGCCTTTAGCGGGGGCTGGTGTGTGGGCGCGGGGTGGGGCGAGGGGTGCACGGTGGGCGCGGCCTCGGCCCAGTCCTGCAGGCGAGCACCCCCCGCGAGGCGGTGCGTCAGTCGGTGCGCGATACTGAATCCGCCACTGCCTTCTAGTTGCGTTAGGACGATTATTACTTGTCTGTGAACAAAGTAGATTGATTAAGAATATAATATTTTATTAAACACTATATAATATATAGTGTTTAATAAAATCTAGTGCGGGGAACAGTTGATAAGAATCGTCTGACGAGTACATACCTAAACAAGAATAAACAAGCTGGATAATTCATACGGCAAATTTAATTTATTACATTTTATAAGTTATATTACAATTTTGTTTTATAGTCGGAATCCCAGACCTAACCAGCCTAAAAATAATAAATATTCAAATAAAACTTTCCGAGTTAATAGCCTCTTAGTTGACGGTCCCTAATCTCTTTAATTATTGCGATGAAAAGTGCTTTACTCTTGAAATAACAGAGTGACTTTCAGTGGACATTTGGTGTAGAACGGTACTTCCCACCCTGGAGGTTTACTGTCCAACAGTGGACTGTACTGTACACTAACCTATGCAAAGGAGGCACCGAATCGATAGTCTTGAGCTCGCCGCGCGTAGACACCACATTGTAACTCTCCTGACAGTCGCACTTCACGTGGATCCACTTGTCTGTATGTCTGTTCTCCACCATCACCACTAGGCCGGCCCAGCCCTGGAACGAAAGACACCGAGATTATACATCATTGAGAATGAATGTACACTTTATTGCACTTAGAAACATAACAAAATAAAACTTATAATATGGACAGTACAATAGGCGGGCCTTATCGCTGGCAGCGATTTCTCCCAGGCAACCTAGAATAGAAGGATAAGGATATTTGACAAAGTGGCCGAGCAGCAAAATAACACATAATTTGGCGTTCGCATACCTTTTTGCAAAATATTCGCAATTTTTTTTTATTGCGAATATTTTGTTTTTTTAGTTTGCTTTTATTTGGTTTTGACTTGGGATCAGGATGAGGGTAGGTTCCAGATATGTTAAAAACCGAGTGAATGTTAACATGGTACATTGGAATCCCCTTCTTGAACTACTCGTGATTAACGCGTTCAAATCAAATCAAATCGTTTATTTGCAAGAATACAAAATTATACAATGTCAGATCTTATAACTAATTTAGTAAATGTATTCAGCCTGCATGCAGGCGTGCAAATGTTATGCGAGTCAAATTATTATAATTATATATTAAATTAATTATATTAGTCATTATAAGTAACAATTTAAATCTCTAGATATTCGTTCACAGTATAAAAACATTTTTCAAGTAGCCATCCTCTTAACTTTTTCCTAAATATATGTATTTCCATTTAATTCTTTTAGTTCTTCCGGTAATTTATTGTAAATAGTTATGAACATGTTATACGCGTTCACTGCCCATCCTCGGCGTTGCGACCCGCAGGGGCACACCCGCCGTCGCACTAGCTAGGCGATACATATCGGCCATGTGCGTCTTAGGCCATGAAAGTGTTAATGCACGACTCCTTAGTTGCTTTTCTAGGTTTTAACTAAATTAGAAAAAAAGCCAGTTTAAACTAACCTTGGTCAAGTAGTAAGCTGTCATGCCCTGCCTTCCTTCATGCCTCTGTCCTCTTGCCAATGTGAGTCCTGGTGTAAAAAAAAACATTTATCAGATAACCGAACATAAAACACCGACTACGTGGCTCACTACGGCGTCAGCAAGGCCAGCTTCAGCAAGCAGGCCACGAACTGAGGCATGCCTCAGTCTGAGCCAGCCTCACTCCCATGTCTTTAGATAATTCTTCAACTAATCCTTTACTCAAACTCATCAAAACATACTCGAGTTCGGTATGCTCAGTCGATAGTAGGCTTCATCGTCATAAATGACACTGAGATAGTCTCCAAAATTTATTTTTCTCAAAAGAATATACATTCACTTACAGAGAAATATAGGATTATCTTAAGTAAATATGCAGAGCTTATGTTACTAACAGTTGGAGATGTTTTCGTAGGTACGTGACTTACTTACTGCTTTATACAACACAAATCTATACTATGTACTATAATGTATATATATTATATCTATTCTTAAAACTATATCCTAACTTTTAACATTTCTTTACTTCAATTAAAAAAAACACAACGAGTTCGAGTGAAGGGGTTTTTTACTTCACACTTACTTTTGGACACGTCACAAATTGCATAACTAGGAAATGAACTGATCACTTTGATGTTTTGTTCTCTTCAATCTTTTTAAGGTAGCGTACAAGAAACCTTTACCTTATTAGATTACGATCAAGCATAATTATCGAAACGCGTTTCGAGTTTGAGTAGAGGTTAATCGTGGTCGAGGTACGTTTAAAGATATGGGGTCAGTCTCTATTAGTAAAGTTACCTATGATAGCATCGGCCAGTATATGCGCATGCAGCGGCGGCCGCTCGACCGCCAGCGGCTTGGAGGAGTGAGCGGCTAGCACGTGGCGAGGCCAAGCCTCAGACTGAGCCAGCTCGAGGCCGGTGTGCCAGTGGTTGAACGCGAGGCAAACTACGAGGTAGAAGCCTTTCTCTAGCATCTTGTGGCAGCCGACGAAACCCCGGACCTGTGGAAACAAATTATATTTATAGAGTAGATGTTTCCCACGGTTTCAAATTTCACATATCTAGGGGATAATGAGTTTTAAGTAATTTTTTAACATCTTGGGTTACATTATTGGAGTTTTAGTAAGGATCCGTATTTTTTTTTAAATACATATATTATAGCCTATGTCACCCGCGGATAGTGTAGCTGGGAAGCTACACTATCTAAAGGTGAATGAATTTTTCAAATCGGTCCAGTAGTTTCGGAGCCTATTCAATACAAACAAACAAACAAAAAATCTAATCTTTCCTCTTTATATATTAGTATAGATAGGTTAATTTTTTATTTATTTAATTATACTTCTTGCACGAAAAACACAACACTAAACTTATTCTAGAAAATTTATACAAAGGCAAACTTAACCCTAAAAAGAGTTCTCTTCCAGCAAACGTTATTTTACAAAGTAACTTAACAATGAAGCACCTTGATTCAATGACCCAACGATTCTACACTCCATGAAATGTCATACAAACGATTCTACACTCCGTGAATTGTCACACAAACAATTCTACACTCCATGAAATGTCATACAAACGATTCTACACTCCGTGAATTGTCACACAAACGATTCTACACTCCATTAAATGTCATACAAACTATTCTACACTCCATGAAATGTCATACAAACTATTCTACACTCCATGAAATGTCATACAAACTATTCTACACTCCATGAAATGTCATACAAACTATTCTACACTCCATGAAATGTCATACAAACGTGAATTGTCACACAAACTTACTTGTCTCTTACTATGCGCGACCAGCTTCCCAATCTGAGCACTGGATCCTGATTTAGTTCTGAACACAACCACGCATAGGTCCAATTGCGAGCGCTGGCTTTTCGCTGAATTTCTGAAAACAAAATGCAATATTGGTTTTATGATTTTACACTAAAGTGTAACTGGAGCATTTTGCGAGAGAGCTCGAACAGGGAATTACAAGCACCATGTCTATTTTTGTATAAAAACAGTTTTACCATGTTGGAGGCGCATAAGCCTTAGGCAAATTGTAGAGCAAGATCACATAGCTAAATTACAAAGTAGGTTATATTTTGTTTAGGCTGATATTTGCAACTTTATAACGATTGCCAAGCGCACCTTGTGCCAACCCACATGGACCTTGCCAATGAATACATTACCTCTGCCCTTCTTGAAACAGCGTGAAGTCTACTTCAGTGGGCTGCGTGGCGGTGAGCAGCAGACACGTGAGGTGGCGGTTGGAGGAGAGGGGGGGCAGGATGCCTGCCAAGCGCACCTCGTGCCAACCCACACGGACCTTGCAAATATCTATGCAGTCGAAGTATCTGGAACAAAAATAGCAAGAACTTATTAAAATCGAACTTCAGATTGGATATCGATATATCTTGTATAAGTCTTTAAATAAAAAAGTTGTCCGGGAAGATAACGAACTCTAAGCCCGTTCTAATAGGTCTTTGCGTCCATCGCGCATATAAACACACGTAGGTATCTCATTTTATATTATTTTCAAGTTACTGGCTATGTTTGTTTTTAATGTTGTAAAGCAATAGGTTAATCCATTTGTATTTTGGGTTACAGGCTGCAATGCAAGTTGTTACAGACTGTTAGTTAACTAAACAACTCACCTGAGCACATCGTCGAACTGTATCCAAAACACGCCGTGGTCGGTACTTCGCGCATGATGCAATTCTCGCCTCACCTAAACAAAATACATATTTATTTACATTTATGTAACAGTTATTGTTTATTGGGCAAAGAAAGGATTTTGTATTTAAAAGTAATTTAGGGTTTCTTTGGTGAGCAAGGAAGTGCAAAAAGGCAATTCAAAAAGACGTTGCTTGTCTCAAGCCACTCCTTTCAAAAGAAATCATGTAAATATAGCAGAATAGCCGCTACTAACTCCGGCTTGTAGCGGCGTAATGCTGAGACAGGGACCTTGTTGGCCCCTTATGTAACACGTATTTGTTCCTATCTGTATGTTTTTATCTATCTCCTTATATTTTTTTTCTTGTATGTATTCTTTCTTATTATGTAATGTGTCGTGTTTTGTGTTATGGTATGGTGTCAAATAAATATATTTTCTTTTTTTCTTCTTTCTCAGAATCATGAGTGAAGCGTACCGCGGACTAGAGCGGATATCTTTCATGAACTTGTATACTTGTCACAATATAACTACGATTGATTTACTCAGTGGTGTAATTCAAACTATCTTGTGTGCTCTCTAGCTGTGGGCTCGTACATGAACCCTAGGCTGGTGTGTGTACATACCTCCTCGGTCCACCTCGGACAGGCGTGTCCCCAGGCGCCGCGCCACGTGTAGTGTCCCCACGGGTTGCGCAGGCGCAGCAGCCGCGTGGGCGCGCCGCCGCCGCCCAGGGACAGCTCCACCACGTCTAGGACGGAGTACGCGTGGCGGGGGCGGAGGCCTAGGCGTAGGTATTCTTCTTCCTCTACCTGTGGACGATTCAAATCATTTAATCGTACTGTCACAATGCTTTTGCTACATATACTTACGATTTAAAAACAAAGAGTTACAAAACTCAAGGAATATAGGTGGAAAATATTTAACGACATTGGCACTATCGAAGAAAAGCACAGATATCGAACACAAAGGCTGTTAACGCCATCTAGTGACAAACTCCGGAACTACATACTCAGCCGCAGCCATGATGGTTTAGATTATAGATTGATGGCAAACTAGTTCCTGAAGATGACACCGGAGGCGCTGATTCATATTCTGATTCATTGTATATAAGTTGGAACGCCAGGTAATTTATTTCTCTTACCGCATTTACAATTATTACTACTCACAGGTTTTGTTTGTAGAACTTTCATTACAAATAGCCACATAGGTCTACCAAATCTCTACGTCGCCTCGGGGCGTGGTAAAACTTAGGCCGCGGAATTAACGTACTAGTCGCCTCACCCTTTGTATACCGACGACGTAAGGGGGCTCCTCTTCATCATCATCAGCGAATGATGATGATGATGAAAGAAAGATCTACGAAAATCCTATATTAGTCCACTGATGGACATACATGGCTGTGTGGTGTCGGCCGTAATAGAATTGCACCACCCCAACTCTTCCCGTGGGTGTCGTAAGAGGCGACTAAGGGACATACACCGGGGGGCAGGCAGCAGCGTCCCTTGCAGCACACTCCCTATACTGCGATCCCCAAACCGCATGCCCAACGTGGGGATTATGGGCATCAACCCCCCCATGGAAAGATACGCCAAAAGAATGTGGCCCCCACGCTATTCCTGGCCATGGTAGCGGCCAGGGTAACGGCGGGGCAGGGGGTGCTAGGAATCCCCGGGCTACATCAGGCTACCAAACTCTAACTAAACTGACCCGGCTACGTTTAACGGACGCACTGTGTACTTGACCATCATCTAGCGCAGTTGGAGGTGGAGTTAGAGAACATTAAATGGCATGTTCTGGGGTTATGTGAAGTCCGTAGAGAGGGGGAGGACACCGTAACCCTAGACTCGGGCCATTTTCTCTACTTTCGCGAGGGTGATAAAACATCCCAGGGTGGCGTAGGCTTCCTCGTCAATAAGGCCCTCTCTAGCAACGTCCAATAAATCTTCAGTGTGTCGACCAGGGCAGCGTACCTGATCCTTCGGCTGTCCAAGCGGTACAGCATGATGGTCATCCAGGTCTACGCACCGACCTCGGCACACTTGGATGATGAAGTGGAGGATATGTATGAAGACATATCCAAAGCCTTACAAAGGCCCACTTCAACGTTGTTATGGGAGACTTTAACGGCAAGGAGGGCACCCAGACTGGCAACGAATCCCGAATAGGCCCGCATGGTTATGGAGTCAGGAATCACAGGGGGCAAATGCTTGTCAACTTCCTTGAGAAGGAGGGGCATCCTACACTACGTTTACCGAGTCGTGGTTTCCACTGAAGAACGTGTTTGCCCCAGCAGCTGTCGGCTTCTCTTGTTACCTTCATATTCCCCCCTCCGCAACTAGCGCCCATCAGGAAGCTGGCCTGCCTAGAGGACAGCAGCTGTGCCCACACCAGGTCCCGGTCCAGTTGCTCCAGGGGCGCCCCTGAGCCCGCACCGCCGCATGCGCCCCCCGCTTCTTGTAGGGTCACTGATTCGCATGGGGCTCCTGTTATCGTGCATAGACCTGAAATTTTTTTTTTACTCTTGAGTTATTTATTTATTACTAGCGGCCCGTCCCGGCTTCGCCCGGGTGGTCATTTGTTTCAATTTTTAAACTTTTCTCTTATTCCTCTCCGTAAGAACCATCTTCGTACTTCAAGGAATATTCTAAAAAAAGAATTAGCGAAATCGGTTCAGCTGCTCTCGAGATTTGAGCTTAGCAACACATTCAGCGATTCATTTTTATATCATAGATTAACTAGCACGATTATATTAGAACCAATTACACTAGTTAATTAAAATATATTGGAAGAATCATTAAAAATTATATTTTAAATTAAACAATAAGAAAAACTTATAATATTAATTAATTCATATAAAAATTCTAGGCATATAAAATCCTATATAAAATAAATTAATAACAAACTCTTTTTATTCAGTTAGTTATTATTAAAAGCGAATAATAACTAACTGAATAAAAAGAGATTATTAATTTTTAGCCTTTTTCATTTTTATTTCTTATTCATTTTATAATACTTGTATGTAGAAACAAGTCGTACCTGCTTTAGTGAATCAATAAATGTATTTTGTTTCATTTAAAGTAACACCTTTTTTACAAAAAGACTTTAGTTTGACCAAAATCTCTCATGGTGGATATTTGTAAAGGATTTCGTTTAGATTTGGTTTCGTTTCGATTTTTTACACGAATTTTAGGATAATTATTAGGTTTCTGGTGTTGCCATTTTTAGAAAATCTAACAGTATTGGACGGTCGGTGGTTTTAATCTGCACGGAAAGTACACGGTCCTTCCAGAGTCTAGGTTATTTTGAATATGGTCTAAAATGAGTTCATTCGTCAACTTCAAAGTTAAAAACAGCAATAATCTTATTATGTTGGTAGAATAAATGGATATACCTTCAATAGCTCTTCCGGAGACCAAAGCTTCGTAGCACCCGTGGAGTTTCGCCACCGCCTTCTCTATCAAAGGCACCCAGAGTTGTTTTCTTTTCGCCTGAATAATATATCTTTGTTATATTATTTATAATCTACGTACTTATAGAATGTGTACTAGTTAAAGTACACATTAACATAACTGTACTGTGTTATAGAATAAAAATATAATTTAACATGTCATTAGTAACATGTTACGGTGGATAAACAATATACAACATAAACAACAATGGGATTTAAAATACGGGACTTAAGACATAATGTCGTTCTCAATCCCATGCTCTGACTAAGCAGTTTATATCTGAAAATTCCATCGTTCCAGGCTTCGATTATTATTTATCTGGCATTTTATTAAGACGCTATGTAATTAAGCGTTAAATGAATGTGGAGTTATCGACACAAAGAAAATAGTTCCTGTTAACATAATTGCCCTAGCCTTAAAACGTGCGGTTGGGGTAAAAAAGTCGGAACAAATTAACAAGCGGTCGCTCAGGTACGGGTTGCGACCCGGAGCAGGTAGCGTCCCTTCGTTCGCCTCGGTGCACGCGCTCTACAGAGTCGAACCAAGACGTGGCGGCGTCATATACATTACAATTGACCGCAGAATAAAATAAATAAGGTCTTTTGGAATTGTCCAGCATTATTTATTAATTAAACTAGTTTTTATATACCTGAGAATAAACAAGATGCCCCTTCTTACTAGCCGGCAGTAAGTCGTCAACAGTAACGGTCAACCAGCGGCCATCTTTGCACAGTCTCAGCTGGTAGGCGCCGACTCGCGGCTCGCTGCGCACGACCACTCCGCGGACGAGCGACGAGCGCTCCGCGAGCACTGCTAGGGCGGATAGTAGCCAACAGTTGCCGAGTACACCTGTGGGGACATTTGAGACTAATTATCTAATTAAAGACAAAAGCATCGATGAAGATATCAAGGTGAAATTATTTACGAACCATTCCGCGCAAAACTTGATCTGATAGATTTAACGTTTATTTTTATTTTTATTTAGCCTGTTTCGTTCCATTGCTGGGCAAAGGCCTCCCCCAAATCGTTCCAATCAGTGCGGTCACGTGCGATCTCCCACCAATCTCCGAGGAAGGCGTTAAGGTCGTCTCGCCAGCGCTTTCTTGGCCGACCTCGCCCGCGGCTTCCTTCCGGGATCCAGCAGCATTAGCCCACCTCTCGGGGTGCATTCGGCTAATGTGCCCCGCCCACTTCCATTTCAGTGTGGCGGTCTTAACTCCCACATCGACAATACCTGTCAAAGAGCGTAGCATCGTATTCCTAACGCGATCGATTCGCCGGAAGCCCAAGATACTACGCTCCATTGCCCTCTGGAAAATCTTGAGCTTGAATTACGCACCGTAGGTTAGGACGGGCAAGATGCACATATCGACGAGTTTGCGCTTCAGTGTCACAGGAAGTTTCCCCTTCATGTGCTCTTTCATGTACCAGTAGCTCTTCCAGGCGTTGTCGATTCTACGACCGATCTCTTTGTCCTGCCTGTTATCGAAGCTAGCTAGCTGGCCTAATTAAATGTACTCGTCGACGTACTCTATAGCCTGCCCATCTACCGAGACCCTACGTCTCGTGCTGTTAGACATGATCTGTGTCTTAGTTCTGTTCATCTGAAGTCCAACCTCAAGACTTGCTGTGCTCAGATCTTGCAGCATTGTTTGGAGTTCTTGTGATGTGGAGGCAAAGAGGGCAATATCGTCCGTAAAACGCAAAAAGGTTGGTTAGGCGCTTTCCATCGACGTCTATGCCTTTTGTGGCCCATGAGTCGCCTAGCTTCTTGAATACCTCCTCGAGAGTGGCCGTAAAGAGGATTGGTGAAAGTGGGTCACCTTGCTTTACTCCTTTTTGTATCATGACATGAAGGATGGGCCTGAAAAGCTCAATTTTATATGTGCAGTGCTGGAATTGTATATGATTCTAATAAGGTCTATATAAGTTTGTTTAATGTTTTGGGCTTTAAGAGCTGAGAATATTGCAGAGTGTTACTATTAGTATTACGCTATCGAATGCTTTTGCATAATCAACAAAGATTTAACGTAATCTAGAAAAATCTAAAATCAAAGTAAGTCTCTAGAACTAGTTTCGTCTCTCCACGAGACATCTTCAGAACACTATAATCGATTTTGTGCGTGCAACGACGTCCCCGGTTATGCTGTTTCAAGCCAGCCGACACCGACGGACAAAACAACACTTCAACTTAATTTTTTTGTCCACTAGCGGTAGAAGTCAAAGACTGTACTGTGACTGTGTGTAGTAGCGATGGAGGAACTTTACGTCTATTACAGCTTATCTATCTAGCCGGAACACTCTAGTCTAGAGGAGTGCGGTCTTCATTATGGCGTTATATGGTAGTGGCATGTAGGGAACTGTTCAGTTCAGCTCTGATCTGGTCCGTGCAGCGCATGTACCTTGTGATATATCCGAGGGGCGCGGGTCGCGGCAGACGGTCCAGGGCAGGCGCGGGTCTGCCTCCACGTTGATCTGATGCGGCCGCAGCCAGCGCGCCGCCGCCGCGCCGCTCTCGTAAGTGCCGCTGTAGTACAGAGAGCGGGCGGACGCGGGGAATGATTCATCAACGTATTGTTCGCCAGTCTGGGGATCATAGAGACGACACTTTATTTATAGCTACAATTTTATGTAGGAGATGGTAGGCTGTCCAGACTTGACAAGAATGCGACCAAGGCGACAGTTTGGATTAAAATAGAAGCTTTGTGCTACAGTGCCGCTTTCATTCTCGTAGTGAAAGCGACGCGACAGACCTAGCTGGCCAGGATGGGACGGATTGAAAAAGATCCTGGCTAAAGTAATGCAACTTACGGTGTCTAGAGGAATGGGAGCCAGCCTCAACCAAAGCTGAGCTGAGCGGAGCGGAAAAGAGATGTGTTTTATAAAACCAATACAACGTCGTTATTCACACATTTTGTCTCCGCTCAGCTTCAGTAGAGACCACATTTGTATGCAAAGAAACAATAAAAGATCCCGTTAAAATGTGAGTTGCGAAACGACTCTTCTTTTCTCCGCTACGGACATCTCCGCATATCTCCGCTGTAGTGGAGTCTGGGCCTGAGGGAAATTCCTGCAGTGTCTTTGTGACTAGGACTTATCCAATTCTAGCCCGGGGATACCCTCTGCATCTGGCTTCCTTTAGTCAGTTCGCGTTTATCTTGCTTTTCGCATTCAAGATAGTCCTGATATCTACTACTAATAAAATACTTTCAGTCGCCAACCCATCTTGCGAGAGTACGACGCTAAATAATAAATAAACATGGTATTTACCGCTGCACACTGCGCTAAGACCTCCTGCCACTGCGTCCACGCGTGGCTCTCCTCGGTCAGCCGTAGGATCTCCATCGGCAGACTGTTCTGTCGCTCGCCGTCTGAACCCTCCGCTGGACAAACAAAATAACACTTGTACAAAACAAACGGCCTAGTACGAGTCGAAGCGAGGTGAAACACTTTTCTAAACTTGTTATTAATTTGACTGTACGTTATTCGAAGCTTACTTTGTGAGAGGGAGCCACTGTTTCCCGCCTAATATTCAAATTCAAATAGCCTCAGCCAATCAGAGGCCTCGGCCAAGTGTCAGGCCGACCAATGAGCAACAAACGTCACCCCACCACCGCCAAGGCGCGCGTGTCGCGACGCGGACTTCTTTTCTACATTGGCGTCTTGTTTCCCGCCGTTTACGGACGTGCCAGCAAAAGCTAGCACAACCGGTTTGCTAAAGGAATATTCCATAGCATATTTCCAAGTAATAATTGTTATAAAGTTTAAAACTTTGCCTTTCAATTGAAATTTACGGACTTGATAAAAAGTCGAAACTTATCACGTAAGTAATTCTACATATTTTTATGCGCCTTTCGCGGTGCGGTTAGCATTTTATTCATTTGAGCAAAATATGTGTATTTTGTTTTACACCACGTGGTATAATTAACAGCCGCCTTGCAGCGAGTAGCAAGTACCTGGACCACGTGGTTGCTTGCGCCTTAGTGGTGCAGGTAGCATTTTTATTTATAATGTTTTTCATACACGTGGTATATTCGTGATTTTTGGCAATGCCTATGGCTAGTCTTTTAATTGATTTATAATTTAATGTTACCACGTAAATTTTTCGTCTTTATGTTTTGCGGGTAGAAAAAAAATTTTTTTTTTTTTTTTTTTCTTCTCTTTAATCGAAATCCTAAATCTAATGGTTTTCCGTTCGTTATACTACCACAGGCTAGCCCTGTGTATGGTTTCCTTTCAATTTTCTACGGAATGTAACACTTCCGTTTTTAAAGAAAGGTTTTACCTTATAATGTTCATAAAATTTTATTTTGTATTTTAGTATGGATAGCGAATATGTTAGTGATGGAAGCGCAGTAGAAGATCCAGTTCCTGCACCTTCCAGACCACGGAAGCGGCAGTTGAGTACGTCGAGTACAAGTAGTACCAGCAGCTCATCTACGAGTAACTGTAGCAGTAACGTTTCTTCTGCCCACCCTCCAAAGCGTCGACGGCATTATAAAAAGAGGAAGGGATGCAAACGTAAACGCAGCCGCACGAACAAGAAATATCGTCAGCTGGAAAAGGAGCTTCATGAGCTGCGTAAGCTCTTACCCGGTCAAGGTAATGACTGCCAGGTGAGTGCTAATGCTAATCGCTACGCGGATGATTCTGTGTCTATCATTTCGGACATAAGTGGCAGGCTTTACGATGAACCCGAACCAAAGGAACGGGTCTTAGGCCCAAATGCCTCAATTGAAAATAAAGTGTCGCTAAGCATTGAGACAAAACTTAAAGAGTCACCCATTCCTAAGAGCTCTGAATCGCAGCTAAAGCTTTTGAATCAAATTCAGCATTTAGGTAGCCCCGACTGGAATGACCTAAGATATGCGGAAACTCAGAAATTGTATAACCTTACTCCAGGGTTCACAGATATAGAAATAAATGACGAGATCGCTGCTTTTCCGTCCCCTGGCTATCTCATACACGCCGATAGGGCGTACGCTGCTTTGACCTTGTGCATCTTTAAACAAAGGGACGCTTTGCAGGCATTGTGCAACGAATTCGTGAAACATTCTCAGGAAATTACACCCGATAGCGAAATTTTGAACAAAAAACTGGTAGAGCTTGTTTCTGAGGGCGAATTCCAGAAAACGTCAGCAGATATGTTACAGTTAGTATGTGGACATAGGGCTGAAGTGTTGGAGATGCGAAGAGATTCCGTAATTTCCCAGCTAAAGGACCCACTAGTTAAATCCGCGCTGCGAAAAATACCACCGACGTCCTCAAACCTTTTCGATGCTGAAAGGTTATCAACAGCTCTGGAAAAAGCAGGTGGAGTGAATAAATGTTTTTGGCCTGCAAAGCGTCGATTACTGACCTCGCAGGTCACTTCAAACAGAGGTAGCGGCTCCTCGCGGGAGCACGCAAAACCTATGAAGCCCTCGCAGGGTTTTCGACAACCAGGTTGTTCGTACGGTGGTTACCAGGCGCCCTCGCAGGGCCGCACTGACCGGTACTACCAAGAACATGGTTTTGATTCGGCCGCACCGAATCGTGGGTCGTTTCGTGGGCGTGGCCGTTACCCAAAGTCACAAAATAGACAGCAGAACCAGACCAAAAATTCTCGAAAAAGACAAACCGCTTCACCATCCAACAGGGGTAGAAGCAACAATCACTCGCAACGTAAGTATTGACGAGTGCTTCAAAGCAGGCCGTCTGCTCCAGTTCCTACACCAGTGGAAACGCCTTGGAGCCCCGATACCAGTTATAAAAATTATTTCAGGATATCGCATCCCTTTTTGCCTGAAACCTCCGCTCATACATCCTACACGGCAAAAGAATCCAACAACTGTTCCAGATTTTACAGCGATGTCCGAAGCCATCCTAAAAATGAAGAACGACGGAGTGCTAGAGCGGGTTCTCCATCCGTCTCCGAGTTTTCTGTCCTCCATATTCCTGGTTCCCAAAACAGACGGCACTGCCCGCCCAATTTTCAATCTGAAAGCTCTAAATCAATTTATCTTGACCAAAAAATTCAGTCTGCTGAATGTCCAGAGTATACCAGACTTCATACAACCAAGAGACTGGCTATGCAAGATAGATCTGTCGCAGGCTTACTTTCACATAAGTGTTGCCCCGAATCACAGACGATTTTTACGCCTAATTTTTCAGAATCAATTGTGGCAAATGACATGTCTCCCTTTCGGTTTGAGCACGTCTCCCAAGACATTTGCCACAGTAACAAACTGGGTTGCGGAAACCCTCAGAAATCAAGGAATACGAACCTTGGTGTATCTAGACGATTTCCTAATTGCACATCAATGCAAAAGCACTTTAAGTGCTCATGTTCAGATTTTCATGGAAAGATTAGAAACATTAGGTTGGATGATAAATTACGAAAAATCTGTCCTGATACCAACACAGTCTCTGGTGTATTTAGGGATTCAGTGGGATCCATGGACCAACCAGAAGTGTCTTCCGCCCGAAAAAGTATCTGTGCTAAGGTACAAACTGACAAGTATGTTAGAGCACTCGCATACAGATCTCAAAGAGACGAGGAGTCTGGTGGGTTTCTTAAATTTCGCAAGCTTCACTATACCGAAAGGTCGCCTACACTATCGCGCCCTTCTGAACCTACAAAACCGGTTACTAAAATCGGAACGAAAATGGCAAAATATCCCCAGGGCCGTCAGGGACGATATAAAGTGGTGGCTCAAAAGTTCCCAAATCTCCTCAACTATTCACATAGCACCTCCGTCTCACTTTCTCACGACGGATGCCTCGGACCTAGCGTGGGGGGCTCGACTAGACAATTTCTCGCTAACAGGGTTTTGGTCAAAGTCAGAAGAGCTTCTGCACTGCAACCAGAAAGAAATGCTTGCCATCTTAAAAGTTTTAAAAGATCATCATCAGCTCCTGCGATACAGCACAGTACTAATTCAGTGCGACAACCAGACGGTCATTACATACCTCCGCCACGAAGGCGGGACGAAGTCGACCGCTCTTATGTACCTGACTTATCAGATATTTCAGATCCTAGAAGAGAATCAGATTCAGATAAAAGCATTTTACATTCCTGGTATATACAACAGCCATGCCGACCATCTATCTCGACTGCGTCTCGACCCAGAATGGCACCTCCTACCCGCAAGCGTCAAGAAAGTATTTACCAAATGGGGCACTCCAGTAATAGACTTATTCGCCTCCAGTCGAGCGCATGTAGTGAGCAGTTATGTGTCACTGGACCTGAACGACCGAGAAGCCCTTTTCCACGACGCGCTCTCTGTAATTTGGAACTATCCTCTTGCTTGGGTATTCCCCCCACCGTTCCTAATACCCAGAGTTTTATGTCATCTCAACAATGCACAGGGAATGTACCTGGTAGTAGTACCACGTTGGCACAAGGTCTTCTGGCGAGCCGACCTGAAGAACCGTGCGTTAGCGCCCCCCTTTACAATTCTACACCTCGACCAAGCCCTGATCGATGTCTCAACGGGTCTTCCTCCTCCAAGGGTACAGGACATGACTCTCGAAGTGTGGAAATGTGGGGGTGGTCAGTCAAATTAAGTAACTGGAATGACACTCAACTTAATCTCTTAAAAGGATCATGGCGTGATTCTACAAAAAGAACATATAATGTTGCCTGGAATAGATGGTTGAGTTGGTCAAGACAACACAAGATAGATCCCCAAAATCCCAGCGGGGATGAAGTTGCTAGATTTTTATCTGATCTCCACCTGATATATAAATTATCTTATGCTACAATTCTTTTACACAAGTCTGTTGTGTCAACATTTTGTAGTCCAGACAATGCGGGAAAAATAGGTTCCCATATTTTGGTAAAACAGGTATTGAAATCTATTGCTCTACAAAAACCTCCTAAGAAAAAATCACCTATTTGGAACATAGACAGTCTCGCGTCTTACTTGGGCACGTATATTGTTCAAGATCATATTTTTCATGTACAACGACATACTGCTATTATATTACTGTTATGCTCGGGCCGTAGGATACACGATCTTACTTTGTTAAGGATAGATTATGATCATCTTAATCATACTGATGACGGGTCTATTGTGTTATGGCCTATTTTTGGATCCAAAACTGATTCTTCACACTACCAGCAATCAGGCTGGAAGTTTTTTTCAAATCCAGAAAACAAAAATTTAGATCCTGTTTTTTGGATTAATAAATGCGTTGATATACTAAGTGAGCAAAGAAAATCCGCTAGGATTGATGATTTATTTGTTTCTATAAGAGGTGAGCCCAGAGCAGCTTCTAAAACTCTTATTTCGGGATGGATTCGATCTTTATTTAAAGACGCTCGTATAAGTGCCACACCTGGCAGCATCAGGTCTGCAGTTGCGTCAAAGAACTGGTTTGATAATATGCCAATTGAAGAAATTCTTTCTAGAGGAAATTGGCGGTCTCAAAATACTTTTTGTAAATTTTATAAAAGAACCATATTGCCTGTATCTACCAGTTCATCTGTAACTAAATTATTTAAGCCTATTAATAATTAATACCTAATGTCTAACCGAATGATTATTATGTATACATTGATCACTTATGGAGAATAAATAATAAGTTCTTGTATGGTACATACAGTATTTTTATTTAACTAAGTGTTTCCTTCACTAGCCATACTATAAGTTATCATATACATTAATGTTCACATTGGCGTCAGGGTCACCACCACCACCAGGCTATAACAAACATCTCTCACAAAGTAAGCTTCGAATAACGTACAGTCAAATTAATAGAAGCGTTTTACATAAAATAAAACGCATATTAATTTACTTACCTTATTCGAAGCTTACGCTTTAAATTCTGCCTGGTGATATTAGACGCAATGAAGAAAAGAAGTCCGCGTCGCGACACGCGCGCCTTGGCGGTGGTGGGGTGACGTTTGTTGCTCATTGGTCGGCCTGACACTTGGCCGAGGCCTCTGATTGGCTGAGGCTATTTGAATTTGAATATTAGGCGGGAAACAGTGGCTCCCTCTCACAAAGTAAGCTTCGAATAAGGTAAGTAAATTAATATGCGTTTTATTTTATGTAAAACGCTTCTATTTTTACATCTAGGTCTACAATCTGGTTCACTACTGTAACTCTATTATTTAATGCATAAATGTGATTGTAAACTGCTTTGTAAACTATTACAATAAATAAATAAATAGAAACTTCTTAGTCACAAGATAGTCGGGTTTGAGAGATGTTATTTTATTTGTTTTTCAGTTTAGCAGAAAATTTGGAAATAAATAATAATACAAATCTGGGACCGGTATTTTTTACTAGCGCCCTCTAGTTACCATTGCTGTAGCTACTTACGTTCGTCTTCAATATCGAGCGGATGTCGCTGCGCGGCGGGCAGTAGTCTCGCGCGCGCGGACTGACACATGTCGCAAGACACCGCGCTCGCTGCGTTCACGAACGTACATTCCGAGCACGGCCATTCGTTCGCGTTGGTGGCGTTCGCATTGTTGGAGCGAGCTTCGGATCTGGAAGAAAATAAAGTTATGGTTAGACATGTTTATTTATTCTCAAAATTCGATTACTGAGAACTTAAAAATTAAACAAATAAATAAATAAATATTGTGTCCTAATGCGTAGTGTGATTGTAACTATAATGATAAATAATGTAATTATTACGCATGTGGATAAATATACAAAAAAGATAAACACGTACTTAGGTTCGGGCGGGGGTGTTTTATGTCGCGACCCGCGGCGAGGCAGCGCAGGTGTTAATCTGGCATTTCTTCTCGGCGACGGACTGCGAGGCGCTGAAAAACATATAATAAAATGAAAAAATTATGTTCTAGCTAGATTTCAAACGTTATTTCAAATAAATGCTTAATTTTTAACCAACTATTAAAAGGAGGATTTTTTAATATTTGTAACTTTCGACGGGGTAAACCGCCGGGTGATTATGTAACTCGCGACCGGTTTGCGACAGGCGTAAATTAAGCAATCAGTGATGACGTTTGAGGGATTGTTCGTTGGAGTAAGTAGGTGAGTAGCTGAAGTGGCAGTGGGCCGGCCATATCTCGCGAAAAACCGACGGCCGCTGGGGCAAACGTGTTTTCGTTCAACACTACGTTTACCGAGAACAAGACTCGGTAAACGTAGTGTAGGACGCCCTCCGACCAGGTGGGATGACGACCTGCGAAAGACTGCAGGTAGATGCTGGATGTGGCAAGCTGAAGACAGGGCGCTATGGCGCTCATTGGGTGAGGCTTATGTCCAGCAGTGGACTAATATAGGCTGTTGATGATGATGAAGTAGGTATTGTAAGTAGTTAACATACCCGCTGCGCCGTTCCCATCCACAGTAGAAACGCCGTGTTTGGGCACGGGAGGTGTTTTGCAAGCGAGGCAGTAGTTAGCAGAGAGAGGGTTCTGTAGGGTACAGGATGTGCACGACCTGGGGGTCAAATATTACATTAGTATCGACGCAAGAGTAATCACTACATAGTATAAAACAATCGCTTCCCGCTGTCTGTCTGTCCCTATGTATGCTTAGATCTTTAAAAATACGCAACGGATTTTAATGCGGTTTTTTGTAATATATAGAGTGATTCAAGAGGAAGGTTTAAATACCATTTGACACATCAATTCTTACGCGAACGATCCACGGGGCGCAGCCAGAATTATACAAGTTAAAACTTTACCTAAAGTTTGAAAGTATGGTTACAGGAAAATCATATCACATTAATATATAATAAATGCTAAAGATGAGATCGATGGACGGATGTTTGTTACTTCTTCACGCCAAAATACTGAACGGATCAGACTGAAATGTTGCTTAAAAATGTTCTATCCCATGAAACAGTTCCCAAGGGAACAACCTTTAGTGAACGTTCCCATAGACACAACGCGTTCGAAGCCGCGGGTAGATACTGGCACTTAAAACGAAAATATTTACTAAAAAACGTGGTTATCTACTAATTTTAAATGTAGGTACAAGATAGTATAATATATAATAGTTGTTACCAAAAGGAATGCGGCTGCGGCTTGGATGCTGCGCAGGCGGCGCACACCGCAGCACTCGTCTCGTTGACGAGCGTGCAACGCGCGCACGACCACGTCTCAGGGGCGGTGGGGGTCGAGTCTGTAATAAATAAATAAATAATGCTGGACAATCCACACAGCAACATCTAGCCACAAGGTAAGGATCTTGTGTTATGGGTACTAGATGACTGATAAAAGATAATTTTTGACAATACAGTATCCATAGAAAATATCCAGAACACCCGGAACATATATTTGCATAGGGTAAACATTTGTTCTAAGGCGGGAATCGAACCCGCAACCTCTTGCGTCGCAGTCGGACCTGCGCCCACCGCTCCACATCAATTCGTCTAACTACGAAAGTTTTTATACGATATTTTATTTGTTTTGAAAACACTAAAAAAGTTAAAATCAACTCGAATCCCTTAATTTTTCACTGTTGCAGTGATCAAAATATCAAAGTGATCACGTTATTTCCTAGTTTTACTTATGCACTTTGAAATGTGTGACGTGTCCAGGAGTCCTGAAGGTCTAAATGAAATAAAGGACTGAAGCTTGAAACTCACCGACAGCAAACAGTAGCTCATCGCTGTTCAGATCGTGGTCCAACGAGGCGATCGGTACAGTCAGCTTCCGAGGCGCTTCGTTGCGATTCACTTCAGGAGTTTTACTTCCACTCGCTTTTGATGCTTGTCTTGTACTGAAATAACAAATAGTTGATGGAATTTTGACTTTACACTAACGTGATAAAGTGTTTTTACGAAGTTGCACAATGTTAAGAATTATTTTTGAATTATGTCCCGTCCACGGATTTCTTTTCTTTAACTGAATGAAGGAATGCAATATTAAGACTCAGCTTCTTTGCAACTTCTATGCAACATCGCTCACGTATCCGCGCCGAACGCACCGCATTTCAGTTAAATAAAGTACGGCCGACTAGTAATATAATTTGCGTATAAATACGCAACAGAGTGAATTTTAGGTTATGTATGGGCGGTTTATTTACAAACATTCTATCGAGTTTGGCTAGTGTATAGTAGTATTGTACCTGTCGTGATGCGTCACTGCAGCATGCGGCATCCTCGCCCCGCGACACACGCCGCACGCGCGCGCCCACCACGCGTTGTACGCGAACCAACATTCTGTGCACTGCCACATTCTGGTCTCATGGCTGGAAATAATGTACAAACAACTGTGAACTCAATTTATATTCACAAAGGCTTCATTTTAAAGACAGCGGCTAGGTTGCCTGGGAGAAATCGCTGTCAGCGATAAGGCCGCCTATTGTACTTTTTATGTGTTATATTTAGATATAAGGTGTTATGTTATAGTTTTAAGTGCAATAAAGTGTTAACACTTTGACTGCGGTTTTTTTTCGACGACTGCGGTCTTTTTTTTTACCTAAAAAATTAGTGCTACCACTCTACACAGAGGTTGTATTGCGCCGCAAATGCGTTTCGTTTGAAAAATATTACAGCTCTGCTGAGTCACAAAGATCTGTATTTTCTCAGCCGCTGCGCTAGTGTGGATTTACGCATATTAGTCACTTGTAGAAAACTCATACCGTGCGTTTTCAGCACTCAAAGTGTTAATTAATTCATTCATTCATTCATTCATTGGTGTGACTTTCATCATATTATCCCACATAAGTCCACAGTTGGACATGCCTGAACAAAGAAGGTCTCGCCCTGACGATGCCACAAATAGCGGTCGAAGCACGGGGATTGTTGTCTAGTGTAGTATAGAGAAATATTAAGTCGCTTTGATGATTGTTTTGCAGTTGTAGATGAATAGTTGCTGCCCTAGACTTCGCACGCATTGTTTCCATACGTTTTAAGGTTATTTCTTTCCCATAGGAACTGATTTATCAGATAAAAAGTAGCCTAAGTTTTATTCCAGGCCCAGAACTACCTGAATGCAAAATTTTAAAGCAATCCATCCATAAGTTTTGGCGTGAAGAGGTCAAAAACATCCAAACATCCAAAATTTCCCATTTCCAATGGTAGTGCCCATAAAAATTTTATTCACGATGGATTAAAATGTATCCCTCAAAACTAAAAAACAGTTTAAAACTAAGGCATTTGAAGTTAGTTTTTAATTTATACAAAAAAACTAATTATTGCACCGAGACATAATAAACTACCAACAAAAATTGAATTAACCTTTTCAGTATTAATCAATTTGTTTATAAGTCTGTTATTTGTAATCTAAGGTTTTCCTAAATATAAATATAAAAATCATGATAAAAACTCACCTAGCCTGAGAAAGAACTCGGTCCGGCTCCCTATAATTCACCCTCATCACGGAAGGCAGCATATGATACACCTTAGTCGCAGGATCCTTCGGCACAGCCCCAATATGAGTCGTCCGCAACACTTGAGGCTCACCCACCGGCGTCAAACAGTTCTCGGCACTCAACAACTCATCTATCCTAGCATAGTCACCATCACTTAAATTATTCACATACATCGCTTCATTCTGAGAATTACTCATAACCGTTTGGGTGTCTTGGACGGACACGTATGAATATCTTGTTCCGTTGTTGTTGACTTGTAGTTGCAAGTTCAGGTCTTTGTATTTCCCTTTGTTAGGTAAAGCGTAGATGACCCCTTCAGCGTTCGTATCCCAACTGCACTCTTTGTCTATTTCTAGATTGTTTTCGTCTTTCTTATCTTCCTTGTCTTTGATAGTGCAGTATGTAGCGTTCTTTTGGTAGTCGTTTAAGCTACGCCGGCTTGATATGACTTTTCCGATCGGTCGTTCTGTGTTCTGTTCAGAGAAAGATCGCCTGTACGTCGGTCGTATTTCGGGTGAGTTTTGTGCGCTGGTAGATCTTCGGAACGAGTTGCTTAGATTTGTGTTTTGCGGCCAATCAGGGACTGTTATCATAACCCCGCCAGTGCTAGGTAGTGAAGTTGCCCCGTCGGTTTTTCTGCCTTCGTTTCTACCTAAAGTAGTAACACTCAAGCCGCGCGCGTTAGGTATTCTGCTATTTGTCGGTTTCGGCAAAAGGCAAGCTTCACAGTGCGTTCTAATCGCAGAGTTCTCTAGCGTACACTTATAACAGGACCATTTCTTGAGATGAAGCGCTTTGCTCTGCTCACGTTGGTATTCCTTGACGTAGTTGAGTTCCCAGTTGGATTTGCTTTCGTTGCAGTTCTTGGGCTTTCTGGTGACGGTGTGAAGGCTCCTTAGGAAGGACTCTCGAGGGATCCCGTGGGATGTGTTGAAACCGTACCGCTCTGAGACGAGTAGACTCGATGGTCGGTTGATTGTTGATCTGAGAAAGAAATAAAATTAAATAATAAATAAATAATGCTGGACAATTCACACAGCATTATCTAGCCCCATGGTAAGCAGAGCTTGTGTTATGGGTAGGTACTAGATAACTGATATACATAATACAATACATTACATAGATAGATATTTTTATTATACATAGAAAACGACCAGAACACCCGGAACAAATATCTGCAGATCGTGCACACAATTGTTCCGAGGCGGGAATCGAACCCGCAACCTCCTGCGTCGCAGGCGGACCTTCGTCCACCGCGCCACAACGGTCGTCTAAATTGTTTAATATGTATTTTGGTATAAATTCAATTGCAAATTTCTTCCAATCTGTAAATTATTTGTGACTAGTTTCGGCCCTCAGCTTCGAACGCGGTATTTCTATCGAAACGTTAAAATGGTTTTTTTATTCCACGGAACTGTTTTATGGGATAAAAAGTAGCTAATGTTTGATTCACACCTTTACAAATTGCAGCTCAACAAGTTTAGTAGTTTTGGCTTGGAGAAGTAACAAATATACATCTATCCAGCCGGCATGACATTTGAAAGGTTGCACCGACTTTCTCAAACACTATCGACCGACCAAAGACCTTTAAAAGTACTCAATACAAATCGGTTAAACCATTTGTGAGCTTCTTGTTCGAACTGTTGTACACACTTTCGACAATAAATAATAGTTACAAAGACTGTGTGTCTTTATAACTTCATTTGTGTCTGTCGTCTACAGTTACAGATGTCAAACTGATCCTATCCATCCATGGTTGCCTGGTAGAGATCTCTCTCGCTCTTGAGCGATAAGACCGCCAATTGTACTTAATTTTTAAGTTTTTACTGTACATAGTTTATAGTTAAAGTGCAATAAAGAATTTTCTATCTATCTATCTATCCCCCATTTTTGTTGGGGGTAGCTTGAGGTGTAAGGGGTACTCCAACATCTCGTCTCCCAAGCCAACCTAACCTGCACTGCAAGCGAAGCCACCCTGAACAAAGAACTACATAGGCTCTGGTGAAAATATCAAACAATCTTCATAATTTACTCAACATTATTTTCCATTACTTGACACTGGCAGAAATGTGTCCAACAAACAATCAATTAGCTTACCTATGCTCGTCAATATTCCACCAAGGATGCTGATTGATGCCCTCCGCATGCGACAGAGACCGCGTGCCCCCGCGCGCGTCCGAGCTGTGAGTCGGGGCCAGCCTCGAGCTCTGCGGCGTGAGAGGCAAGACTCTGCCGCCGGAGTGTGAGGGGGGCTTGTATGCGGGGACGGCCAGGGTGTTCGACCTTATCATAGTGTGATCTGGAATTTAACAGTTTAGTTGTATTCAAACTAACAAATGGATGAAGATATTGATGGAGTCTATTTCGATCGAAATGTGCTTTAGGTTAGTAGGTATTCAATTAGAATTTTTATTATTTTTTTCAATTTCCCTAAGCTATATTTAATTTTATTTGATTTTACGTGACATTTTATTAATCTGTATCTACATTATTATGGATAACTTTTATGAAGTCTAAAGGCGTGATGCATTCCCTGAGAGCTTGTTACCTTGAGCAGTTTTATCCTTGTCCGTCATCCCTGAAACTTGATCTTCATCATCCGACAAACTGAAAAAAGTATTCATATAATTAGTCAATAAATCATTAATAAAATATATGTCACTTAAATGATCCTTCTTCTTTTGAATGCATTGATAGTAAGAAGCAACAACGCTTTACCCGTGGCAGTCACGGCATAAGAATCGTCTCCTTAAACACTTACTTTACAACTGGACTAAGGGACCTGAGGAAGACCAACAGCTTCCTTCGGGGTATTTTTGACATCTCTGCAATCACCAATCCAGTGGTGATGGTTAAGAGGACGCCTCTGTGGCTAAGTTTACATGGAGGTACTCTTATTTCCGCATTTGGACTCCATTCGTTGATTCCTTGTCTCTGGCGATTACGACGCCGCCTGCCGCCGATGATGACGCCCAAGCAAGGATGATGATGATCCAGCAAGGATGATGATGATGGAATGCGAGTGCGTCGCAGGCTGCGCATCGCCAGGCGGCTGACACGTTGTAAGGCCGCACGCGCGGCACCACGCGCGCGACGCCTCCGGGGCTGAGCCCACGCAAGGATGTGTACTGAGGAGGAATAGTTACCGGTAGACAGGCGCGTGGGGCGCGAGTGCGTCGCAGGCTGCGCATCGCCAGGCAGCTGACACGTTGTGCAGGCCGCACGCGCATCGCCACGCGCGCGACGCCTCCGGGGCTGAGCCCACGCACGACCATCCGCTATACAACAAAAACAATATTGCTTGATTAAATTATACAGGGTGTTCGACAGACTGTGTGCCATATAGTAACTGGGGGTAGGTGGAACCATGTGCAATTGCTTGGCGGCTTTTTTAACCTTGAAAAGCCTCTCTTTTAAGATTTTATTCCCAAATTTGAACTAGTGCTGCATTAGTACTGTAACTTTTTTGTATGGACTAATATAGATTAATTTTTTTTTATAACAGACAGCATAGCCCTTTCTATTACAATCAATATTTACCGGAGATCTAGGTTAATAAAGTAGCAATGAGCATTCAAAGTGATGAAAATTTAAAAGCTTTAATTATTTCATCTTTCTTAGGACTTTGCACATTAATTGCTGGTTCAACAGCCAGCACACATTGGGTAAGTATGACATTTTTTCTATTCTTGCCAAGGCAAATGGAGCTGCACTGGTAACAAGCAGTGCAACTCCATTTATAAGCTTGTGCCTGCCAACAGTAATAAGCCCTGGCTGACGCCTTCCAAAGTATGTTTGTATGTATATGTACATATACACCTGTGATAAAATCTGTCCACAATTATAGTTTCAGTTTGCAACAACTTTCAAACCATTGCGAACCATGCAGACTTCATAATAGAGAAACATTAAACAAGATAAAGCTGTTAAGCTTGTTATTGTCCGACAAGGATTAATATAACAGATCAGCCTGATTGACAGACAAACAGATTGTAACTCAGTTACACAATACACTTCTATATATTCTAACTACCTAATACTTATTAAAATCTAAGTTTGTATTGCGATTTTGAACAAATGTCTAAAAACGATAAATCACTGTACTTATAATTAAGACAACCATTTCACTAATGTTTTAGTATGATTTTAGATTGTAGTAAGTTAACGTTAAGTTTAGCGTTAAATGAATGTTTTAGCTATAAGCAACTCTTTGGAACAATAAAAAGTTTATTATTATTATTATTTATATTATAAGATAATACAATACGAAACCTCAACAAGAGCTTGAACCTTCGTAATATTGAATCATCTCACATTATTGTTGTAGGTATATGAAATCGTCTTATAATGAAGTTATTTTGTTATTTCAACTTTGTTTTGTTAGTTTAGAAGCAACAACACCGAAACTTCCACCAGCGGTGGGCAAGGACAAAGGCCTCTCCGAAATGACCCAACAGTAACCCTAAGCGCTTCCATCTATTGACTTTATATTGAAGTAAATAGAGTTAAATCATTTTACATTGGGTATAGTTCTTTTTCATGAAACCCCACCCAAGTGCACTTATGGCATAACTGAAGAGTACAAAGTACTAATTACAACCTTTTAAATTTAATAAATTGACAGAAAGTTTTATATTTAAATGATAATATAAAACTATTTTACTTTCAAGAACATGCATAAATTTTTCTTGTCTAACTGTGAGTGTACATAGTGTTTGTGAATCAAAAGTTAAGTCTAGGCTTCGACCAAAACATTGACCCAATAAAGGCAATGAGTAGGTACAACAAATAGAGACAAAACTAGGTCAAACAAGAACAGATGATGATAACATAAAGAATAACTTAGAATAGATGTGGAGGCTTATTATTTAGGTTCACAGAGCCTTTGAACAATACGAGTACAAAGGTTGTGTGAACCTAATTATTGTTTTTGTAATGTTATATTACTTACTCACTTCTGAAAAATATGAGTTGAATTTCTCAAAGTTTTACACAAGTAGGCTCCTGGACAGCAATACTAACACTACTTCACTAAATCTTTGAAATCAATCACTTTATGTACAACCAAATAAGTAATCAGCTATCACTTACCTCCCCAGACCATTGTCTACTAAAACTACATGTTTCACACAAAAGCTGACACAAACCCACCCAGAAATACTCGTCAGTAGCCAATTTGGATAATGAATTACCACCCCAGCCGCGCACAAATAAAATACAAAGAGAAAATAACCTAGACTTCGGGAGGTGAAAAATCAATATCACCTATCCAACAATGGTCTATGGACAATAAGACGTGAAAACTTACCTATTGAACGGTTTTTCAGCTGGAATTACGATTGGCTCGGAACCAGGGGTAGTTCCTTCGCTTCTTCCAGTCCGTATAGTTTGATCAGGCGAAGAATCTCCGAAATTTTCTCGAGAAAACCCACTGTCATGAGTTGATACGCGCTTTGTCCCACATTTTAGGCACTTCACACTCTCTGTAGGATTGATTTGGCCGCACGTCTGACAATGCCATTGCAGCACCGATGCGATTGAGCCCATTTTAATTCACACATGGCTAAGAAACCATTACAAATCTTCGGTCTATGAAAACAAATTACGCCTTGAGAAAAAATGAAAACAGCTGATCCACCATGTTGTTTGTGTATAACTTTTTTTTAAATAGAGATGTTACTCTTCCGGATTAGCATTGTACCGGTTTATTGGTTTCAACAAGTTTCCGGTTTTAGGTGACATCTATAAGTAAAGTGTAAACATCTACTACTACTCCTATTATGTATCCTTAGCAATGTAGCCGTTAGATGGCGCTGTATCGCACATAAATATTAAAAACCCCCTATGAAAGTAAAATTAATACGCAGGCCTTTCTTTACTTTCAAAACCTGTTACTAGATGGCACTGCACTGAGTTAGAAAAAGGATACTTATTTTCCAGATTCTATTTACCATTCTACAATTTTCTAGGTAAAAGAATAGATACTCGACTCGTCTATACAAATCCAAATCCCCCAAGCTCTGCTTACCTTGGGGCTAGATAATGCTGTGAATTGTCCGGCATTATTTAATTATTTGCACTACGTGCACTCTAAAGAATAAGTTCCGTAGGTAAGTGGAACTAGATAAGCATCAATCACTTTAATTCCTATAGTAGGGTCTCTCTACAGATTTGATCAAAAAAAGCTACCTTGATTCAAAAATATGGTACCTACCTACCTACTTATTGTCTAAGTGCTTATTTTGTAAGCCTAAAGAAATAAATGATTTTTTACTTTACTTTACTTTACTTTACTTACTTTACTTAGGTAGGTAGCCTATTTTTTAATCTAGGTAGCTACTAGGACCACCTAGTAACTGGAAAAAAGGCTAGGTACCCATAGTATCTCCCTAAAAATAAAAACAAAACAGCTCATGTCAAGCATAGCCCCATAATTACCGAGACAAGTGGTCGCGAGTGGCCATTCGGTACAGTCGCGTTGAGTTACAGCTTATGTCACATGCAACGACCTGTCAATGACGTTTATCTGCACTTGAGTGTAATTTGTGTACAGTCGAGTGCAAATTATTGAGATGGTACGAACGTAGGCATTCTGAGTAAGTACCTAGATAGAAAACCCTATTAGGTATACCACATAAAACAGAAAACAATAGGTACTGTTTATTTATAAATAAGTAGAGGAGGTATAGGAACCCACCTATTTATATAAATAAAGAGGCAGAGCCTGCTAGGTCTCGGGATTGCCAGATCTTTAAACTATTCCTACTTTATTACCTACACAGGTTCCTCAGTCTACCGCTAATCAACTTATCATCGTAAACTATCAGTTATTTATGAACCTACCTGTATACTTTTTTGTGGTAGAGATGAATGGCACACAGGCTGCCAAACACACTGTAGGTTAGATTAAATAAATACGCAAATTAGAAATAGGGTGTTAATGTTATTGATTTTCTCTTCACTTAAAATAAAATTTGAAATAAAACTTGTTTTTTTTTTTTTGACAAAAATATGGGTATTATGATACTACCTATGTATTACTCACACTTAACCAACTATCCGATTCATTTCTTTTAAAAACCATAATTCATCAAGCCATTCATCCGTCCACATGACCGATAATTTCAGCGTTCAAAAATCATGGCTACCTTTTCCTATTTACCTGAAATCTCAGGCATAAATCCGTAGGTGTCAATCGCACCCCGCGCCGGATTGATCCCATCCCACAAACAAAGAAGTGGTAAGATGGATTACACCGATTGTTTTCCCAGAGGGACCTATTGTTAATTGGATTCTATCTCGAGGAAATCTAATTCAATTTGGTTTTCTAGATGCATAGGTAGGTCTTTTGAGGTCAAAGATCGAAGTAGACTACGTGGTTTGTGGTCTAGAATATCTAGATAAATATACCAAAATGTATATGTATAAATATATAAAGTATTTGCAGTTTTTGCGGTGTTTGCTTTGCACGCAAAACAAAAAACCTCTACATATTTCGAGCATCTTTCCTAAGTCAAAGTAAAACGATCACCTGCTGGTCGCAGGGCGTCCTACACTACGTTTACCGAGTGATCTCCACTCAAGAACACGTTTACCTCAATATTTTTTCCATTCTTCGGAGGATATGGCCGGCCTACTGCCACTTCAGCTTGCTAATTCTTAGAGCTATGTCAATAAATTTGGTTATCTGTCCTATAGAGAACCTCCAAGCACTGCTCTTTCCATAGCTCATTGAGCGACTTACTTTTTTAGAGGTGTAGGTATAGAGAAATGCATAAGGGCACATAGATCGTGGTTTTCTTTATTCAATCAAATAAATAAATAAATATAAAGATATCTTTATAAAAGCAATCTTAAATCCGTTCAACTCTATATTTGCCGGGATGTCGTTATAGGAACAAACACTGGAATACGTCACGGCAAACATCCAGATCCAACAATGAGAATAGGGTTGCCAGCTTCAGATTTCTCCGGCTCTCCGGACAAATAGGCTGACTTTTCATTGATACGCCTTCATCCCAAAGCAGTTAGAAAATATAAATCTTCATCAGAAAGGCAGTCCTAAGTTAGGACTTCTCCTAACACGTAATCTTGAAATAAATGCTGGACAATTCACACAGCATTATCTAGACTAAGAAGAGCTTGTCTTATGGGTACCAGATAACTGATATACAATACATAATTACATACCTAATACAATAGATCACATAGATCGTTTTTTATTATACACAGATCTCAGATCTGCAGATCTTACCAACATTTTTTCCGAGGCGGGAATCGAAAATCACAACCTCCTGCGTCGTAGGCGGACCTTCGCCCACAAGAAATTAAATGATATCTCGAGAAATGACGACCTAAACGGAACTGGACCTCAAACTGCTGAGCTACTCAATCGTATCCGCGTAAACTAGCAACTGCTCAAGCGACAGTAGCCTTGTGCGGTAATTCCTACTTGAGTAAGTCTAATTGACAGTCATTGTGATGATGTGATCTGTTGCTAAGCCGGGAGATGAAGCTACGGCAGCGTAGTAATGATGATGGCTTCGCGTAGCATCGTAGATACTATGTAGTAGGCTACATGGTATCTAATCTACGAACAAAGACCTACTGCATAGGTGCAGTGGTTATAATATTATAGTTGGTCTTTGTTTACTAGCGTTTTCCCTGGATAAACATTTAGTAGTCTGAGTCATTCTGAGTCAGTCTGGGCTGTTCTGGATTCCTTACAGCGATGCCAAGTAGACTATCGTTATATCGAGGAGCTGAGATGTCTCTACGAGGCCGCCACCATGAGTGTCCAAGTACAGGGCCAGCAGTCTAATCCCACCCAATTGCGCAGAGGAGTGAGGCAGGATGTCATATCCCCGAAACTGTTCACTTGCGCATTGGAGGATATGTTTAGGTTGCTGGACTGGAAAGGAAAGGGCATCAACATAAACGGCGAGTACATCTCACACCTGCGATTCGCTGATGACATAGTCTTAATGGCGGAGTCGCTTGAGGAACTGAACCGGATGCTGGACGGCCTAGCTTCAGCCTCCCGATGTATCGGTCTTGGCATGAATTTGGATAAAACCAAAGTCATGATCAATGGTCACATTGATCCAAGGCCGGTGGTCGTACATGGTCACCTTCTCGAAACTGTTTCCGAGTACACTTACCTTGGGCAGATTCTGCAATTGGGTAAAAACAGTTTCGAGAAGGAGGCCAAAAGGAGGATCCAGCTAGGCTGGGCAGCATTTGGGAAACTACGTCGAGTCTTCTCGTCATCCATACCGCAATGCTTGAAAACGAAAGCTTTCAACCAGTGCGTCCTACCCGTTATGACCTACGGAGCTGAGACGTAACGACGACTCACGATAGGGCTGGTCCACCAGTTCAAAGTCGCTCAGCGAGCTATGGAAAGCTCGGAGTTTCTCTGAAGGATAGTATTCGTAACGAATACATCCGACAGAGAACCAAGGTTATCGACATAGCTCAAAGAATTAGCAAGCTGAAGTGGCAGTGGGCCGGCCATATTTCGCGAAGAACCGACGGCCGCTGGGGCAAACGTGTTCTTGAGTGGAGACCGCGACTCGGCAAACGTAGTGTAGGACGCCCTCCGACCAGGTGGAATGACGACTTGCGAAAGACTGCAGGTAGAAGACAGGGCGCTATGGCGCTCATTGGGGGAGGCCTATGTCCAGCAGTGGACTGATATAGGCTGATGATGAGTCTGAGTCATTAAGTTTTTGACGACCGATGTGGCGCGGTGGACGAAGGTCCGCCTGCGACGCAAGAGGTTGCGGGTTCGATTCCCGCCTCGGAACAATTGTGTGTACGATCTGCAGATATTTGTTCCGGGTGTTCTGGTTGTTTTCTATGTATAATAAATAATATCTATCTATGTAATGTATTGTATTATGTATATCAGTTATCTAGTACCCATAACACAAGCTCTGCTTACCATGAGGCTAGATAATGCTGTGTGAATTGTCCAGCATTATTTATTTATTAAGTTGTCGTGTGTATAATAAAAAAAATCTGTCTATGTAATGTATTGTATTAAGTATATCATTCATCTAGTACCCATAACACAAGCTCTGCTTAGCTTGGGGCTCCATGATTTAGTGTGAATTGTCCAGTCCAGCATTATATTCTTTTTTATTGAGTCTTCCTCCGAAAATCTATCTTTCTTTCTTATCTCAGATTAGTTCAGCCGAAAGGTAACAGGTACTTTCCCATTTATTATTATTATAAAAATGTATCCCAAAATTAACATAATATTTGAGTTTGGTTGGAGTAAGAATAGGGTTGGTAGAGAATGACAAGCCAGCATAAAAAATTTTGTTGGTTCAAAATAAAAAGTCGGACAAATAGCCGACTAACTGCAAACCCTGCTTATAAATAGAAAATACAATTTTGCAGCACTGAAAAGTGTCTTCAATAGTTGTTCCGTAAGTATTTTTGTAGTTTCCAGTTTTCCGGTTTTGTTTGAGGAAGTTGGAAAGTTTATAGATATTATTTTTATATTTTACTTTAGCGTTTTCCGTATCCAGGATCTCATTTATCTGTAAGTGTATATTTCGCTGAGATTCAAAAGAAAACTTGTTATCTTTTCCTGAATATGCAGGAAAGATATTTTTAGGGTGTGTTGAAAACTATAGGACTTATGGTATGTATAGTATAATGAATGCGAATTTATATGAAACTTTTGTTGACTGTTGTTGTAGTGTAGAATAGACGCCCCGGGAGAAATAATTATTCCAACAGAATGGTGCTGAAACAAAAATCTATTCACTTTACGATTTGAAATAATGTTTACATGTTTTTTTTATACATTTCATTGTATGGGTTTATGTAATTCTATTGACTTTTCTTATATAATTGAACTGCCTACCTATGCAGAGTCATAGTAATGTTAATATTAGGTCTTTACCTATGAAATTGCCGTTTTGTATGAAAAAATTTAAACGTATTTTTTATTTGTATTAATCGAAGTAATCACCCATGCAATCAATGCATCTTTGCCAACGCAGTGGCAGTTTATTGATGCCCTTCTTAAAGAAATCAGCAGGACGGGAGGCAACAAATTCTTCAAAAGCATTTTGTACTCTCGGGTATTGAATTTTTTTTCCGCCAAGAAGTTATCCAAATTCTGGAAAAAGTAGTAGTCTGTCGGCGCAAGGTCTGGTGAGTAGGGCGGATGACGGAGAGCTTCCAACCCCAGTTCCTGCAACTTGGATACCGTCTGCTGTGCAGTATGAGGTCGCGCGTTGTCGTGCAGGAGCAGCGGAAAGGAGCGATTGACCAGTGCTGGTTGGAGATGTGCCAGCTTCTCCAACATTGTGTTCAGTTCTTCACAGTACACATCTGCAGTAATGCTCATCCCGTTTGGTAAGAAGCTGTGATGAATCACACCGGCGCTAGGCCACCAAACAGGGACCATCACTTTTCTAGGGGTGAGTTTCCGTTTAGTTAGGGCATAGGTGCTGAACCAGGATCCAACCAACTTGCTGAGCGCTTGCGGTTATCAAACAGAATCCATTTTTCATCGCAGGTAACAATGCGGTTCAAAATTCCTTCATTTGTGTGTCTGTTGAGCAGTGCAAGGCACGTCTCGACGCGTACTTCGCGCTGGCGATCATTGAGTTCGTGGGGCACCCATTTGTCAAGCTTTTTTACTTTGCCAATTTGACGCAAATGGGCCAATATTGTTTTTACGCTAACGTTGAAAGCTGCTGCTAATTCAGCCGTAGATTGTGTATCATCAGCTTCCACAATCGCCTTTAATTCGTCATTGTCGACCAAAGTCTTCGGACGACCGCGAGATTCATTTTTCAGGTCGAAATACCCAGAACGGAAGCGAGCGGACCAATAACAGGTGGTGCGTTGGTTTGTAGTGTTAGCTCCGTAAACGTCGTTGATGTTGCGTGCCGCTTGTGCCGCGTTGCTGCCACGACGGTACTCATATTCCATAATTACTCGAATTTTTAACATATCCATGATGACGAAAAAGATTGAAATGCGATGAAAATGTAACTACAATAAACAAATGACTACTTTTGGAAAAAGAATTCCATGTTTTTAAAATAAAATTAATTTGAAATTAGAATTCTTAGCCAAAATAAAATTATTTTGATTTGAAATAGCCAGTACTGCAGAACGGCAATTTCATAGGTAAAGACCTATTATTTTAATAAAATTATAATATCGATAAAATATCAAAAAGTTGCGGTTGTAAGAAACTATTTTCAATACAAAAACACATAGAGCAGATAACATTTTAGAGAAGTAAATCACAAAGATCCTTCAACACATGAATCTAAAGCCAGTCCACTTTATTCCATCCCTGAACGAACAAACCCACAGGTATCTCGAAAAGACGTATGACAAAATGGCGAGTTGAAACCCATTCAACACACCTGCCATGATGTTCAATCCACAATATTGCCTCCCGAATAAAATATGATACTTGCCAATACAGGGGAGGTAGGGGCAACCTGACCAAGGGGAGGCCAAGGGGTGGCCAAAGGGTGGCCACGAGGGAAATGCAGTAATGCAGTTTTCGAGATGCACCAAATTTATAGCACAATAAATGTCTAACGTAATCCTCTTAAATTGCTGGCCGATACACCTTTTGGTAACAACCTTGTGGTGTTGTAAATAAGGGATATTTCAGCTTGTTTTGACAACGTTAATAGGGGAGATGTGGCTAGTTAGGTAAGCTTGTATATTACTCTGATAAGATATGGATGTAGCGACAAAATTAGAGATTAATGTTTATGGACACTGATTAGCAATATGTTGTGAATATTTACAAATTTTACGTAAGATATATAGGTACCTATTTTACTGTTGTTTAAAATTGTATCTCTGTGTTCATTGTATTTGTGTGTCTTTAGTACCAAATATTTTTTTATCTATCTATCTATAAATAGTTTTTTCTTTTAGCATTGAATTTTGACATTAACCTACTCTATAATATTTACGAATGGCTCATAGCATAGCACAACCAAAAACAACAAATTTCAAAGCATAAAATCATAGCCAAAAAATCATGATTATACACAAATATGTTATGTAAAAAGTTTTTCAAAACTATAGGACTCTGCGTTCCTTCATTTGATCCGTTATCATGAAAAATGCTCGACCTAAAAATGTGAAATAAATTCTTCCTTTTCGATGTAAAAGAATACGTTCTCGAACTTGACACGATTGTAAAGTAGGTGAGAGTGCGACATAAAATATAGTACCGTACCGGAAAGCTATCTTATACAATAAAATAGCTCTGATATTCGATTCATGGGACTTTTACCACCTGGTGCGTCTAAAACAGTAATAATAAGGTAGTAAAGAGAAATCGGATTTTCAAATAATAATCTGTTGGTAGTAAAAAATAAATACGATTTTCCTATCACACTTCTGGATTTTTAAAGCAGCATTTGAACTTTAAGTTGAATTTCATACCATTGAAATAACTTTATTTAACTTTGTATAAATACAATGCTGAATATAAATGTTGATTATCAACAAATAACGTACACACCGTGTACTAAAAAAATAAAGTTTTCTAGATAGAAAAATGTGGTCTAGGGAGACTCCAATATCACATCTCCAACCTAACCTGCACGTGGTACACCCTGCTAGATAACGAACTAGCCTGTGGTGAAATTATCAAACAATATATGTACATAATTTGATAACTCAAATAATTTTCAAATATATTTCATTACTAGGCACTGGCAGAAAAGTGTCCAACCAGACACAATTGCCATCAGATATGCACAATTGCTATTAGTTACAACATAATGCTGAGTCGGACGCCATTTTGTAGCATTTAAGTTTTCTATTTAGTACTTAAGTAGGTAGTTATGTTGTCCATATGGTGTTGAGTAATTAAGGAACTTGTTTAGTAAAATTGTTAATACCTAAAGATTTTTTTATTTTTATTCTAGATAGAAAAAGGAAAAATCAAACTACGACAGATGCCCCAATTTGGTTTTCCTCAAGTGAGTAACACTCAGCCAGTCAAACTGAAAAACTCTATCCTTTAAACAAAACGTTTGAAAAGTATTTCCCGTGCATTGGATTGCATTCGTTCAGCCGAAACGGCAAAAAGCCCATCGCGGGCTACGATTAGGACCATCTGGCTCCAGATTTATCCCAGTCACCATTTGATAGATCGCGTTAAGCCTTCACTACCTCCGAATGTCCCAATGAACCTTAACCCTTCGTCATAAGGTCCACAAGACCGTAAATACAAAGCTGGGCAATAAATTCCGAAACAGTACGTATGTCGTATGTCGCCGCGATCGAATTTACAGTATTCGGGCACAATCAGATCTTATTACGTTTGACGTATCTGCTTTATTTACAAATATCGTTCTATTGCTTATAAGAGCGAATGTGGATTTGCTTATCTTTTTGCTGAACAGATTTTGCTTTGACTTGTACAAGAGCTTGGAACGTTTCTTGAAGTTATTTATAACGGGATTTTTACCATGATTTGATATTTAATTTTTGAAAATGAAACCCGTGGTAGTAGTTCGTAGCAAAAGACAAAAAGTGAGCGTAGATCGGTAGGTATGTCTGCCAATAAAAACATGGTACCTACATGAAATTGTGCTGAAATATCAAATTATGGTTAATATCCCCTATATATTTCTGTAAAATTCTATAATAAATTACCTTTACATGAAACAAAATTTAAGATTTTGAAAAAAACAGTATTTTCTTTATATTTAAATCTTTATATAATATTGACGAAGCTATTGCTGATGAATTTTCACACATTTTAATATATTCTGTACATATTTTTTTTCTGTCTTGTGTATCTGATTTTATTTGGTGTGCAATAAATAGTACTTAATTTTATTGTATTGAATTTTACATGACATGTAATCATGCTATTGTATATAAAATATGACTTTTCTGAGAGTACGTATCAAAAAAAAGAATAAAAAAATGAAATAAACTGAAACAAAAGATTAAAACTTTGAAATCTCCAAAGGGTCCTATGATTTTATGAATAAGCAACATCATTGTCTTAAACGTCCCGACAACATAATAATGGCAATCCGTTTAACATAATCTGCGCTTACCTACCTTCGTCAGATGTCTTTACAAATGCAAAGCTTTAGAACAGATACCAAAGTCTCGAATAATACCTTGCTGAGTCGAGCTTTTGAAAGCCCAGACTAGGCTTAGAAGAACTCGAGTCAGATTAAGATTGGATTTCTATATTATTATAAACAATAATTTCAGTAAATTATTGCTAACACATTTTTGACTACAATTTAAATGGAAAATGAACGAAAGACGAAAAATGAGGGTTGATCGGTATGTCTGCCCATAAAAACTAACTCGCAGTGCCTTCATTTATTCCGTGATCATGGCGCATGAAACTGTGCCTAAATACTGGATAACTCAAAAATCAACTCATGGTAAATATCCCGTTTCAAATGACTTTAGTGTTAATAACCATGATAGTTCCAAAAGTTTTTATTGAAATGGATTTCATTTATCCATATATTTATTTATTTATTAAAAAGACGAACTTTACAGCGTAAGAAATATAACACTCCTCACATCTTATGCTATTAACTGTAAATCTATGTAATAATAATTTACTCGCAGTGCCTTTAGTTATTCTGTGGTCATGGCGCATGTAACTGTGCCGAAATATTGGATAACTCAAAAATTTTATCATGGTAAATATCCCGTTATAAATGACTTTTGAGCTTTGGAGTTAATTTCGCGTTTTTAATAAAAAAACCGCGCCCCGCGGCTTCGCTCGCGTGGTAATATATGTATCAAATGGTTTATTAAACTTCCTTTTGAATCATTCTATCTATTAAAAAAACCGCATCAAAATCCATTGCGTAGTTTTAAAGATCTAAGCATACATAGGGGCAGACAGACAGCGGGAAGCGACTTTGTTTTATACTATGTAGTAATTATTATCATACCAATGGATGTAGAAGTATGGATAGTTAACTATTTAAAATTTTAAATATAATATTTTCTTGCGCAGTCGGGTAAAACGAAATCTGCAGCAAAGTTCTTATCTCATATAATCGTATCTCAGATAAGAGTTTGAAGCTAAACCCACTTTGTAAAGGTAGGTAAGCGACAAGTCTAATAGTACAGGAACCTGCATTGGCATCATTTGGCACGTTCTATTGACAACACAGGTGAATTGGCCCCCTGCCAAGCTCTTGCTAACCATAGATTAGCTCGCTGACTGCATTAATTCATGAAAACATTTAATTAGCTCGTTTAGCGTATTGCTGTTATGAGCTGTTAGGTTAACTAGATGATTTATCTTGTGCTAGTTTTCGTTCCTGGCTTTGTTTGCGTTGACTTTAGGTTAATTAATTACTAAACTCACATAAGTGTAATTATTGCTACACTGCGCTTAAAGAGATACTATTTTAATATGAGGAACGAGCAGCAGAACATTATTAGAAGGAGAATGAAATAATCTCTTTCATACTCATGCTGTCCTGCTCAGTTCGAATGCAATCTGAGCATGAACGTTATTCTCAATTCCCTTCTTAAAGTTCGCAGATTATACCTAAAGACGAGGGCCATTAAGTAACATAGCCCTTGTTTTTAGGTGCTATGCAGACCACAATTATTGCGGCAACTGGCAATTCGCTCCTAGCTGTTTAGTTTTACATACATATGTATAAACTTAAACTGTGCCTTTAGATATGCACAGTTTAGGAACAGTTTAAAAGAAGTTTATACGAAAAATATTTTAAAGTTGAGACAGCAAATTTGGTTGAAGAATCTCTTCAACTAAAATCTGTCTACTGTCTAAATGTCAAAATCTTGTCAAAAACATGCAATCTCATCCTTCACAGTAACTCATCTTATAAAAAGTTTGTAAAATCAATATTTTTATAATAAAACATCTCAAAATGTATTTTTAGACTTACTACCCTTATTATGTTTTACAATTGCTTGGTGAGCCCACTTGCTGCTTGCCGGGCCCTGTGCTGAGGGGAGGCGTGGGCATATTTATTTTAAGCAGTAAGGAGGCGTGATATTTAAAAGTTTGGGAACCCCTGGTCTAAATAGATTGTTTGCAACTGTATGCAGTTAACTCAACTGTTGCAATTTAAAATACCAATTTTAATTTGTTTCTATTAATCATTGTTAATAAAGAATTTATACACATAGTATTAATTGTTGTTTCCATTTAGTTACAATGTTTTTTACTATTTACTTTAAAAACATTGAGCAAGCTTTTTCGCTACGAAAATACACAACATTTAAAGGTAAAGAGCCCCAACAATATAAGTACATATTATCAAAAATTTGCCAACCTCGGGAATACAAAAGATAAATATCGCAGTAAGGGCTCGTCATACCTCGACACTGTTTGTTCTGTTTGGGGTGTGGTGCTAGTGGCAGCGGGTAGATAGTCTACATGTATTGCTACCATTTTACAGTCATACAGTATCTAGAAAGTACAGTACATGAGCCCTATCTATCTATGTCTCGGCCATATCTCGCGAAGAACCGACAACCGCGCTGGGGCAAACGCGTCCTTGAGTGGAGACGTAAATCAGTAAACGTATTGTAGGTCGCCCTCCGACCAGGTGGGATGACGACCTGCAAAAGACTGCAGGTAGATGCTGGATGCGTTAAGCTAAAGACAAGGCGCTGTGTTGCTCATTACGGGAGGCTATGTCCAGCAGTGGACTAACAGGCTGATGATAATGATGATGATGAGGAACAGTATTCAGAAAGCACAAGGTATGGCATCTATGTATGTATGGTATTGTATAATATATAATGTACATATATAATACATATGTTTATAGAGAGGAAATGAAATGAAATCTCCATTGCTCCTACTATAATCATAAGTGTAGTACTTGCTTGTAGATGTTTGAATTAATATAAAGCTTGTAGTACTAAGAAGATGAAACAGGTTGTAAAAATACAAACAAAAACTCTCTGCTTTAATTTCCGCTCTCACTCAAACCTTTCATTGCAAATGTATATTTTCCGCTCAATTATACGTACCACGGGGTCGACACGCGAAATCATTAATTCCGGGCTGGCTCGACGAAAAATTTGTCAAATGCAAATCTGTCTGAACGGTAGGGGCGGGCCGCCCGCCCTAGCACCGTATAACGAATTAATTCAATACGCTCACCTAATACAAATAAAAGGTTTTTGACTTTATTCGGCTTCGAGTGGGACTTTTTTAGCTTTTAGCTATGTTAGAATGGGATTCAGATTTGTTTTTATTTCCTTATTGTGATTATTTATGAGGTATAGAAGACGACCGATATGACGCGGCGGCGCGCGAAGGTTGCGTTTTCGATTCACCCCTTGGGAACAAATGTTTGTACTGTGTGTAAATATTTATTCCGGATGTTCTGAGTATTTTAAATGTATAATAAAAATATAAATCTATGTTCATTAAATTTAGTATCATTCATCTACTTGTAGTACCTACCGATAACATGAGCTCTGCTTAGCTTGGGGTTAGATGATGTTGTGTGGATTATCCAGCATTTCTAATATTTTAATACTTACTAGAACATCAAGATATTTAATACAGGGACATGCGCACATACACTTGTGCACTATATTATGTATCTCATTACCATGATCTCGGGCCATAAAGTGACCCGGTCCTTTGAAAGGCTTGGATGGGGCCGAAACCAACAGCACAGAGGCCCTTTGAGAGAGTTATTCTAAAGGCGATGGCTACACATAGCGGGTATCATCCTCGGGTGCACAATATGATACATCCAAAGAGGTATCCGCGGGGTGTAGAGACTATTGCAAAGTAAAATGAAAGAAATAAATCAGACTATTGTGATGGATGGATGGACTGGGTAATCGGGCTATAGGGGAGATTGCGGACGCCAGCCATAAACATTGCACTATTATTATTATTATGCCATGCATAGATGGCTAATCTTTGTCGCGACTCGCCGCTGGAGCCGAGATTCGGCTAGACTAGAAGGTCACATATTAATTGAGCCTTGATGCCAAAATTCTAGACTAGCTAGAGCTAGAAAAAAGAATAATATTTCACATTAATTGGTTTACCATTTTTTAACAGCAAGCAAGATTATTGATGATTTAAAATCAAATAGCCAAGCGGCAGCATACAAAAGACCTTTAGAAACGTGTAAACTAGCAAAAATTCATCCCTTATCTAAGTACAAAAAAATCGAACCCTTTCTTTATATATTTCTAAGTCAACACACTCTTTTAAGGGAATCAACATAAGTTAAGGGCAATGTTTATTATGATTACCGCAGGTATTTTTCAGAGAGCTCTGGGTAACTTCAGAATGATCAAAGTGCTTTGCTTTCAGTTTATTACCATGCGAGAGTCTATCAGTTGATATCAAAAGAAGGGAAAATTTTAGTTTAAGATAAGCAAAGAGTTTTAAGTGTAGATCTAACCTATTTGTGTTCCCGCAGTTAAATTAATTTTGTTGGTTCCTAATTTGTTATCTTTATTAGTTATTGACATATCTCACGAAGAACCGACGGCCGCTGGGGCAAACGTGTTCTTGAGTGGAGACCACGACTCGGTAAACGTAGTGTAGGACGCCCTCCGACCAGGTGGGATGACGACCTGCGAAAGACTGCAGGTAGATGCTGGATGCGGCAAGCTGAAGACATGGCGCTATGGCGCTCATTGGGGGAGGCCTATGTCCAGTAGTGGACTAATATAGGCTGATGATGATGAATTTATGGTAAAATTAATGTAAATGTAATTTTTTCATAAGAATAGTTATAATTATAATACATATTTTATTTTATCATCTAAGGAAGTGTTAAAAATAAATAATGCTGGACAATTCACACAACATTATCTAGCCCCAAGCTAAGCAGAGCTTGTGTTACTAGATAACTGATATAATCTATACAATACAATACATTACATTGATAGATATTTTTTATTATACATAGAAAACGACTAGAACACCCGCGACAAATATATGCAGATCGTACAAACATTTGTACTGAGGCGGGAATCGAACCCGCGACCTCCTGCGTCGCAGGCGGACCTTCGCCCACCATGCCACAGAGGTCGTCTCACACAACTTCTACCTGCAGTCTTTCGCAGGTCGTCATCCCACCTGGTCGGAGGGCGTCTACACTACATTTTATTTCTGTATTTCTGTAGGTAATTCAGCTTTTCCAAAGACCCTTCTGTCCTCCTCTATTCACCATCTCCAATAACGCTTGGAATAGACACAACTCGCCCGCATCACGCCAGATCATTTACAAGCCGGTTCTAAACAACCTAATGTTGTTCGTTACCGAAATAACACGTGTATACACATCCGTATGTTATTTCTGTTGATTTCCGTATACGGAAATAAAAGAGATTTAGTCATGTCTATTGGCTATTGGAGAAATAAACAAGAATTACGTTGGAATGTTTATGGCCGTTTAAGGTTTTTGGTGAAGCTGGCTTAGAATAGCAGGCTAAAATCTTGCCCTGGATTGTATATACTTTTAAGACTGAAGAATGACGACCACAATACATTACATAGATAGTTTTTTTTACTATACAAACACCGATGTGGCGCGGTGGACGAAGGTCCGCCTGCGACGCAGGAGGTTGCGGGTTCGATTCCAGCCTCGGAACAATTGTGTGTACGATCTGCAGATATTTGTTTCGGGTGTTCTGGTCGTTTTCTATATAAAAAATATCTATCTATGTAATTTATTGTATTATGTATATCAGTTATCTAGTACCCATAACACAAGCTCTGCTTACCATGGGGCTAGATAATGCTGTGTGAATTGTCAAGCATTATTTATTTTATTATTTATTTATTAATGGCACCATTAATTTATAAATAAATCCCGCTCTCCATAAGAGAATTGCCTGCTGCGATGTTTCAGAGAAAGCTGAAGACAATACTAGCTAATAAAAACTATTATACAGTTAAAGAATTTATGAACGATAAGAATTTTGACAAATGATTACCCACTTATGTATTTTTTATTATTTAATTAATGTGTTATTTAATTTTGTGTTGCTATTTATTAACATTAACTGATTTTAAGTATTTTTTCTGATTAATATATTGCATGTAACTAGAGAAATAATTGCATGCACATAATGGGCAAATTACATTGTTACGCTTTTTTATATACGATCTTTTTCACATGTAATTGCAATAAATATACTTTGACTTTGACTTTGACCAGAAACAAATATCTGTAGAGCATACAAACATTTATCCCAAGGCGGGAATCGAACCCACACATTCCGCGTCGCAGGCGGACCTCGAGGTCTGCGACGCAGAATTACGCCTTTAACAGAAGCTCTGCTTAGCTTGGAGCTAGATGATGCTGTGTGATTTGTCCAGAATTATTTATTAAATTTTATAGGTATTTCTTAAACTGGCGCGATTGGTTTTAGTTTTATCATAAAATTATCCAACCTGACGCGATGACGTCACAAATCTAAGTACACAGTAGAGAAACATACAGTATACGAAAAACACAAGGAGATCGCGCCAGCTTTTGAATAATGTATTTATACAAGTTAGGAATCTACAGCAGGATGTAGGCCTTCCCAAACGGTTGCCATAATCAATCATAATCGCCACGCTTGTCTTGGTAGGCGGGTTGTCGACTCAATATGGAACCTTTGAAATGACAAATATCATTGGAATTAATAAATATAATGGAATTAACACTTTGACTGCGATTTTTTTTCGACGACTGCGATCTTTTTTTTACCTAAAAAATTCGTGCTGCCGCTCTACACAGCGGTTGTGTTGCGCCGCACATGCGTTTCGTTCGAAAAATATTACGGCTGTGCTGAGTCACACAGATCTGTATTTTCTCAGCCGCTGCGCTAGTGTGGATTTACGCTTATTAGTCACTTGTAGAAAACACATACCGTGTGATTTCAGCAATCAAAGTGTTAAAACTAGTATTTACAATCAAAACAGTTGAGCATATAGCTGAATGTCCTACTGCAAACAATCTAGAGGTACTTAACTCAAGTGATCCACGTTTCCTCTAAGTTTAAGTTTATTATGTTCTGTGTAAGTATTTTAACAAATAAAAAAAACATTCAATTCATTCATTCATGCAGCCATTCACATCGCAGCCAGCGTCTTGGCGGCCAAGACGCTGGCTGCATTGCCCTTCTGTATGACAATGCTGATGCGCTGCGCCAGATATTTAATGAATGTTAAAATGCCCGCAGAGAGAGTTAATATGTGTTGAATTTTGGAATTTAAATAACCTTTTTGTTGGTTTTTCTATTAAATTAGGAACAGTCTAGAAAACTCCCATCTAATATTTACCCGCTAGCGCTAATTCATCGTCAGCCAGCTCATTAGAGCGACGTACCTGACAGGGCTAATTTGTTTGCGGCACTTTTAGTTAAGCTGAAAATGACAGAAGTTAATTTATACTTTAGGCTGTGGTATTAGGTTGGGTTTTTGCTTGGTTTAGAAAAAAGGACGTTTTGAGAATGCTTGGGAGGTTTCGTCATTAGTTTAGTTTTAGGATTTGAGACAGAGGCAATAGTTTTTATGTGTTACCTTTAGATTTTTTTTCTAGAAAATGTACTATAAGTACTTATTCTGGTAGGTGATCAGATAGACCAGATAGATAGACCTTTGTGAACGATGTGGCACATCGTCCGCCTGTGGGTTCGATTCGCGCCTTAAGTATTTTTAGGAAATATGTACACTATAAGAATAGAATAGAAAATCTTTATTTTTAGCATCAACTTTACTAAACTAATATAAATATATATAAATTTACTATACTATAATTCTGGTAGATGATAGATACTGCGACTTTAGTGACCGATGAAGCGCAGCGTCCGCCTGGACTGAACCGACGCAGGAGGTTGCTGGTTCAATTCCCGCCTAGGGAGATGTTTGTACGATCGATGTAAAAATATAGTAAAAAAACTATCTTTCTAACGTCCTTGCTCATTATCACGAACCCGTTCACAAAGATAACTGATCTAAATTGTACGAACGGATTCGCGATTATAGGCAGAACCTACAGTTCACGCACTGTCAGTGAATTACCAATAACCCTGTACCTATATCGCAATGGTTTTGTAGAGTAGGCCCCAATACGTGCCCCGACTACAATGTCTGGTCTCTAATTAGTTTCCCAAATTGTCGAAGAACCAATATCTTTGGTATTGAGGGAGAATAATACTCGACTTGTCTCGTAAGTCCTTGGGCCTAGTAAATGGGCCGGGTCTTAGTCACCTAAACTTATCAGAATGTCTCTAAAACTCGTTTTATGGAAGCTTGCTCAGTCATAGAATCTTCTATGAATAAATAATAACTAAATAAATAAATAAAAATCATTTATTGCCTATAAACTTCTTAACCTAAACTAAAATTAAACACAAAAATAAATTACTGATAACAGGCAAAGGGAGTGTATTCAGCATTGTGCTGCTTGCCAAGACATGCGGCGCTGGTTTTCAATACACTCCCGTCGGGCAGGTGGTCACCGAGAGGATGGGATAGCGGGCTAACAGTAGGTTCCTATGCTTATTCATACCTCTATAATACAATTGTAAAAATAAAAACAGCTTTATTCCATATCCCAATAGTTATTAGTATGTACAATTTTAAAACAATAATAATAGTAAAAGAAAGAATTAATAGTCGTGTAGGTACAATATAATTTTAGAATTGAATTGAATTTAGAATTAATTATGTCAGAATGTCATGATATGGACCGCCTTTGGCGGAGTATGCCATTTTTTTGCAAAATTAGAAAAACTCCAAAAAATAAATAATTCTGGACAATTCACACAGCATTATCTAGCCTCAAGCTAAGCAAAGCTTGTGTTATGGGTACTAAGTAACTGATATACAGAAATAATACATAAAATGGATAGATATTTACTATACATAGAAAACGACCAGAGCACACTGAACAAATATCTACGGATCGTACTAAGATTTGTCCCGAGGCGGGAATCGAACCCTCCGCATTAACTAAGCTGGATATATCAGAAAAACTAGGAGATAAATTTTAACTGATATATTTAACGATAAACTGTAGTTACTAATGAGATGATAGTGAGACGCGCGTGTCGATTGACAGGTGATCGCGAACTGAATACAATAAAATGTATTGCTAAAATTGATGAGTCGCGTAAACGCGAGGTTGGCGTTAATTAGGCCAATGCACAATGTACGTGCTCGTACACGAACACTCCGCATTACCAAAAAAGTAGGTAAATTGAAACTCCTATGTGTCAATTTATACAGAATATATATAAATCTGATGTAAAGAAAGTTGTGGAAGATGATCATGATGTAACGAAAGTTTTCGAATCTTCGCTCTAACTAAAATAAATCTTGTATGAAGATGCGAGGGATTTTAACTAAAATACATAGGCTCTTTCGCGTCCTGCATTATGTGCGTCTCTTTTATTATTATTATTAACTAATTTATTCTCAGATTCATAATCCATAATAAAATAATGCACATACAAATTAAAAATGTCAAAAATAAAATCACACAATAAAATAAAATAAAACTAGAATAATATAACGTAGGGAAATTAAAAAATAAACAATAAAATACAAATTGAAAACTTACTAACCTAACATTTAGAAGGATGTAGACCCCATTAATATCTTCATCCATTTGTTTTGGATGGGACAGTCCAGACGTGAAACAATCATTTTCAGGATGCCGTTGCTACTGGCTCGCGCACGCTGAAGTAGGGAAGCGACTTTTTTGCGAATAATCGCATGAAAGCCGTCCGTGCGCGCCTCCGCGAACATACCAGACGCGCTGCAAACGCGAGGCAGCCGCATCAGCATCCTGAAAATGTTGTTGTACTGGACACGTAGAGCGCTGGCTGCCCGTCGGGTGCAGTTGAGCCAGAGGCTACTCGAGTAGAAGGACTGGCAGTAGGCCTTAAATAAGGTGATTTTTAATCTTCATAAATGTATTTATTGCATACACATACAAAGGAACATTATCCCCCTATCAGAGTCCATATTGTATTGTGCCCACACTCGGTCCCAACTCCGAAAGTGACTTAGAACTTGATCGTTGCGAGCCGAACGACAAACTTCGGAAGACAATAGCTTTACAAGAATAAATTAAACCAAAATTGAAATATGCATGAATTATTCCCATAAATTGCATTTATTACTTCGTTGGGGCCACAGTGTGGGGAAGCTTAGAAAGATATAATAATAGAGAAACACCTTTTTCAGGTAAACACACAGACAAACTTATACAATACAAAAAATCTTTATTGTACATAATCAAATTAATCATTACAAAAATACATTATATGCGACAGGTACAATGGGCGGCCTTATCGCTTAGAAGCGATCTCTTCCAGGCAACCTTTGGATGGAAAGAATTATATGAATTTAAGAGAACTAATTCTAAGCTTTGTTTTTTTTGTCATTTACGATGTAATACACACAGCTTAATGCAAAACCATGTACCTAATTAAAAGCTATGTACGTATAGTATACTAAGTTTAAAAACACAGTCAAGTCTTAACAAAAGTAGAAGAACTTCTGAACGGAAAATGGAAAATCTTTCAGCGATAAATAAATAAATAAAAAGTATTTATTTTCTTAAAATGGTTTCTAAAGGTTAACTTATCTAAAACTAATTACGATTATCTCTATAACAATTAAGTTTACCTTTAGGTAAAGTACTCTACCCTAAAACCTTAGTGCTGAAAATGCATCGACTCCTCGCTCTAACTAAGTAAAACTTGTGTTTAGACGCGAGGGCTACTCTGCCTCACAGACACCGGGAGTGCGACTAAAGTACAATGGTAGGTATAGTTGATACATAGATTATGTTGAACAATTGAAAGAAAAGCAAAACTAAGTATAACTAAAACATCAAATCGAAACGAAAGTGAAACGAAATTCGAGGTTAAACAAAAATATAGATAAAAATCAATCTCGTACGTCGCAGGCGGACCTTCGCCCACCGCGCCTCAGATATACAATACAATACAATACAGAACAAAAATCCTTTATTGTACACCATAATCAAATCAAAATAAAAAATCAAAATCAAAATTCGTTTATTGCGTGAAATACATGTTATAAAGTTCTTATAATGGAATAGGTCACAATGTATTCTGCCCTATTGGGCGTGCAATGATATAAAATTTACAATAATTAGCTACCTACTATACATTCTTAAAAAGTAATACAAAAAATTCACAGACAAATAATAATAAAAAATATAAAAAATCAATTAAAAAAATACAGAAAAATAAATGTCATATCTACAATTTATCGGTCATAAATTCATTAAAAGAGTAATAGCATTTTTGTGTCAATAATTTGGTCACTTGTCTCCGAAATCATTACAAAAATACATTATATGCGACAAGTACAATGGGCGGCTTTATTGCTTAGAAGCGATCTCTTCCAGGCAACCGTTGGATAAAATAATTATATGAATTTAAGAAAGAAGGTGTACCACAGGCCGAGATCGTCAGATCTTATGATTTCCCTATCTTTGCACATCTCTACTGAAAAGGCAGTCTATTAATAACAACATAAAACAATATCAGCATTTATTCGTAGTAACGCCACTAAGCTCTTCTATAGTCCAGGTAAACTTCCGAAGCAGAGTTTTAGTTCGGAAAACTTCGGAACTAGTTTTACTACTTCATCATTGTATTTACGGAGCAGTAACGATATGCTAGTAAAAGACTGGCAAAAGTTTGCCAGTCGATTCGGGATGTAGGTATGATAAAGTCATTTAAAACGGGATATTTACCATGATTTGATTTTTGAGTTATCCAATATTTCGGCACAGTTGCATGCGCCATGATCACGGAATAACTGAAGGCACTGAGTGCCTTCAGTTATTCCGTGATCCTATTTGTAGTATTTTATGTAGTTATTATTCACCGTTTATCGAAGTATTTTGCATGTGAAATACATATGTGTACATAGAATTATAAATTCAATGGGATTATCACATGTTCTACTGTGTTTCTAAGAAAGTAATTACGGGAAGGAACATTTTGCAATTAAAATTAAAAGAAACTTAACACTTAACCGTCGCTATTTTACTACAAAATGTTTTGCGACAAATATCTAGACATCCACCAATCATTCGCATTTGTAATACTAGTTTCTGCACGCAAGCGTTGTTTCCATGGAAACGGCTAAAGGTTATTAATGTCCTATGGGAACTGATATGTGGATAAAAATCATTATTCCAGGCTTAGAACTACCTCTATGCTAAATTTCAGCACGAGTCGTTCAGTATTTTTAAACAATAAACCTTTTTAACTTAATTTTTTTTATAGTCATACCACAACCAATCAGTGCGTCCTACCCGTTATGACCTACGGAGCTGAGACGTGGACACTCACGATAGAGCTGGTCCATCAGTTCAAAGTCGCTCAGCGAGCTATGGAAAGAGCTATGCTCGGAGTTTCTCTGAAGGATAGTATAGATTCGTAACGAATACATCCGACAGAGAACCAAGGTTATCGACATAGCTCAAAGAATTAGCAAGCTGAAGTGGCAGTGGGCCGGCCATATCTCGCGAAGAACCGACGGCCGATGGGGCAAACGTGTTCTTGAGTGGAGACCATGACTCGGTAAACGTAGTGTAGGACGCCCTCCGACCAGGTGGGATGACGACCTGCGAAAGACTGCAGGTAGATGCTGGATGCGGCAAGCTGAAGACAGGGCGCTATGGCGCTCATTAGGGGAGGCCTATGTCCAGCAGTGGACTGCTATAGGCTGATGATGATGATGACCACAACCAATTGAAAATTTGTAGGTTATACTATACCCTAAGTAGAATATCCCATTGGGTAAGTTGTCCCACTGTGCCCACAACTGGGGCCACAGCGACACCCGGGGCAAGCGAAGTTTTAATTGGTCCTTTGTCGTCGAGTTACTTTTATTACAGGCACATTTAGGGTTTCATTTGCGACGCTAAATATTCTGGTTGACACTTCTGATAATGGGGGATCGATAAATATGCTAATGGAATTGTGGGATCAAACAGAACCAATTAAGATGATAGAACTTGACGTACCGCGAAGCTTTAACGCCTCCACTAGTCCAGTCTTCTACGGTGAAAACTTGTTAACACTTCGAGTGCTGAAATCACACGGTATGTGTTTTCTACAAGTGACTAATATGCGTAAATCCACACTAGCGCAGCGGCTGAGAAAATTCAGATCTGTGTGACTCAGAACAGCCGTAATATTTTTCGAACGATACGCATGTGCGGCGCAACACAACCGCTGTGTAGAGCGGCAGCACGAATTTTTTTAGGTTAAAAACAAAAAAAAAAAAGATGGCAGTCGTCGAAAAAAAAACCGCAGTCAAAGTGTTAATAGCTTTCTGCTTCCATTTCATTTATTTAAGTTTCATGCATGTGGTTTTCCTTGCTATAAATAAATAAATATCAGAAGGTCGTATATACATACATAAATAATAATATGATCACGTTTCGTTTCTTCTTTTTATAATTTTCATTTCTGTTTTAAGAAAACTTAGTTCCTGAAGTTTTGTTCTAAAATCTTTAAAAAATAAGAGGTAAAAATCACCTATTCTCAATTCAAAAACCCCACGCAAAAAGCTTACAAACGCAGATTACGTGGAACAATCTAACCCCAAGTGTTGCCAACGGTAAGATGTAATTTAGGAGAAAATACGCCGGCCAGTTGGAGGGTTGAAATTCGCGGTTGATGCTCGATTGGGCCACGAAAATAGCGTTTATAAACAAAATCCAGTCCCACTTTTAATTGTTTCAGCAATTTAAAATTAACCGATAACTGACGCAAACAAAGCTTTTAAGCTTTTTTTTTAAAATGGAACGTCAGTCTGTATGCTAATTGTGTGGTGGTCTAAAAACGTCGGACACATTTAAACTCTTTTTTCGTAGCCTCGCTTAAAGGGCAACACCGACCACGGTTAATTAGTACCGGGTAATGACTCACCTGCAATGTGGCAACATCGTGTCCACTATAATGTTATTTCGGTTTAATTACGGCGAGATGATGGAATGTCATAAAGGGTAACACTGTGGAGCTGCCAGCTTTGGGGAGCTGTTTCAAGTAATGACAAGATTTTTAGGACGCATACCTACGATAAGGGTTAGATCACACTGTTCACATTAATATGCATTGTGATGACCTATGTTCTATGTCTTTATCATCATCATCATCATCATCAGCCTATTGCAGTCCACTGCAGGACATAGGCCTTCCCCAATGAGCGCCATAGCGCCCTGTCTTCAGCTTGACGCATCCAGCATCTACCTGCAGTCTTTCGCAGCTAAGGGACATACACCGGGGGGCGTTCAGCAGCGTCCCTTGCAGCTCACTCCTATACTGCGATCCCTAACCCGCATGCCAAGCGTAGGGATTATGGGCACCCCCCCCCCCCCCCCCATGTCTACTAAATTTAACTAGTTTAGTAAATTTGGTAACGCTATGAATAAAGATTATTCAAGATTCTTATTATTGTTATTCTATGTGGCGCTGTGGGCGAAGACGTCTGCTGATACGCGAGGCTGTAGGTTCGATTCTGGTAGGATATGTGCTGGTGCTGGTGTGAATAACATGTATTTGTTCATAATAAATAATGCTGGACAATTCACACAGCATCATGTAGCATCTAATCTAAGATAAGCAGAGCTTGTGTTATGCGTACTAGAATCATTAAGTATGCGACGCAGGAGGTTGCGGGTTCGATTGCCGCCTCTAGACAAATGTTTGTACAATTTGCAGATATTTTTTCAGAGTGTTTTGGTCGTTCTTCTATAATAAAATATATCTATCTATGTAATGTATTCTATTATGTAAATCAGTCATCTAGTACCCATAACACAAGCTATGGGTGAAGCATCTAGCTTGGAGCTAGATGAGGCTGTGTGGATTGTCCAGCATTATTTATTTATTTATTATATAAAGAAATGCTTTGGTGTGCGAGTAAATACAACTCAACCCGGCCATTGCACCCAAATATCTAATCAACAGAATAATCTCACGCTCAAGTTAAGGTACTTACAGCTCATGTTAAGGTACAGCTCATGATTATACAAATAAATTGTATTGTAAGGTACGGTCCATGTTATAATGCTTCACATTTTGGTCGGGGATAGGGGATAATGATGACAATGTCTGCTAGGGATTCATAATTATAATTTTCTATATATTTTGTCCCTACCTTTATTAACAAAGAAAATTACAATTAATTGATACAAATTACGAGACAACTAGTAGTTACAATTGAAATAGTTGAGCTGATTCAGACCGTTGCAAACAATCTAGAAATAGCTAAATTTGAGTTTATTTTGTGTTTATATTCAATAAGGAGTATACGAAAGCAACTCTGTCCTTCTGTTATCATTATCACGACGAAAAGACTCATAACTAAAATGGTCAAACATAGGTTGTGTCCAGAATAAGGACATAAGTACTTTTTCCCGAAAAAAACGAGCAAAACCGAGGGCCGAAGCTAATGGTATTGAAAATTATTATATATCTTTTTTACCCGATTCCAAAAAAGGAGGAGTTTCAATTCGTCTGTATCATTTTCTTTAAAGAAATTACATTGCAACGATTAAGCAAATAATATTATAATATAATACCTAATAGATACAAACTAGAACTAACATTTACAATGAGCTAACTACAGACTGTTGCAAGCAATCTACAGGTAGCTTAACTGATCCATATCTTTAACAGTTGGAGCTATTTCGGAAATTAACTTGGTAATTGTAACTCGCCAATAGAGATAGGTCCTAGTAACCGGAGTGTCCAGAATCGGGGCCTTGCAAACAATCTACAGGTAGCTCAACTGATCCATATCAATACCAATCGGGGGCTATTTGATCAATTATCTTGTAATTGAAACTTGCCATATATAGGCAGGATTATGTTGGGGCTGTTCCGCTTCTGCAGTGCATCGGGGATGTTTCCAGAGTATCAAACAGATGGCTTCGAAGCCATTTTCCACAAAAAAAAACTGCATCCCTGATCCGCAGAGTGCGGGACAGCCACAATAACGACCGATGTGGCGCGATGGGCGAAGGTCCGCCTGCGACGCAGGAGGTTGCGGGTTCAATTCCCGCCTCAGAACAATTGTGTGTACGATCTGCAGATATTTGTTCCGGGTGTTCTGGTCGTTTTCTATGTATAATAAAAAATATCGATCTATGTAATGTATTGTATTATGTATATCAGTTATCTAGTACCCATAGCACAAGCTCTGCTTACCATGGGGCTAGATAATGCTGTGTGAATTGTCCAGCATTATTTATTTATTTATTTAATAGCATCCTGAAAACCATAGCGGATCATCCCCACTGTGGGCATGTCTTGTTCGCAGAGTGATCCCGGCAAATATATCTTTCTTATAGCGATATTATAATTATTAATCTAGGTTTTCAATTGTTTATTTAATTTAAGATTCTACTAACCCTCTATAATAATATTTTTGAGTGTTTACTAACCAAATATTTATTTATTTATTTAATGTAATCAGAACGACCTTAGGCCAATTGTACTAATTACAATATGGATATCCGAAATAAAGAGATTTTATTTATAAGCCCTTGTAACCAGGGTCTCCAGAATCGGGGCCTGCTCCACGTAACCTACCCGCCTTCACTAAAAGTCGCACAAGTTTATGTGCTCAGTAAATTCTGTACATTTTTATAGAAAAACACCGCAACGAGCCGCGCCCGCTGGCTTTATTCCTGTGTTTGTTTTGTCAAGATACTTCTGCCCTATATTCTTTTTGCTCGTTTGACCTTTGACCGAGATATACGGGGTTTCGGATACATACTAATCAAGCGAGAGGCAAGCTCAAGACAGGGCGCTATGGCGCTCATTGGGGGAGGCCTATATCCAGCAGTGGACTGCTATAGGCTGATGATGATGATAATATACTAATCAATACTTAATGTTCTTGAACGCAACTTTTAATACGTATGAATAGGTTATTTTTAAAAGCTTGCCCGATTGTCTTTTTCTTCTTCATACAGCTAACCATGCCATGGCCGCCCTATAACGAGGACTTCGTCTATTCTAAGTGTTTCTTCTGTATTATTTTCTCTGTTTTGTGTGTTATAAATCTAAACTAATATTATAAAGAGAAAATGTTTGATTTTTTGTTTGTTTGTATTGAATAGGCTCCGAAACTACTGGATCGATTTGAAAAATTATTTCACCGTTGGGAAGCTACACTATCCCCGGTGAACATATGCTATGTATATTTTCAAAAAATAATAAATACCCGTGTGGAGCCGGGACGGTCCACTAGTGTTATAATAAAGTGTTTTCTATATTCTATCTATCTAACCATGCTGAAATAAAAAATCTGCCGATACCTACTGGAGGCCTAGAGAAAAAGAACTAGAGTATCTACTAGTTATTTTCATCCTCAGGCGCGAAGTACGTCCGCAAAACTCAACGTCACTACGGAAAACCCGTTTATCGGACAAATTTTATGACTCTTAATTTATTAACACTTTGAGTGCTGAAAACGCACGGTATGAGTTTTCTACAAGTGACTAATCTGCGAAAATCCACACTAGCGCAGCGGCTGAGAAAATACAGATCTTTGTGACTCAGCAGAGCTGTAATATTTTTCGAACGAAACGCATGTGCGGCGCAACACAACCGCTGTGTAGAGCGGCAGCACGAATTTTTTAGGTAAAAAAAAAGATCGCAGTCGTCGAAAAAAAACCGCAGTCAAAGTGTTAATATTTTTTTTTTGTTATATATCAACCATTATTTGTGGTTGAACCAAAATTTCAGTGTGATTTGTCCACGAAGTGAGCTTGTAGTCCTAATGAGCACTCACTTAACACGAGTGCGTTGTTGATCTGAATGAGCCATATAAGATTTTATTTTATTTTTTACTAGCTGCGCCCCGCGGCTTCGCCCCCGTGGAAATCGATGTGTCAAATGGTTTCATTAAATGATAAATCCTATGTTAGACTCCTGGTTCTAAGCTACCTCCTCACCAATTTTCAGTCAAATCGGTTCAGCCGTTCTCGAGTTATAAGTGTTGTAACAAACACGACTTTCTTTTATATATATAGATTATTATTATATACTATTATTAATTTTAATGTGATCAAATATATGGTGCCTTAGAATCCCTAGTGTAAGCAAAGCTAGCCCGTGCCACTAACAGTAGGTCGAACAGTTATCCATTGTCAATTCGACACCGCTAGAGCCATGGATTGTATAACTACGAAGATAAGGCATCATGGAAATCTATTTATTTAACAGCATGATTGATTCTATAAAATATATTTACCTTCAAGGTAGGAAGCTCTTTAAAAATATACCACCCTAAATGCCTTTAGTATGTACACTACAAGAATAAATAGTAATAAATAATGCTGGACAATTCACACTACATCATCCAGCCCCAAGTTAAGCAGAGATTGTGTTATGGGTACTAGGTGACTGATATACTTAATACAATAGATTACATAGATAGATATTTTTTATTAGACGACCGATGTGGCGCGGTGGGCGAAGGTCCGCCTGCGACGCAGGAGGTTGCGGTTTCGATTCCCGCCTCGGAACAAATGTGTGTACGATCTGCAGATATTTGTTTCGGGTGTTCTGGTCGTTTACTATGTATAATAAAAAAAAAAAAAACTATCTATGTAATGTATTGTATTATGTATATCAGTTATCTAGTACCCATAACATAAGCTCTGCTTACCATGGGGCTAGATAATGCTGTGTGAATTGTCCAGCATTATTTATTTTTATTTATTTATTTCATTATACATAGATAACGACAAGAACAATCTAGAAACATGTCGAATATGTTACGAAAGGGTCTATGTTGCGTAGACAGGCTACGGATTGTAGATGGTCTACGGGTCGTAGAGGGCCTACGATGTCGCGACAATGATGTCAGTTTATTGGTGGCTCACGTGTATGTGCCTAAATATTGGAAGAATCAATAAATACTAATCACTTACTACTAAGAGGGAATAAAACAAACAGAAATACAAAAATATATTATATAAAAACTATCTATTATAAAGAGGATAGATGTATTTTCGTATGTTTGCAACGAATAAACTCAAAAACTAAATTTATTTCACCATTAGAATGCTACATTATCCCTGAGTAACATAGGTTATAGTAAAAAAATAGGGATACGGCCGGGACTTGCCGCTAGTATAATATACAAAAAGATAACACAAATAATAGAAATATTTCGTTATTCATGACTTAGGGGAGTCCGAGGCTATACGGTAAGCCGGTGGTGGTGACAAAGAGCCGGTCTAAATCTTTGCCAGTCTGTTTGAGACCAATCAAAAGGAAACTCTTTGATAGGTCTCAAATAAATTGACACAGGTATGGATTATAAAACCTGAACTTGACTTTAGTATTAACAATGATAGCTTTTAAAGTTTTATCGTAAATTAATCAGTTTTTTCTAAAACACCGAAAAAACGGCTAATTTATTAATAAATCTTATTACCATCTTTCTGCCCGCGTCTTAACATTCCATTTAAATATTAATTTTATTTATTAAAGTGGTGTAGTGCGACATCACACAACTTCGACGTGGGGTTTGTGTCCACGGATCCCGGGATCAGATTAAATTAGCCACTGATCCCGCCAAGTGTGACTTCCACTACCGATGAGGCGCGGTGGGCGAAGGTCCGCCTGCGACGCAGGAGGTTGCGGGTTCGATTCCCGCTTCGGGATACCTGTGCGTACGATCTGCAGATATTTGTTCCGGGTGTTCTGGTCGTTTTCTATGTATAGTAAATAATATATATCTATGTAATGAATTGTATTATGTATATCAGTTATCTGGTACCCATAACACAAGCTCTGCTTACCATGGGGCTAGATAATGCTCTGTGGATTGTCCAGAATTATTTATTTATTATTTAGACAACTAAACTTTCTCTACTTCCCGTATTTCTGATATAGAAATACATATCTTGCCGCCTCTGCCCAGGGCTCTATCGGATTGGCCCGGACCTGTAAACGAGTCCCGAGGCGCTTGCGGACTGCTATTCAATATCAATATGCAATGCCTCGCTCCGAAATATGTAGTCTTGATATACGGCGTGCTTTGTCGATAACTACGTTTGTCTCTGAATGTCCTTTTATTTGTTTGTCCTACTCGTATGTATATTGAACGCATTCAATTGCAACGTTGAAATTTGACCAACATTTATTTAAAAAATAATAATTCCCGTTAGTCAGTAGTCAAAATAAAAACTTTTTTGGAACGAGAGAAAGTTAATATGTATTTGTAATATGGGTTAAGTCCACGAAAAACATAATATGTTTCCGTAATATGGGTTAAGTCCACGAAAAACATAATACGTTTTTCGTAATATGGGTTAAGTCCACGAAAAACATAATATGTTTTAGTAATATGGGTTAAGTCCACGAAAAACATAATATGTTTTTCGTAATATGGGTTAAGTCCACGAAAAACATAATATATTTTTCGTACTATGTTATATTATAAAACCTAAACGAAACATGAAATTGTGAAGTCTTGGGGAGCGAAGCCGCGGGCAGAGCGTATTTTGTAATAAAAACTTTAAGAAGGTATGTATTTTATTGCATCATTGTGTACATTTTGTAGGTCTTAGTATCTAGGTAATGTATACATATAAGAAACACAATGGTACCCAAGCAGGGCGTGGCGATAGGTACTCAGTGGAAGCGAGCCGGGTTTCTAGAAAATTCTGATAATTCGATCTTATTAGATTTCATCACAAAAAATAATTCAAAAACATATGTATAGTTTAAATTAAATAATAAGTATTAGTCAACTTATTTTTCTATTTATATCATTTGTCGTTAAAATACTCATTTAAATCATAAATAGCATGTAAAAGTTATTGTTTCAATTCGGTTTGAAATATTTGGCCTTTTTCCTCGTCTTTTAGTATATCGGCCGGGTGATTATGTAACTCGCGACCGGTTTGCGACAGGCTTAAATTAAGCAATCAGTGCTGTCAAACGTCAATTTTGTATTAGTTTGACACCAGCTACAACGTCAACATTGGCGTTTGACAGCACTGATTGCTTAATTTACGCCTGTCGCAAACCGGTCGCGAGTTACATAATCACCATACGGGTATCTTATTGTAAACGATTGATCATCATCATCATCATCATCATAAGATAGTCCACTGCTGGACATGGCCTCCCCCCATGAGCGCCATAGCGTCCTGTCTTCAGCTTGACGCATCCAGCATCTACCTGCAGTTTTTCGCAGATCGTCATCCCACCTGGTAGGAAATGTTTGATGCTATTGCGTATCTGTAATAGTAACGATTTAGCGAGTTGACTGTACATAGAGATAGGTAATGTGAATGAACCTCACTTCAGGGGCCACGTGGGAGTTGAATTGGTCTTCTGTTAATAGTTTATTCATGAGGACAAAGCAATATTGAACCTGATATATTATTCTCTAGGAATTGCTCGAGCTGGGACGAACTTGCATCCTCGTCTAGTGTCTGCAAACTGAATGGATTTCTGTCGGAGAAGCGTTGGTTGGTTATTTTTTAAGGATGTACTGATACCTTTTGAGTGTTAATCTATTTAACTGATAGTCGATACCCTTTCTTACCTCGAAACACCCCAAGGGCTGAAGCGATATTGAGATATACATATACTCGAGACGGGACTCTTTTAATATATTGAATAAATTTTGGAGAATTTTACACCATCTCTCATTTTGCGTAAAAAAGTGTAACTGAGAACTGATGTTGTATAGTCGTGATTAATAAGAAATCACTCAATTTTTAAAACCCTAGACTGAAATGTTTAAAAAGAAGCTGGAGTAAATGTGTTCTTGAGTGGAGACTGCGACTCGGCAAACGTAGTGTAGGAGACCCTTCGGCCAGGTGGGATGACGACCTGCGAAGGACTGCCACATCCAGCATCTGCCTAGATGCTGGATGTGGCAAGCTGAAGACAGGGCGCTATGGCGCTCATTAGGGGAGGCCTATGTCCAGCCGTGGACTACTAATAGGCTGATGATGATGATGTTATAAGTAGACTCGACCCTGGCTGGGCCCACCATCGTTGACACACGTCGCGTCTTCAAAAGCGAAGGAAGCGTCCTTAATCATTCACCCTCACTTCTTCCCATAACTATGTTCAATCTGATCATACTTCCCCACTCTCCCCGGTATTCCCCATAGTGGGGAAGTTGGGGTACGGTTCCTCATTACAATACTTCCGGAGGGTTCCGTAAATATCGGCTAGGGTTCCATTATCGCTTTAATGCATTTCGTAGGTGCGGTAATTTATGATGTTGATAAGTTTAGCTAAACAAGGAAATTGTGTTGACAGGTTTTGTTGCGTAGAGGTTGTATGATTGGTAAAGTAGGTTTGATTCCCGCAGAAGTTATTTGTTTCACGGATGTTTAATATACAAAATAGTTAGATAGTGGGTAGATACGTACCATTCGGTTCGTTTTCGTTTTGTTTTCGTTTTAATTGTTTTAATGTACTTTTTTTAAATATTGTATCTCTCTCTATGTCAATTTTATGTGTGTGTTATATTAGTACCAAATAAATGTTTTATCTATCTATGAAAACTATATCTATGCAAAATTTCAGCCCGATCCGTTCAGTTTTTTTGGCGTGAAGAGGTAACAAACATCTATCAAAGGGTCTGTGGTTACAATGGGTGTACCGCAGGGCTCTATCTTGGGTCCTTTCCTATTTTTAGTTTATATTAACGACCTGCCTCATCTTGTAAAGAATGATCATGAGATTGTATTGTTTGCTGATGATACTTCATTAATTTTTAAAATGAATCGACAAAAAACAAATTTCGACGATGTAAATACTGCAATCTCAAAGGTAGTCCATTGGTTTAGTATCAATAATCTTTTGCTCAATGAAACCAAAACAAAATGTATAAGATTTATTCTACCTAATGTAAAACAAGTTAAGGCTGATGTAAACGTAAAAGGAGAAACGGTAGAAATTGTAGACAATACCGTATTCTTAGGAATAACCTTAGATAGTAAACTCCAATGGGGCCCACACATAGATAAGCTATCGAAGAGACTTAGTTCTGCAGCATATGCAGTTAAAAAAAAAAAACCGTCAACTGACAGACGTTGATACTTCTCGACTAGTCTATTTCAGCTACTTCCATAGTATTATGTCTTATGGCATACTATTGTGGGGGAACGCTGCAGATATAAACACCATTTTTGTGTTGCAGAAGAGGGCTGTTCGTGCGATCTATAATATGGGTCCCAGAGAATTCCTACGTAATAAATTCAAAGAAATAAACATAATGACAGTACCATGTCAATATATTTATGAAAACTTGTTGTACACTCATAAAAACATCAATCGATTCATTAAAAAAAGCGATATACATAATGTAAATACTAGAAATAAGAATAAACTCGCTGTTCCCACAACTAGACTACATAAGATAAGTGCATCTTTTAAAGGGCAATGTATACGCTTCTACAACAAAACTCCAAGTGAGTTGCAAAAATTATCAATAAATAAATTAAAAAAAATTGTGAAGCATATTCTTTGTAAAAAGGCTTATTACAAAATATCAGATTATCTAGAAGATAAAAAAGCTTGGAACGAGTTTTGCTCCAACTCAAAATCTAACAAATTACAGATAAGCAAATCATATGTACTAGACACATAAGTTATGAACATACTAGTGGTTTCTTCTCACTTCTTCCACTGGTGGACAAAAAATTGAAGTGAACAACAATACATATAATAATGAATAGTATAAAATATGACTTGTCTAAGTGCTTATTTGTAAGCCTAAAGAAATAAACTTTCATTTCATTTCATTTCATTTCATTTCATTTCATTTCATTTCATTTCATTTCATTTCATTTCATTTCATTTCATTTCATTTCATTTCATTTCATTTCATATCAATCAATCTAAACATACAAACTTTCACATTTTTAATATTAGTATGAAGTGAATACGAGTAGTGAGTACGAGTTTGAGTATATACTCGTACGAGAATAACAAGACCAAATAAAAATATAATCAATAAGACCTTATCACAACTTTGAACTCTCTAATAGGACTCCTTTTTAAACCTTTGTGGTTTTCTTAGTGTTATTACTTAGCTTTCTTATTAATATTATTTTAATTTGGTAAATAAATAAAAAAACTAGAAGATACTTCTAAAGTTACAGAATAAATAACAAAACCTGAATTGAACAGCTCAGTAGTAACAAAGTCGTAACGAATACATCCGACAGAGAACCAAGGTTATCGACATAGCTCTAAGAATTAGCAAGCTGAAGTGGCGGTGGGCCGGCCATATCTCGCGAAGAACCGACTGCCGCTGGGGCAAACGTGTTGTTAGGTGGAAACCACGACTCGGTCAACTTAGTGTAGGACGCCCTCCGACCAGGTGGGATGACGACCTGCGAAAGACTGCGATAGATGCTGGATGCGTCAAGCTGAAGACAGGGCGCTATGGCGTTCATTGGGGGAGGCATATGTCCAGCAGTGGACTAACATAGGTTGATTATGATGATGAACAGCTTTAATACGTATCGATCCTATCCATCCAAAGGTTGCCTGGAAGAGATCGCTTTTAGCGACAAGGCCGCCGATTGTGCCACTAGATTTAGTTAATATTAAGATCCTATTTTTATTATTTTATTTATATTTGATGGTGCAATAAAGGTATATTGTATTGTATTGTATTGTATTGTATGAACAAAGACGTAGGAAGTCGTAACATTTTACAAACCTTTCTTCCTTGTTGTTTGTAAGCGCCGTTTAATAATATTTGCAGGTCGTAAGCAAATAAAACTTTGTTTTCTTACATTATCATTTCCGACGTAGAAATAAAACTCCTATTTTAATAAACAATTATAGTTTTAAGTACTTAGTAGATTGTTTGTATACAGGACTGACATACTAATTATAATTACTCAAAGTTCCTTAACACTTTGACTGCTGAAATCACACGGTATGTGTTTTCTACAAGTGACTAATATGCGTAAATCCACACTAGCGCAGCGGCTGAGAAAATACAGATCTGTGTGACTCAGCAAAGCCGTAATATTTTTCGAACGAAACGCATGTGCGGCGCAACACAACAGCTGTGTAGAGCGGCAGCACGAAGTTTTTAGGTTTAAAAGAAGATCGCAGTCGTCGAAAAAAAACCGCAGTCAATGCGGTTTTTTTTCGACGACTGCGATCTTCTTGTGTTAAATAAAGAAAAGTATAAAAAATTGGCTTCTTGATAAGGCCGCCCATCGTGCAATTACGAGTATATCTCTTTTTGACTGTATTTTTGTATTTTCTTTGTGTGAAATAAGGTGTAATATATTAATAATATCTTAAAAGTGTTAATGTATCTTAACACATTAACAAATAATAATAAAAAAATGGCATTCGATTATAGTATTGGCTATTATGATTTCAAAATACAAAATTATACTACAACAGAGGCAGCAGTCAAAGTCAATAGCATTTATTTCTTTAGGCTTACAATATAAGCACTTAGGTAAGTAAAATTTTATACTATTAATTATTATCAAAATATAATTATTTTAATTTTAATGTTCACTTCGATTTTTTGTCCAGTACAACAGTAACCACTGAAGTTTCTCTCAATTTTAATGTAAATAAATTTGTACTGTCCATAATTTTCAAGTCGGTAGGTAATGCATTGAACAATTTTTACAGTTGCATATTTTATATCTGCACCAATGTCTTGAAACTTCAACCGTTGGTTGATAGGGAGATCTCATATCTTTTCTCCTTGTGGTAAGGCGTTCTAATTTTTTCTCTCCGGTCTCGTATCGGATTCGGTGCTTGATTACATCTACTAGTGTTACCAGGATGTAAAGGCCAGGTACCGTCAAAATATTTAGCTTTGTGAAATGTTCTAGGATTCCTATATTGTGGTATTCTAACAATTGTACGAATAGCGCTTTTTTAACTAATAAAAGCCTTGCTGATATGTTTGTAGCTATTCATGTAGCATTACATTGCATCGTACATTGTCTCACTGTGAATATGTTTTGCTTAGCTTTAAATAAATATTGATATGTATCTAAAATGGCATTATATTTAGATTTAAGCAAATCAATTGTATTAGACACATAAGTGATATATGAATGTACCTACTAGTGGTTTCTTTTTCACTTCTTCCATTAGTGGATAAAAAAATTGAAGTGAACAGTAATATAATCTTATTTGATATTAGTTTACAATTTTACTGGTCTAAGTGCTTATTTTATTAGCATAAGGAAAAAAACATTTTGAATAGGTAGCATGTTCTACGCTTTAACTGATAGGTGTGTAGTGGACGTATCTTTGAAGAGTCGAGATTCACTTCTATACCCGTGTAAGATTACTATCTCCGGAAAAGTTTGTTTCGTTCCGGGTATTTCCAATTATGCCCGCTTTTTATTATTAACGTCACGTCGCTCCACGGCTACTTTGATGGGCAAAATTATTTATTGCCTATTTTATTTGGAACAGTTACATAGTCCTAGGTATAAACTGTGCTTTGGGGTGTACGGTGTACGCATTATCTTACGAAAGATTCGTAATTTCGTTTCGTTCTCCATTACGTTTATCGTAATGTTATTGTGTTCGTAAGGTTGAGTAGCAGTAGACACAATAATATTTATCGAATCGAGAACATTCATCATCATTAGCCCATGAGTCCACTGCTGGACATAGGCCTCCCCCAATGAACGCCTTAGTGCCCTTTGTTCAGCTTGACGCATCCAGCATCTGCCCGCAGTCCTTCGCAGGTCGTCATCCCACCTGGCCGGAGGGCTTCCTACACTACGTTTGCCGAGTCGCGGTCTCTACTCAGGAATTCGTTTACCCCAGCGGTTGTCGGTTCTTCGCGAGATATGGCCGGCCCACTGCCACTTCAGCTTGCTTATTCTTAGAGCTATGTCGATAAATTTGTATCTTTGTCGGAATGTATTCGACGAACCCTATCCTTCAGAGAAACTCGAGAAAAATTGGCGTCTTATACGAAAAATACTCAGAATGGTAGTAGACACAAACGAGGTATGGCAAAAAAATGCAACAACTACGTCTCATTTTACTATTCCTATTCGTGCGCTCGAATGCGTGAAAGCACTGAAGTTATAATTATATATATATCAATAAAACTTTGATATTTATAATATCTATCTATGTAATATATTGTATTATGTATATCAGTTATCTAGTACCCATAACACAAGCTCTGCTTACCATGGGGCTAGATAATGCTGTGTGAATTGTCCAGCATTATTATTATTATTATTTGATACTATCATGGTTATTAACATTAAAGTCATTTAAAACGGGATATTTACCATGATAAGAGTTATCCAATATTTCGGCACAGTTTCATGCGCCATGATCACGGAATAACGAGATATCTACTATTTAACTTTATATTTGTCAACTCACACATAGGTTCGTTTTTGCCTTCGAAATCAAGAGAAATGTTGAGTGAGCGTGTTTTACTTCTATGATCCCTTGCGGTTTATTCGTACCAAGTCTACAAACACGTACTCAAACAAATATGTATGACTTTAAATGTATAACTACATAATTGCTTTGTAAAGTGTAACACAATGTTAACACTTTGACTGCGGTTTTTTTTCGACGACTGCGATCTTTTTTTTTACCTAAAAAATTCGTGCTGCCGCTCTTCACAGCGGTTGTGTTGCGCCGCATATGCGTTTCGTTCGAAAAATAATACGACTATGCTGAGTCACACAGATCTGTATTTTCTCAGCCGCTGCGCTAGTGTGGATTTACGCATATTAGTCACTTGTAGAAAACTCATACCGTGCGTTTTCAGCACTCAAAGTGTTAAATTTACTACCTACTACGATCAATTATTTATTTATTTTTTCCATATAGCGACCGCTAGTCACCCTTTACTGTTAAAGCTGTATGCAGGTTTTGAACCTACGAAACCAAGTGCTGATATTTATATTTTATGTACGTGAGTTAATGTGTGGCATGGCAACACGCTGTAACTGTCGACACTAGACAAACCTTATCTGGTTTAAAGTGTCGTAGAAATAAGATTAGAATAAGTTTTTATTAATAAAGAAATACAATACAATACAACACGTCAAGTTTGAGTAAGACTTGGTACGCTAATACACCGCAAGGGAAAAACTTAGATTCGGTGCAAGTACCGAGCGAAATGTGTATTCCTGTTTTTCTTAAGCACTTATGTAAGTAATTTTTATGACCAAGCTATGTTGTTATTGCTTAACCTACTTACTTTTATAATATCAAACCTGCGTGGAAATCTGTGTCAAATGGTTTATAAACCATCCTCTTGAATCACTCTATCTATTAAAAATTAATTTATGGTGAGAGTACCAACTCATCATCTCTCGACGTTCTTAAGCGCGGAGTTTTGGCCGAAGGGTGTCAAGTTCCGAAGGTTCACTGGCCTCCTGCAACGGGACACCGCCGCCCGCGCCGTGCACGGACGTCTGGCACCCTGATTACGACATCTACACACTGTCGGCGTAATAAAAAAAAAGCGTGTTATTATTAATTTAGTCCTTTTATATTTTATGTATGCTAGTTTTAAGGTATGGTTTATGGTTCTTCTGTTACTTTTCCATGGTCTGAAATAAATCATTATTATTAAAAAACCCGCATCAAAATCCGTTGCGTAGTTTTAACCCTTAATTACTCGCGTGGGGTGTTTAACACCCCAGCGACTTTTTGATCGTCTCTAGTTATTAGAGTTTCGAATATACAACGCTAATTTTTAAATCTTAATCATAAAGAAAAGTCTGATTTTGTATGTTTTTGGTAGTTTTTTTTCTAATTCTAAAATTGGGGTGGAAACGACGCCACGCGAGTACTTGTATGTTTTTATGCGCGAGTAACTAAGGGTTAAAGATTTCAGCATACATAGAGACAGACAGACAACGAGAAGCGACTTTGTTTTATACTGTATATAGATGTCACAAACGTGACTGCCGCTTTCATGCCAATGTGCAACAGATCACTCAAGATCATTCGAAATCTATCATCGAGTTTGTAAGAAACCATTATATAGTCATACCCTGTTGTCATACTACGAAAAGTAGTACGATAAAGTACGCCTTTCCCTGCCAAAATACGTCCATTATACTCAAAGCCGCAAAAAAGTAACATTAAAAATTATTTACAAACCTCACAGCGGTTATGTTACTAAGCTAATAAGTAGTTTTTAACTGAAAAAAGTTAAATATAAAACTCTGCACATGTAATGATGCAAAGCGCATCTAACTTTTAATTGGACGGGTGACGGATGCGGTCTGTGGAGCGTTTACTCTGTACTAGTTACTGGCGCTAGTATGTAGCAAGCTACTCACTAATGGTCTCAGACTTGCTGGAGTAACTAAAACTTACACGTAACTTAATTTTATTTAATACAGCAGCGTGATTTAACCGATGATACTGTTTACTTGCACACTTTACATGTGAATGTGTTCGTAAATAACAATCGTGAGTTTCTTCTTGTTATTTTCGCTACAGAGCATAATGCCAAAATGATGTGTTAAAATCTTCTTACCTAGCTTCCGAACGTATGAAAAATTCTTGTACCTGTAATAATGATTATAAAAACCAACCAAACAGATATAAATATAATCCATGAATTATGGAATCACTAGTTACACACGTCAGTGAGTAATCGATATTTGTACTACTTCTAACTATAAAACCCTTTAAATTTTAAACTTTTTTGTATACCCGATAATCGCTCTTGAGCGATAGGACCACCAATTCTATAAAATGTTGTATCTATCTAACCATTTAAACCAGTAGTTGATTAGTTGTTAGTGTAGTTTTCACCCGATTGCTGCATTCCTCGCGTCTCAATTTAAAAGGAAGTCAGTTACTCGTGCAATGTGAACGAACCTTAGAAACTTAAAATTGACTTAAACTAAGAGAAACATCTGTTACAGCTACTTAAAGTACCTTCTTTTAAGTTAAATGACGTGTAGGATAGGTATGTTTGTTTGTCACAGATTAATGGTGTCAGGGGCAGCTTGTTATTAATAAAAATACCGGAGAAAACTCATTTAACTTCATGGTTCGTCTATTGATTTACCCTCAACTAAAATCTTAGGATTTTGTTAACTTTAGCCCTCTCACTTTGTGAAAACAGGACAAAAAGCGTTTACCAAGTTTGTGTGGCTTTGAAAGTAGGTAGGTATTCATTAATTTCTTGTCGCGTATTCGAAGTGAATTGGAGTAGCTATACTCCAGCCAAGTTTCATGTGAATAATTTGTAAACGAACCACTGAAACTAAAACTAAAATTCACTTCGTTGACCAAATTTTTTATAAGTATCTGTGGAACTTACATTCTTATCAATTTAATATTTTGATTCACTAAATAATGCAGTTTTACACATTATTATGTAAATATCTGTGAGAATCAATGCCAAGCATACGATGTTTTTTTTGCTGTGGTTTATTTACAAACATTTCACATCGACATTACAGAATACAGAATACAGATCATTTATTTGCACACATGGGTTACAGAGGTCTCAGTTATAAAATATGTACTGTACTTGTATTGCCTTAGTCTAGCTAGGGCATGCAAAATTTATACCTACGGTAGGCTATAGTCACAAAACATTTTAGCTAGAGTGTAGCAGAGATGACTACACTCTATCTATTTACTCTGGGACTAGACCGCAGAAGCTGGCTTTAGTTGAAGAAACCGTCCACTTTTCAATATTTTGTAAACAGCTCGTTGCTATTTGCAGCAATAGTTGCTCCATCTGTATAGCATCAAACATTAAAAATCAAAGCGCTTTATTTCCTATAGACCTTACATGACTCTAGGACACGTCACAAATCTCAAATTGCATAAATTAAACGAAGGAAAAAAGTGATCACTTAGATTTTTTGTTCACTTCAATGTTTTAAAGGTAAAGTTAAGAAGCGAACAAGAAACCTTTACCTTTTTAGATCGTTAGTTTTTGAGTGTAGCATCTTAAATTCTTAAAGAAACTTGCCTAAAAATGCATCAAGGATAAAACAACATTATAAATAGGTACCAGGGGGCGCTGAGAGCCCTGCCGACTCGTTGGAGGCGTCAAAGGTTAATTGGATTCTTTGTCTAAATTTAGTTACTTTTTACTTTACGGAATCTCTAATTGGTACTTCAAATAGAATGGCTTGTTCACACATTTTTATATCCGAACTTGTTTCAGCACGCGGCTACGCACGTGTTCTTCTAAAATATTTTTATTTTTCGTATGGCTATACCTAGCTACTTGGTGGCAGGAAAGACATGGTGGTAGCACACTAAAGTTAATATTAAAACTATCAATAGCTACCTAAATAGATTTTAGGTAGATAAAAGATAGATCACCATAAGCCTATCTTAGTCCACTGCTGGACATAGGCCTCCCCTTAGCGCCCTGTCTTCAGTTTGACGCATCCAGCATCTACCTGCAGTCTTTCGCAGGTCGTCATCCCACCTGGTCGGCGTCCTACACTACCTACGTTTACCTAGTCGTGGTCTCCACTCAAGAACACGTTGTCACTCTGATTTGAAAGGTCAACATTGGCCCGCTATCCTCTGACTTGTTGATTCAGTAAACCAATAGAAGTAACCGTTTCATTAGACAAAATGGCTACTTCATATGAGAATTAAATTTCGACGCAACCGGGCTATTAACTTAGAACTTAGAATTACTTAGTATTGAGTGGCCACGGGTGCATTTTCAATCAAGCAGGGTAAATGGAAGTGAATTATTGAGGGCTTCTAAAGGAGCTTCTTAATCTAGAGGCAAATCATCTATCGAAAGCTCGCGTAATACATCACCAGTTTTCATTATATTGGGCCATGATAAATAAATAATGCTGGACAATCCACACAGCATCATCTAGCCCCAAGCTAAGCAGAGCTTGTGTTATGGGTACTGATGACTGATATACATACATAATGCAATACATTTACATACATTACAGTAAACCCGGAACAAGTGTATTGCAGAGCATACAAACATTTGTCCCAAGACGGGAATCGAACCCGGCGGACCGCATCGGTCGCCAGTCGAATAGAAGTCGTCAATAACATCCTTCTAGGTACCTACCTATATTTTTCTCTGAGGCCATAACTTCCAAAGAACCAAAGCTAAAAAGTATCCGACTCATAATTTCCACTTCAGTGTTGCAATATTATGTTCATTCAAAACTCAGCTTCTCTTAAAGTGCTTATTTTGATTGCCACTGCAAAAACTACCGACAAGTTTTCTTAAAAACTTTCCCAGATATTTTTAAACCGAAACTTCGTGAGTTTCCCCAGTTTCCGTGCTCCAAGTAAATAATATTCCTTTGACCAGCGCCAGTTGAGAGTTCTGAATAAAATGATTTAACATTTAATTACGTGTAGTACGTGATTTATACTTTATAATATTACGGGGACACATGGTCGTAGAGAGTGGACATCTATTCGCTCCAACATGTGGACAGCTGTGTACAAGTTAGGTTCGTGCTAATGCTCCTTTGCTCCATGTTACATTACATGTATCCGTTCACCTGTCTGTAGGCAGCATTAGAAACTGTATTTATTTTGTAGTTATCTTTAGTTCATCATCATCAGCCAATAGCAGTCCACTGCTGGACATAGGCCTCCCCCAATGAGCGCCATAGCACCCTGTCTTCAGCTTGCCGTATCCAGCATCTACCTGCAGTCTTTCGCAGGTCGTCATCCCGCCGGGTCGCAGGGCGTCCTACACTACGTTTACCGAGTCCCACTCAAGAAAACGTTTGCCCCAGCAGCCGTCGATCTTTATTTATTTATTTTATTTTGTTTTTAGTTAGACAGAAGTAACTATAACCTGGGTTTCTTCTAGATTAGAGTGAATAGATATCTTCTAGACCTTCGTGATACAACGTCATCAGGTAAGATTGTAGTAAGAGCGTTGCCATATTTTTATTTAATTTAGCTACCTTGGTTGTTAACTAAAGCAAAAAGTAAAATATAAGTTTATTTTAAAAGTAAAATGGCTTATTCAAAGTTCTGTATGTGTTGTTATTGTGTAAAATGAAGAACAAATGACTTGAAAATTAGTAAATGTCATGGCTGGGTTGCGCTGTTTTTTGTTATTTGTGGGTCTTTGAGCCAAATCAGGATTTACTATTTATGTCGGAGGCATTTACTGATGGCCGTAGATCAATTGCTTGCAACGCTTTCAACCCCTACTAGGCATTGTATTAGGCAGTGAACTAAATTGACCGTGTGTCACACAAAATGCCAAGTTCATTTAAAGTTATGACATCCTATTATTAATTTATAGTTTTTAAATTAAATATTTATCAAGCGCTACCTACTGATGCGCACTAAAATGTATATTTAAGTCGTAAAAGATTAATGGCATAGGGAGAGATTTTGTTAGTCTTGTTTACGTTGAAGATTATTTATGACCTTTTTAACGGGTCTGCCGTATTACTAATTTAAGTCAATCTATAGTAGTAGTCATTTACCATCATACTCTGTCTTTATTTACTAGTTCACTGCTGGACATAGGCCTCCTCTAATGAGCGCCATAGCGATAAGAGCGCCATAAGAGCGCCATAGAGATAGATAACCTATCTTCAACTTGACCCATCCAGCATCTGCCTGCACTCTTTCGCAGGTCATCATCCCAGGCCATAGACTACGTTTGCCGAAACTATCATTTTTAACACTAAAGTTTTAAATGACTTTAGTGTTAAAAATAGATTATTAACACTAAAGTCATTTAAAACGGTATATTTACCATGATTTGATCATGGCGTATGAAACTGTGCCGAAATATTGGAAAAAAAATCAAATCATGTAAATATCCCGTTATAAATTACGTTTGCCGAGTCGAGATCTCCATTTAATCAGTGACAGTGTCCTTTATGATATCAATTATTGAAGTAAATCCTTTTTCCTTTACCGAAAATCGTTTTGATTAAAATATACCTAGGCAAGTCGTAACATTTTGGATCACGCCATTTTGACCCTTACGTCCCACATACGATAAGCTCAAATATCTGTAAATAGCTTGGCAAAGGTTCGAGTCTGGTAATTTTCCGGTCTCCAGAGACGCGGTGCATCCGATCTAACGCTTACAGCTCGTGTAATAGATAATAGGGATGTTACTATGCGAAAATATCGATAAATTGTACTGAGTCATTCTATATTATTTTGATGTATTCAAAGTATGTTATTTTAAGTGAAGACAAATAAATAAAATTTATTCATATAAACAAGTAGACAAGACATGAGTGCACTTAGTAAATAAATATAGTAATTTAGCCTGAACTAGGTAGGTAATCATGTGTTTCAGGCGACAGTGCTAAAATTTAAAGTGTTTCTTTTATGTATGTGTGTCTATTTTTATGTAGATATTTGTATCGTCCTGCCTTTTTAGTTTATGTTATTTTAGTGTGTTTTTTGATTTCTTGCTATCGATTTAGGTTAGGCGGTAGGTACGTGTTATGTTATCCTATATTGTCAAATAAATAATTTGTAAGTGAACTTTCGAAACTACAATATAGTTACGATACTTTAAATCATGGTAAATATCGCTTGTGGTAATATTGGACCGAAAAATACCGGTAAAAGGTGTTAAAACACAATGACACATTGCGCCACTAGTGTTACCGAAAATATCGATAAGTTAACACGAAATTGATGATAGCGCAACGTCGCTAAATTGATTTTCAGCAATAACAGGTGACCTGTTTTCAATGTAGCGTCATTACTCAAATATACTGGAATTGATTCGTTGAAAAGGCAATGTGTCATGGCGGAACAATATTTAATATGTGCTCACACACGTTACCTGACACTATCGAGTATCGATATCGATGAGAGGTTGTCAAGCCTATTCAGATAATCGTGCGATTAAGTCGCGCAATGCGGGTGCATAGAGATTCAAAACAGTTTAATCAATATAATAAAGTAAAAGCTCTTTATTTTTAAACTTACTTAGGTGCTAATAACAAAAATATGCAGCGATGCGACCTGCAGTATTAAAATACTGTGACGTAAATCGCAACGCCCACCTACGGGGTTATAGTTATAATGTGTTTCAATTAAATAAAAATTAATATACACATCATCTGAACGCAACTTTCCAACCTAGTTTTTAAACGCCTACTATTGAAAACAGTTTTATGTACATATTTCGCATATGATTTTGAAGTTTAAATTGATACGAACTTTTCTCGTTTATCAAAAGTTGGGAGTTGTTCAATTTTCCTATTTCATCTACGTTGTTGGCTCATATTGATCGGTTAATAAAACAGAGTCGATTTCATCATAATGTTTGAAATTTTAGTTATGTTACGCTAAACAACTAAAATTGCGATACTCGACATACAATAAGTCGACATATAAACATAATTTTTGTAATATAATAAACATTAATTTGTTAATCGATATAAAAGTGTCGATATAAATCTATCCCTGCAGGACATCACTATGTCCGCAGGCTCGCTGCACTGCGCTACGTGACGCAGAAACTTAAAATCGGGCAATTTTCTCCTTTACCAACTACTTTCACGAAAATCAAACAAGCCGTGACAACGCGACGCTTTACATAGCATCACTGAAATCTTTGCCATCTGTAATTTGTTTCTCTAGGGCTGTATTGCAGAGCTTCATTTATGTCAGTTTTTAGCTGTTTTTAGGAAATATTGGGTAAAAGTTCCATTGAGGATCGTTAAAAATCTAGTTCCGCTGCCAACCGAAAAGGCATCCGAGAATATGTTCCCCGAGGAAAAAAAAATCTAATGATTGTAATCATTGGAATTGTTTTTACTATTTTAAATTTACCATCATGTATTAATCAGCTATGTTATAACCAAGATTTTTTTATTTTACCTGTTAAAAAAATAGAAATGATATTTGATTTATTAATATTTCATATGTATTCTAGCCAATATTGCACCATTACACAAATATTGGTTTAATGTATATTTGTCAATATCGTTTATGCTTTGTTCGTATCGTTCGTTTCGGTTTGTTAAAACGTCAGAAAAATGGGTAAATATACGCAATAAATACCCGTTAAATATGTACTTTATTACATATCCTACTTTTTCAAGTATTAGCGCTGAATAAAATAATGTTCAGCACACGCTGAGCCAACCCCTATTTCGGCGCAGGGTCATGGAGGTAGTCTTATTTTAGTCTTAATAATCAGCTATTTGTGTCGTTTACCCCCATGATAAACTTCTTTGTTTATTTATTCTATGCCTGTATTTTGTACCTGTGTCTAAATATTTTTTTTTTCTATTCTATTCTAAGTACACTCGTAATTATATTTTTGTTTCCAATTCCTGACTTCCACGTATCTTATCATCCAAACTATCCACAAACACTGATTACCAACTACATTAGGTCTTAACATGTAAATCCTAGCTTAGTTCTAGATATTCGTGGTACAAAAGGCGTACCTACTTAACCACGGGAATCACCCCGAGGCATTCCATTACACGGCGCATCAGACACCAGCTCTGCGCGTCCTCGACTCGTTCAGTTAAACCTACCATACGGCTTTTTTAACGTGGTCCCAGACAAACTACTGTAAAAATGGCGACAGCTACGATTTTGCCCTACAAATCGAACCTCGCCTATAAATTGAGGCTACGCAAATGTCTCCTAGAAAATTCGTTCTATTCTATTTACGAGTTTTACGAACTGCCTATTTGTGAATAATAATATTCGAAATTATGTATTATCAACAATTTTTTTTTTTTTAATGTAGGTATATAATTTTTTATAAAAATTAAACGAGGCTTGTGGGATGGTTTATTATTTTTTATATGAACTGATTTATGAATACTTAAACGCTTTAAAAAAATGGCTGCTGTGGTTAACTGCACAAGTATAGCTACGGTGTAATAAAATATTGTTGCCAGCAGAGATCATGATGATGATAAGGCTTTTAGGTCATGTAGTGTTTGTGTATTTGAGCTACATCAGGGATAACGTTGTCTCGGGTTCACGAGTAGCGGGTAGACAATCGCACGAGAGCCACGAGTGAGTGCGGACGGGTCTAACCTGGCTGCTGGTGGCGTAACGAGCCGATATAGGTACCTACTTACTTCTCTCGGTATCAGCAAGTACTACAGGTCAGTAATTTGTTACGGATCCTCCAGCTACTAAGCACAAACGCATGGAAACCTAAAAAACTCCACTAAAACGTGAAACATGAGTTCTACAATGTGTCCGAGACCACTGGCTATGCCCGTCTAGACACCCCTACCCGCAAGTATTGGGGTAAGATCTCTTTGTCAGTTCGTGCACCTTTAAAGCCAGCTGTTAAGCCGCCAACTGGCTTGGGGCTAGAACAGATGATAGAGATTTTGTTTCGAGGAGAGGAATCTATAAGACAGCGCCTATGGTTGTCTGGCATATATTGCCCTCCTGCCTAATTGCGGCCACGGCGTCGCGGCGGCGGCCAGTCACAACTAAGAGTGCGCAGGACAATAATATTATAGTGCACAAGTGTGCGTGCAAACACAGGTGCACTCTCTATTTTCTCACCCGCATAATCCACTGAAACTTCAGACCGACCGACGACCGGACCGGGGAGAGAGTAGGCGGGCATAGTATATAAGATAAAAATATTTTCATTAGATCAGTTGAGCTACCTGTAGATTGTTTGCAACAGTCTGCAGTTAAATAATCAAAATTACCATAATATTGTATACTTTTTTACTTCACGAATTTGTCCAGTCAAGTTGTCAGGTCTTTAAATATATTTCACGTGATTTCGACCGCACCAGACAGAATTATATTAATTATTGCTTTGCCCTTCTGTTCTAATTGCATATTACAGTTAAATAAGCCACGTTAACCTAAAGTATATTTTTAATTAACCTAAAATTCCAGTGATTTCGCGCTTATACCAACTTTTTTGTGTCTTCGTTATGCTCAACGCAAAGTACCTACCCACGCACAGTAGAAGAATCACCCTTGTTATAAACATCCAACAATCACCAAGAAGGCGCTTTCAGTTACATAAAAAAAATGCAGGTTCTTTGTGGAATACCAAAAAGTCAAGCCTTTATGTAAGGACGTATTTCTTGTACTGACTGTTGATTTCAGAAAATTATTGTCACTAAGCTGTCAATACTAGTGACATCTTTTTTTTATACGATACTATAATATTTATGTATACTCATCAAAACTACCTTAAGGGTTAAAAAGAAAAATACCTTTAGTCCGTACGGCGTAGATTCGAGTTTTACGGCCGCTTAGCTACGCTACAATATCAGTTTTTGAGCGAGAGAAGTGAAATAGATTTTACTGGTAGTTTCATACAATTTTTTCATGAATTAATGGGTGACAGCTGCCAGCAGGTCATTCTTTTATAGTGTGTTTTATACTGTTCTATGGTCTCTCGTTATAAAATGGATAGTTTGGTGGGTAGTGGCTCTGAGTAACAATGCTAGGGCAGCCCTTAGGGTGCAGACAAACGAGCGTAATTTTTTGAGTTATGAGTCGCGTATTTTCGGTCTTATAAATTCAGCCCAGAAGAAAATCTGCTGGCCTGCCAAACAAACGCAATTTATTCATTTGCTTTATTCGTGTCGACTCACACAATCTGTACCTGACTGATGCATTCCTCCCCTCACCCCCGCAAACACAATTCGGTTGGAACTATGCCGTGAGTCACCAGATAACTCATTTTGCGACGCCGTGTGAATCAAACAAGACTTTTCTATGAAACTAAATGCAGCAGAAATTATCCGACCGAAATTACGCGACTGACAACTCAAAAATAAACGCTCGTTTGGCCTCAGCCTTAGGGTCGGTACATATCTGACGGAAAATGCGTCGCGTATTATCGGTAGCGTAGCGCCAGAACAGCAAATATATAATAAAACATTCAACCTTTCACACTCAACCGATGATGCGTTGCGTCGAGCGTTCAGCGTCTGTTCCGTTTTCGTCAACGCATAGTGAAATGAAATGAAATGAAATGAAATGAAATGAAATGAAATGAAATGAAATGAAATGAAATGAAATGAAATGAAATGAATGAAAATGAAAATATATTTATTCTGATAGAGCAAAAAAACTTAATTATCTAACTATAGTAAAGGAATACAGCACACGACTTAAAAAGACTTAAAGTATATAATTGATAATATGCATTGATTTATATAAATATATTTTATTATTAATAGACATATCTAAATTAATTTAATTAATAGTCGGTCGACATAACGTGTATTTTGATTGATGCATTCAGACTAGGCGTAACATCAGCAGAGATCGATTTTGTACATGCCGTTCGAACTGACTAGCCGCGTAGTGTGGCAGGTCTGATTTGACCGAATAGACGCGAATGAATGATTTCCGCTGATATTACGCCTTTATGAATGCATCATACAAAATACACGTGACGCGACACGTTACATCGACCGACTTCGCGTTGACGGAAGCGTACAGTGTCTACGCTCGAAGCACTAGCGCATCATCGGTTGAGTGTGTACTTTAATCAGCAATCCCGATAGATTGTCGGGTCTTTAGTCGTTTCGCACCGCGAGCGATTCGAACCGCGGTGCAAATCGCCCAAGTATTCCTTTTGAATGGGTTCTTTCGCACCGCGGTGTGAATAGACTAAACCTTTTTTGAATTAGTCAATTCATATCGCAGAGAGTAACAATGCGGTTTTCTTTTTGAATGGGTGAATTCTGACAAAAATAATGTAGTTTAATTACACATCTCTTAAAGTACAGTCAGGCACAATAATTCTTAGGTTACAAATTAATAACTTAAGCACACTAAGTATTTTTTTACTATGTGAACATCGCCGTCAACCCCATACATTCCAAGTATCTGAGGTAAAATTAACCCTTTGTATAAAAGTAGACTTACCGGTCATATAAACAATAGAATAACCTGGAGGAAACAAAAGCATCTACCAATCAATACTATTCGACGTTATTTTATTACCTGTCAGTTACTTCAATGAATCACACGCCTATGTGGTGGGTTAACACTTAAACAGTTTCACAACAGGAATTTGCGAGGTTTAGAGAATTACCCAGAGCAGATAGCAACACCGCATCCAATCCAAGTTGGAGCGAGTTGTTTTTGCTAGCAACTGGGCGGAATCTAGCCGGAGATAATAAACTTATGGAGAAGTAGGATCTACAGAAATGCACTACTATGTAGCTTTTAGTTGAGGTAAGTACATGGAATAGTAGGTAAGGTACCTATATAATTATTAAAATTTAAGTGAATAGTAAAATATTTTTTTTTGATAATAATTTATATATAAAATATGACTTGTCTAAGTGCTTATTTTGTAAGCCTAAAGAAATAAATGATTTTTTACTTTACTTACTTTACTATTATAGATGTACTAGCTGCGCCCCGCGGCTTCGTCCTCGTGGAAATCTATATTTTAAATAATTTATAAATGCTCCTCTCGAATCACTCTATCTATTTAAAAAAACCGCATTAAATCCGTTGCGTATTTTTAAAGATCTAAGCATATGTATGAACAGACAGACTTTGTTTTATATGTACTATGTAGTGATTAATGCACAACTGAGTCCCTATGTATATAAGTAGTATAAGCATATATATTTTATGATATGTATGTAGTATATTGCCATGTAAGTATTATAAGTATTATATTTTATTTTATAATGTATGTATAACCTGCAAGCACAGAGATCCCCTGGTACTGTCCACGATCCTATCCATCCATGGTTGTCTGGTAGAGATCGCTCTTGAGCGATAAGACCGCCAATTGTATCTAGTTTATTTAAGTTTTTATTTTACATTGTCATTTTAGTGTGCAATAAAGAATTATCTATCTATCTATCTATTAATTATTTAAAGGGTTTTTACAACAATCAAATTATTTACATAGTTATTAAGCAAGAAGATATTACCTTTTTTTAAGCTATACTGTTGAAGTTTTGACTAATAGTTAGAAGTAATAGTTTTGAGTAAATTCAAGCTCGAGTTAACATTTCCGAGGCTTGGCATGTTATGTTGCTAACCACGTTTCACCACTTTGGCTGTAAAGGTACAGTCACCATAAAAATAACTAGCAAAATCTAATACCTATAATTAGGTAACTATTAAAACTTCTGAAACGATCATGGTTATTAACACTAAAGTCATTTAAAACGGGATATTTACCATGATTTGATTTTTGAGTTTTCCAATATTTCGGCACAAACTGTGCCGAAATATTGGAAAACTGATCACATGCGCCATGATCACGGAATAATAATATTATAATATTAATATTTAATAATATTGGAAAACTCAAAAATCAAATCATGGTAAATATCCCGTTTTAAATGACTTTAGGTAACTATTGTTTGTCTACAAAAATTTATACAAGCTCTCGTCTTCCTTTAGTGGAAAAATAAATATGTGAACACTTTTTTTATTTCTGGTGAGTATTTAGCGCAGCGCATCAGCATTGTCATACAGCGGGGCAATGCAGCCAGCGTCGTCGTCGAGGGGACGCGCGCCGACTGGTATTGATATGTACCTATGTAATCAGTTGAGTTACCTGTAGGTTATTTGAAATAGCCCTTTGGAGATAACTCAATAGATGTTTATATTGTAAATATTAGTTCTAATAAATTCTTCTTCTTATTATATAATTGATAATAAATTATAGTTTAACATTTGACTTATTTATGTGCTTATTTTGTAAGTATAAAGAAATAAAGTTATTAATTTTTTATCTGAAAACGTTATGGAAGTCCGATATTGTTTGACAATTTTGGTCGCTGAAGCTGATATTCGAGACAGATATGTACTCGTAGATAGATAGAAATACGTTATAGTACATACCTACCACAAAAAGATAGAAAATAAGAGAGAAACTGAGAAATATGTAAATACTAAGAATAGTGACAAGACAAAATGAACATTATCGCTACAAGTGTAATGAAGCGGCTCTAACAAAAAATTCAAGAACATATAATGTTCATAAAAATATAACCTTTTGGTTTCTTTACATTTTCTAAAAACTTTTAGTACCTAACAACATATTATAGCCTAAGCCATTTTCCTCGCGAATAGCGGCGGGAACGTTGGCAACACTGCACAAGAATAGATTCTCTAAAATAGGACGACCAAAAGACGCGCGTGCCTGAGGCTTTCAGCTTAGCCATATCGTACACTAGGTACTAGGGAATATTCCATTTCATACGCGAAATATTTACCTACCTAGTACCTACCTACCTATTAGTACTAGTACCTACCTACCCCTTAGTACCCTAACCTTTAGTAGGTTAGGGTACTAATGGGTAGGTACTGAACGTACCGTTACCTACCTACCCCTTAGTACCCTAACCTTTAGTAGGTTAGGGTACTAATGGGTAGGTACTGAACGTACCGTTACCTACCTACCCCTTAGTACCCTAACCTTTAGTAGGTTAGGGTACTAATGGGTAGGTACTGAACGTACCGTTACCTACCTACCCCTTAGTACCCTAACCTTTAGTAGGTTAGGGTACTAATGGGTAGGTACTGAACGTACCGTTACCTACCTACCCCTTAGTACCCTAACCTTTAGTAGGTTAGGGTACTAATGGGTAGGTACTGAACGTACCGTTACCTACCTACCCCTTAGTACCCTAACCTTTAGTAGGTTAGGGTACTAATGGGTAGGTACTGAACGTACCGTTACCTACCTACCCCTTAGTACCCTAACCTTTAGTAGGTTAGGGTACTAATGGGTAGGTACTGAACGTACCGTTACCTACCTACCCCTTAGTACCCTAACCTTTAGTAGGTTAGGGTACTAATGGGTAGGTAGGTAACGGTACGTTCAGTCCGTTTGCATAGGTTGAGATGCATGTTTTGGAACACCGTTACTCGTATGAGAACGGATTTATTAAAGGCTTTTTCTCTATCTACAATATATATATTTTAAAGTCCATTGCAGGTAGATAACTTCAGATGAAGACGAACGGTGCAGGACTAGATAATGGCGCAATAAAATAAATCAATAATTAACCACAGCATCATTTAGTCTCATGCTAAGCAGAGCTTGTGTTATGGGTAATATACTATATATACAGATTATATTTTATTAGAGGTACGTAGATAACACCCATGACAAGTGTTAGGGAAATCCATCTGCTTTGGAAGCCACTCCCTTAGAAGAAATTCTGTGCCTCTGAGCCTGGATCTGTGAGCTGAGGTTATTTACCCACCAATTCAGTCTATGAATTAAGCACTTTTGCGTACAATAAGGCACATTTTATTACGGCGTAATACAAAAACTATTATGTGCGACAGCGTTAATGCACAAATTCATAAAGTGTTATGTAATGTAGCCAAAACTTTAGTCATGTTTTGGCTATTTGGTTAGTTTGTAAGTGGGTAACACAGCGAACTAGGTTACTCCCAGTTCTGGCGTGTGTAATCAACATTTTACTATGATAGTTTACTCGTAAAATTCTTGTTTTTTCCTCGACCTAAGTAATTTGTAGGTGTTTAGTAAAACTGTTTTAGAGTTCCGTGGGCAAACTTTATCCGTTATCCGTAGATACGATCAAACCTGCAAAGCAAACTGTAGGAAATAAATTTAATGCCCTTGTGGTAGTTAACTGGAAATATCAGTATTCGTATTTTGCTCACATTTATGACTTTTCGATAATCCAGATGCATTTACATATACGCGCTCTTTTAGCGGTCCTATATTAATATTTATTTAATGAAAAATATTTTTAACTCTTGTGCAATTTACTACTTTTTGTGTTATTACACAGATATATACGGAATACAATATTTTTATTCCACAAAAAACACAGCATGTGTAATGTTTTTCATCAGTGACGTCACGGCCACGGACGAGAGAGTTTTGCTCTTGCGGACTTTTTTACGAAACAAGTGGTTTGTCTTCGAGTTGCTACCTATCTCCGTAACCAACTTATGGATTGCAGTGTTGTGAATAATTGGTGACATTACGCTCAGAAATATTCTCAGTGATAACCGAGATATTTCATATTTAAAAGATCAGTGGAACGGCAATATTTTTTTCCTACCCTGAAAAGTGAAACCGTACATATAATTCTTCTGACTCTTAATTGTGCTATTACTAAGTGCAGTGTAACTTCTACGCGTACTGGAGTGCAGAAATAAGTGCAGTCTAGTGCTGCGAACAACCTGGTTATCAAGCGCCAATTAATTAAATCGATTATAAATAAATCAACCTCCTTCCTCCAATAGCGCCATCTCTTATCGAGTAGCTGAACATTTATTTTGACGGAGCGAGACACAGAGGACAGCGACATCTTGTTAAAATCCTTATTAGTTGAAATCTTCTAAGCGGTCAGTGCCATCTATGAATCGTTGAACAAATAACCAAATTACTGGCTTTAAAGTTACTGAGAAGTGTCGCGCCTCTCTGCGTAATAGCGTGCCGTGCCGCGCCGCCTGCCGCCGAGTAGCGGAATCTCTCTGTTTTGTTTACAACCATGGCGCAGTGTGTGGCGTGTGGTAAATTCCTAAAGGGAGGTGCCGTCTGCGCCGTTTGCCCCTTATGTAAAAGCTCAAGTCACTTTGAATGTGTGAACCTACCACGGGGCGCCAAGGTGGCCGACACCTGGCGCTGCGGATCCTGTCAGGCCAGCGCGCCCAAGGGCCGGGATACTTCGACGCCTGTGCGCCTTGCCCAGCAGAACTTCGCGGCGCCGAATGAACCAAAAGCGGCTGAGTCTACGGAGGCGGAGCAGTAGCACATGCGTACTCTTCGGGATGACATGCGCGCGGAGATCTCGGGGATGCGTGATCAATTGGGCACAGATATAAACTCGTTCAAGACCGACTTTCACATTATGTTCTCGGAGTTCCGCGAGTTTAGAACAGAGATGGCCGAGCTTAGGGCGTCCTTGTCAGGGCTAGCGCAGCGCATGGACGGCTTTGAACGGCGCTTGGAGGCGGTCGAGCGGCGCCACGCCGAGCCCGCGCCCGTCGGCGCTGAGGTGTGTGCGCTGGAGCGCGCCGTCGCCGAGCTCAAGCAGGAACTGAATGACCGCGATCAATTAGGGACAAGTATCACAATGAGTACAAAGTACATGGTAAGGACACAATAAAGGAATGTTATAAAAGTATGAAACACTTAGTTGTTAAATCTATTGAAAACGAGAAACGGGCTTTCTTTACGCAAAGTGTTAACAATAGCATCAGTAATCCAAAGCAGCTGTGGAAGAATTTAAAAATAATATTATTCCTAATAAGAAGCAGTTTCACGAGCTCCCCACACAATTTAATGACCCTGACATAATCAACACTCACTTCCTTGATGTGCCTGGTACACATAATGTTGAGCTTTCTCTACTTACACACTTTGAATTTCATCGACATGGGACTTCTACTTTTTCTCTAAAAGCTGTCAGTGAGTTTACAGTGCTTAAGGTTCTACAAAGCTTAAAATCAAAGGCCCAAGGCATTGATGGGATTTCCATCGATATGGTGCTACTAACTTTGCCTCAGTCACTCTCCACTATAACTGACATCATAAATGGGTCTATTACTGGCAGTGTATTCCCTGATGCATGGAAAGTTGCAATTGTCAAGCCTATTCCTAAGATTAACCAACCCTTGTCTCTTAGTGACCTACGGCCAATAAGTCTTCTTCCCTGTCTATCCAAAGTCTTAGAAAGGATTGTTTGCATGCAGATGACTAAATACCTTGAGGATCAGCAATTACTTCCCCAACACCAGTCAGGGTTTCGGAAAGGGCATGGCACTGCTACTGCTCTTTTGGATGTTGTTGACAACCTCTTGGCGGCTCAAGATGAAGGTATGTGTAGCATCCTTGTGCTGCTAGACTACTCGAGGGCATTCGACTCTATCAATATCCCCCTTCTTCTTTCCAAACTAGTATATTATGGGTTTGATTACAAAACTGTTAAATGGTTTTCCAGTTACCTCGAATCCAGAAGTCAATCTGTGGAGCTTCACATGGCAAATGGTCAGTCGTCGGTTAGGTCACCTCCACGTCTGGTGCCTCGTGGAGTCCCACAAGGTTCGATTCTGGGACCAATACTGTTCATCCTCTATACTTCAGACATTATTAATAGGGTGACGTTTTGTCATTATCATCTTTATGCGGATGACCTCCAGCTTTACTATTCGTTCCTTCCCCAAGACTGTCCGGACGCTGTAAACAAAATTAATAGCGACTTAGCACAGGTTCTACACTGGTCTAAATCAAACTCCTTGATTCTTAACCCCAGAAAAACTAAATATATGCTGTTCGGTACTAAACAAAATTTATATAAACTCACTAACCTTAATATACACATAAGAGTGGATGGAGAGTTGGTCGAGCAGGTTGGGCAGGCAAAAAATCTTGGACTCATCATGGATAGCCATCTTCGCTTTGAAGCCCATGCTGCTGAAACTGTTCGACAATCGCTTTATCGCTTGAAACTTCTTTATAAGATTCGTCCATATCTGAGTGAAACTGTTCGTATCACCTTATGCGAGACTCTAGTCCTCTCAAGACTCAACTATTGTGATACGGTATATGGCCCTTGCCTTTTAGGACGTACCGAACAGCTTATTCAACGTGTGCAGAATGCCTGTGCACGTTTTTGTTTCTCTATTCCTCCTCGCACTCATGTAACTCCATACCTTAACTCTTCCAACCTCTTGAAAATGAAAGCACGAAGAGAACTACACCTTGCAACATTACTTTTTGGCCTTATGATAACGAAGACACCATCATATCTCTACTCTAAACTTAAGTGGGCTGGTGACACCTCTCGGTATCCTAGAAGAGTATGCACTCGCCTGCTTTTGATTGCGCCGAGGCACAAATCTGTTGCTTTTAGAGGTTCTTTCCGATTTGCCGCCACCCACTGTTGGAATGTTCTTTTACCTCCCATTCGCTTGCTGAAAACAGTCTCAACATTTAGATCCACACTTAAACGGGAACTCTTGCGCATGCAAAAAACCTTGTCATAGACAGCTTTGATACTCACCAAAATACTCCTAAAACCCTGCTATATAACACTGAATGTTCGACGCTTATTAGTTTTATTCCACAACTGCGATCTCTCATTTTCCTTCATATTTGCACTGTTTCGTTTATTTCTCCTAACCTGTACATATGAATGAATGTATGGCATTTTTTTTTCTCATAACCTTAAATTTTTCCTACAATTTCTACCACTAAAATCACGTTTCTACCACGTCAACAATTTCAACTTCTTATTTTTATGGCTCGCTGTATTTATGCTGCCACGTTTTTATTTTTATTTACTATTCTTTTTTGACTGTTTTGAGCTTCTCTCTTCCTTGCCCGTGATGTGACTGATAAAAAGGTTCAAACTGAAAACCAGCGTTGTTCCGCGCCACGCGTGGTTCAGCACATAGCTGAGTTTGACCCTTTTTGGCCAGCAGGCTAGCACGGTAGCCATGTATTATTATAGTTTTTGTTTTTCTGTTGGTTTTTTTTATTTGTTTTTTTATACTGTGTACTGTGTTTTTTTTTATGTGTGTTTATTGCTTTAATTGTGTAGCCTGTTTTTTTGGCCAAATAAAACTATTCTTATTCTTATTCTTATTCTTATTCATATACTAAACTAATACTTACATTGTGATACATATAAGAGATACGATGACTGGATGGAATTATGCTTTATTCAACAAAGAATCAAAGTAAACATTGCAATTGAAATGAAAAATAAAAGATGTGATCTCAGTTTTGACAACGCTTGTTTTCACTTGTCATTGTCAACAAACCCAAACAGAAACTTCTTCTTCTTCTTGCAATGAAGGAGTTCATATCACATTGCCCAAGACGCACACAACCCCCTCTGCCCTAGGGGTTGGAAGACAAGGCAGTGAATGCGTTAAGAAACTGAAAATGTTTTACAGCTTCCTTGAAGCGGTCGGCTGTTCAAGTTATTTACGGAACCCTTTATGTACACAGCTCTCTCTCTCTTGCCCGTTTCTTAGCAACTTTCAACAATGCCACGAACCACGAATCAGTTTTTAGTTCAGTCAAATTAAAATAGAGTTATGTTAAAAGTTGCGCCGTTGGTAAGCTCCTATTCCGGAGTTTAGTAATTTATTCATAACGGGGCTGGACGCCCCTGTTATTTTTATGTGAATTGAAAGGAAAATTATTTTTGAGATGAAAAGTTTTGTTAGGTTCTTGTTATTTTTCGGAATGAGGTTTTGGGATCATTGAAGGAAGATTTTTGTATCCGGGAAGGAATGGACAGATTAGTGGAAAATCTTAGGGAGGGAAATCTTAAGGATTGTATCGTTTTACTCTTATTAGATCCCGACACGAAGCTTTTTAAGACGCGTTTTTAGACCAGAAAATAACCTTTTGAACAAAACCCCGCAATTATTGAATTCTTTGCAAAGGTAAATAATCGCAGAAATTCGCAGACCACATTAGCTGTTTCTGACGGCACGAATTTAAATCATATTTTGCGTTCCTTTATTCGCAAACTCGGAAAAATTAATTTTAAATAGGGTTTTTGAGGATTTGATTTATTTACTTGCCTTCTTATGGTAGATTTTGTAGTGAAACCGGATTTATAATTGTATGATATCCTAACTAATATTATAAATACGAAAGTGTGTATGTTTGTACTTCGTTGCAGCAACCATTCGACTTGATTTTTGGCATAGAGTAAGTTGAAAGGATGTTGTGTATCATAGGATTCATAGGCATCTTGTCCTGGTAAAACATCAAATTCCCATGGGAGATTTACGGGAATATTCGTCTTTTCATACGAAAATTCGTCCTGTCTTCACGGCCTAACAGAGCTACGAATCGACTTGATTTTTAGCATAGCGACAGTTGATAGGACATGAAGTAACATAGGCTTCTAAAACTAAGACCCAGGGCGTCTTCGCAAACATGTACAATGCTGGGCAAAACCTGTAGTTCACGCAGTGTATTACAATAACCTTGTAGATTTAATTTATTTTGAATCAATATTTTGTCTGTTTAGCATTATCAAATAGGTGAGTATTATCTCATCGGTCATCCGACAGAGATCCAAATATTATCGACATTGCTATAAGAATTAGCAAGCTGAAGTGGCAGTGGGCCGGCCATATCTCGAAGAACCGACGGCGGCCTCTGGGGCAAACGTGTTCTCGAGTGGAGACCACGACTCGGTAAACGTAGCCTAGGACGCCCTCCGACCAGGTGGGATGACGCCTTGCGAAATATTGCAGGTAGATGCTGGATGCGGCAAGCTGAAGACAGGGCGCAATGGCGCTCATCGGGGGAGGCCTATGTCCAGCAGTGGACTGATATAGGCTGATGATGATGCTGGATGCGGAAAGCTGAAGACAGGGCGCTATGGCGCTCATTGGGGGAGGCCTATGTCCAGCTGTGGACTTACATATGTTGATGATGAAGTATTATCTGAATAACACAGGTAAAGTACACTGATAACGATACATAAAGCTTCATGAAAATTTACCAACTATCAGAGAATTTTTTTGCTGGTCTTGCTTCGCAGATGAGATTCGAACCTCGATCGTTGTCAAGCTTATGGCTTTTCCATTCCTTTATTGCTGATATAAAGTATCTACCTAGGTAGGTAGCGAGCGCACCGTCAGTCGCTCTTATTTTTCAATTTCCGACCTGTTACCTACGTTTCCTTTACCATCAGAACTCACAAATTTCTAGAAACACGCGAGATCTAGCATTAAAAACATTTTAAAAATCTTTTTCTATTTACTAAATGAAATCTTGTCCAATTACCACTTCGAGCTACTCAGTAAGGAATTTATATAATACACAGTTTGGATTTCGAATTGAAAAGAACACAAAATGTTCTCGAAATTCGAAAAGAGCTCGCATAGCAAACTTGATTTCAGTTGAGAGTTTTGAATTTAGAAATCTGTTATTCGACTAAGCTTCCGTCCCTCAAAGTTCCGTCCGGGCCAAAAACATGTATAAAATAAACTTTATTTATTATGGTATTTTGTTATCTAAGTACGTCGCAGTTGCTTATTTATTTTCATTCACATAAAGGAGCTCAACGGCGTATTGTTTCCGGGAAATGTACCTATGGCTGCAATACATTGCCCCGGCCACATACCCGGCATTGCCAGCTAGACTATGCGGACACGGAAATATTTTCGGTGTTGCCCGTCTTTATTCTTGGTATATCCGATGGCGCACGAAGAAATACTGGCTTGGACATACTGCTGAAATATGATGGACGGGATATAAATATATATAACTAAATGTAATACAAGTCTGTACCAACAATACGTCTTATTACAACCCTGTGGTCAGAATGTGTCGTCAGTACAACGATCTTTTAGTTAATAATAGTGATAATTGACATTTTTAATAGAAAACTATTTATTTACAAAAAAGACGTTGAAACCATTATCATTAAGGAGAGTGGTCTTAATTTTCTGAAATTTTCCCTTTATTATTAATATATATATATTTCCTAGCCCTTATGAAATTTATTGTTTAAAAATTAATAAAAAAATGAAATTAAATATTGTAATTAAAAAATAATGCATGCTTACATATTTTTATCTGATTTTTTTTTCTCTTTAATTATTATTTACTTTTAAATTCATTTTGTATTTACTTCACATAAACTGCTCTTTGATCATGCTGTGTACACATATTTAGGGATACAGTCTAGTTTTAATTATTGTGTGTTTCTAAGTTGTATAATATTTGATTGTATTCTGTTTTGTGTGCCAAATAAATAAAAATAAAAAAATGGTTTCTGCGATTGCCCGAAAACTATGGCCTATAGCAATTATCAACGTAGGTAGCCATTACATACGCGTAGCGCGTCACAAATTCCTATTTATTTATAATCCAACTATACTACTATTACAAAATCATATTAACTGAAGACAATATTATTGCCAAGTTTTAAACCATAGAGTTTTCTATCTCAAACGGTGTTACCAACGACACCGTGTACTTATCGTTTAGTTTACCGAGAAAGCTATTTTACAATAGGCGCTCGTGGTAGCGGCATTGTCTCGTCCACTTCATATAAGCCTTCTGAATCACTTAAGCCTCGCCGTTGTAGATTGTTTGCAGTTTTCCGCCAACATTCTACAAGCGGGGCTGGTTTGCCAGCGCGGAAAATGACGCTAGATCAGGCGATTTGAGATTTCAGTTGGCATAGATGACTTGATTGTACAGTTAATCTGCACCTGTGAAACTTTTTATCGCATTCAACTCTGATAAAACAGTAAAAATAAAATAGACCTTCGTAAATCTTATCGATAAGAATCATCAAACGGTAAAGTGTATGTATGTATGTATACTGCATATAATTATATATATATATATATATATATATATATATATATATATCTGTTAGACCTATATATCTGTTATATTATATATATCTGTTAAAAGAAAATAAAGAAAAAAGTACTTCTAAATGTACTAGTACTAGTTGGCAAAAAGTAAAAAAAGGCCTTAACATTTTCCGGGAAATATTTGTCCTTAGTTCTGAATAAGGCCAAAAATAGAAACCTCAGTTGGAAACACCTGTGGAAAGAGCGGAGGGGGGATAAAGGAACGTCCATTAGGAGCGGGCCGGTAAATCTTGGACGCTGCAGATGTTCCGGAGAACTCAACAGCTGGTAACATTGTGCTGGAACATTTTCATGGTCACTGGAAGTACTTTGAAAGGGCTTTTCATAAGCTTCATTTGTTACATCAAGAAGTTACTTATTTGTGCTTGCTTAGGTATGAAACCATGAATTATAAAAAAAAATTGAACTGTATTCAAAATCAAGGTTTTTGAAACTTTAAATAATTGAACTTTTGATCAAAATGTTTGTTCTCATTGAATATTATGTGAGATCATAGATAGATAGATAACACTTTATTATACAACACACAAAACAGAAATCAATAAAGGAATAAACAATAGAATCAAGAAAGTATAAAGGGAGGCCTTATCGCTGAGAGCGATCTCTTCCAGGCAACCTTAGGATGGACTGGAGATGAAATAACAAAATAGATATTGTGGTGGTATTTTAGTAAATATATAGATAAAAAAAAGAAAACGAATACACTACATACCATAATATCATTTTTATGAAAAAAAATCATACAGGTTATTGAAATAGTTATGGAATATGAGCCAGAAAAACATCGATTTTCGCCTCCCATACAAAATAAGAATGTCCAGAAAGGAGTTCCTTTCACTTACATTTAGACACATACAAGCAAATTATGAACTTTGATGTTTTGATTAAAGATCAGACTAACCGTCACTTTGGTAAATGTGTTTTTGTGTAAAGGCCTTGAGACTCGGCAAACGTAGAGTAGGTCATCCTCCGGCCAGGTGAGATGGTGACCTGCCAAAGACTGCAGGTATATATGTACCTACTGAATGCCTCAAGCTGAAGACATAGCGCTATGGCCCTCATCAGGGGAAGTATAGACTTCCCCTGATGAGGGCCATAGCGCTGCAGTTATGTGTTTTTCCACGGCTGGACATAGGTCCAGCCGTGGAAAAACACATAACTGCAGGATGATGATGATGATGATCCACGCTCGTGAAAGTGCATCTGAAGAAACTCAATATCTTTGCCTACGAGTATAATGTCAGTAGAGGTAGAATATTTTCATCGGGTTCAAAACTATCAAGTTTTAGTGTCCGTTTGCAATAGCCACCTCTCACGTGCCAAATAAAACGCTAGGACGTGCCTCTGACTCCCTACGTATTGCCGATCCATTCTTTACCTAGGTAAGTAGGTTACCTATCTACCTATCTTATATATGATATTATTATATATATACTCACTATATGGTGTAGGGCGTCCTACGCTAAGTTTGTCGAGTCGCGGTCTCAACTCAAGAACACTTTACCCCAGCGGTTGTCGGTTCTTCGCGAGATATGGCCGGCCCACTGCAACTTCAATTTGCTGATTCTTTGAGCTATAGTTAACTTTGGCTCTCTGATTAGATTCAGATTCAGATAATTTATTGTCATACTTCATACACATAATAAAATCACAATAATGTAACTTAAATTAAATTATGAGACTATGACTCGTCAAACACGATATAGATACAATAGAGATAGGTAATATAGAACAATTTTGCTGTAAAGGGGCAGTAGAAAAAGTATAATAAATATGTTTAAATCTAAGGTTCTTAAATCTATCACTATTATCTACACCAGCGGTCGGCAACACGCGGCCCGCGGGCCACATGCGGCCCGCGGACGTCTTAGTTGCGGCCCGTGAATGTTTTATAAATAAATTATAAATATCAAAATAAAAGCATTAATTAATGAGTAAGCGCGCCTCTTAAGAACGCGCTTCGCCTTGCCCTGAAAAAGGCAAATCTATTCCAGAGCTAACAGATACTCAATGGTTAATTGACCTTGGATAATTGACAGATATAACTCAATACACTGAATGTAAGGCTTCAAGGTAAAAACAAACTTATCTCTGATATGCACACAGACGTAAAGGCATTCCAAATGAAAAACAAACTCTTTATGAAACATATTGATGAAAAAAAGTTAGATCATTTTCCGAATTGTAAAAAGGCCGTCGAGGAAGCTGGAATTAATTTTCATTGGAACAAAGATAAAATGAAAGATATTTTAATACAACTGCAAACTCAATTCAGCGACAGATTTAGTGATTTCGAGAAAGTTTCAAGCAAACTAAAGATTTTTGCAAATCCTTTTTCGTGTGATATTGAGGATGTATCGAGTCATTTACAAATTAACGTGATTGATCTCCAATCTAATGATGCTCTCAAATGCTCTTTCCATGAAATCAAGCTTACCATCTGATTTTGACGAATTGAAAAGGTTTGCTCAGCAGTTCATTACAATTTTTGGTGGCACTTATTTATGCGAACAAACTTTTTCAAATGTCAATTATATAAAAAAATAAATATGCTTCTCGTCTCACAGATGAGCATTTGAGAGCCATTCTACGAATTGCAACTACAAATATGACAGCTAACATACAAGAAATAGCCTCCCAAATGCAACCTCAGACATCACACTGAAATTTGTATAAAATCAGTTACCTATTTAGGTACTTTGTGATTTTCATTTCTGAATGATGGTTATTTTTCTGGCCCAAACATATAAACGTGATGTGAGTATTACGTGTACGAATTACATTCCGTCAGTTTTAACAATTTTTAATAGCATTTTTATTTTTTCTATGGGATATGACCAATTATACGTAGGTATATTGAGCTTCTAGGGTTAATGTCACAAGTACCTGGCCTGGTGCACAAGGCCCGCCTTTAGTTTATTTTGCCACCTTGTGGCCCTTGCTAGCCAAAAGGTTGCCGACCGCTGATCTACACTATATTTAGATAAGGTGATTCTACGAGGACGTCGGGTAACTTAGAGGATTTCACATTAAACTGACTGTAGTCGTTTTCTAAAAACTCTTTGATACTATATAGCGTTTTGTTAAGTAAGAGATTTCGATTATATTCTTTCCTTATCCTGCCCTTCAAAGAAACTCCTAGCCTAGCTCTTTCCATAGTTCGCTGAAGTTCTAACTACAAAATGAAGTAATAATAAGTGTAAAGGCTACTTCTATCCAAGAAAAATCCCGTGCAAATCCGCGGGCAGACGCCGATACTCGAATAAGTTATTCATCGCCGCGTCCTCCGCAAAAACGCAGGAAACAATCCAAACATTTGATTCTAGAACATTCGGTTTTCACAATGTTTTTCTCTGTAACTGTGTTAATGCGCACATAAATTCTCTGCTTCGCCATAGCCTTATACAAAGCTCGGCTAAGCTATACCAAAGTTTATCGCAACAATGTGTTATAAATTCATGATATAAATGTGTAAATTATTTATCTGAAAGCGTGGCTTACGGTGATTTAGCTTTGGATTAGGGTTGAACTCCACCTGCTATGCCGTGGCTTTCTTCTTAGAAGTAAAAACTTTGATCGTGGTGTTCGCGACGTAAGAAGCTCGAAGCCTCCAACTCAGACTGTGGATGTCGTTTAGCAGACTAATGGAAGTGACTAATATAGTCGTTACGCTATCAGGCCTTATGGCGATCTAGTCCAAACGCTATCTAGTCCTAACGCGATGTGGTCATATCGAGATTCAGTCAGAAAGCAATTTAGTCATAACTGCTATCTAGTCAAATCACGATGTAGTCTTCAAGCTTCTAACCCACTAGAAGGGTACTTTTAACACCTTCACTACGATCAATAGAAAGCCTTAAAGCGTGGTTATTATGGCCTTACCCCACTTGTTTGTAGAGGCATGTACAGTTATTATTATTTATACAGGGTTACAGGTATCTAATCAATAACCTCTTAAAGGCCACTTGGGTAAATCTAGACTAACAACTTTTGTTCTATGGACTTTTGCCATAGCATAATACATCTCAAGAAAATATTTATTTTAGTTGTTGTGGTAATTTCTATCAATTGCTAGCTCTATGTCTGGTACATCAGGTGGATGTACCTGTGTTTCATTTATTCGATTCTAGGGTAGCTCCTATCAGTCTTTCAAAGTTCTAGGATCTGTACATGTTTGAACATTGAATCCACAATTCCTTCATACTTAAGGTGCGGTAAACGGGATAGAAAAGTTGCGAAAAATATCATTAAATTAAAAAAAACATAGAACATAAGTTTTGATTTATCCAAGTCGCCTTTAAGAGGTTATTGTTTAAATACCTATAACCCTGTAGATATATTCTCTAGTATAATATGTTGATAAAGAATAATTAAGTGAAATTTGGCTCTTGAATCAGGAGCCTAAAGGATCCGGAGTCCTGATCCTTTGACAAGTCAACAGATAGAGCTCAGTCTTTATATAGGTCACCAGAATGCCCGATGGGCTGTGTTGCCACAAATATAACGAGGATTTCACTTGCATTCGGGCAACACTTGATTACAATTAAAATTATCAGATGGTGTTTATAAAATTGCATTTTATAGCCTCAATTGACGAAGGCTTCTGTGCCTTGCATAAGCCTACAGAAGAGATACATATAACACCACAATATTTTAAAATATTGTCTTTTAATGCAATGTTCAAGAGCTGGGTTATCAGGATTAAGTATAATTAAATCTTCAGAAAATGATAAGGATGAGATGCATACTCATCATCATCATTTTTATAATCAATTTTACCCACAGCTGGGCTCTCTTGGCCATCCCCACTCCTCCTAACTAAACTACATACTCTAAAAGTTGGGTTGAGTTGATAACTTCGTAACCTGTTAACTGCTAAGAGAGTTCGTCTCGCTACTTAGTGAGCTGCCGCTGTAGAAGCCTGAGTACCCAGAGGCGGCGTCGGCGGCAGCCAACGTGTTAAGCTTGTCGCACACCTTAAAAGCACAGCTGCTATGCAGCATTAAATGTGCAATCAAATATGGGCTTTAACTCGTAATATTTAGATATATTTTATACTAGCTGCGCCCCGCGGTTTCACCCGCGTGGTGATATACATTTTGGATAATAAATAAATAATGCTGGACAATTCACACAGCATTATCTAGCCCCATGGTAAGCAGAGCTTGTGTTATGGGTACTAGATAACTGATATACATAATACATTACATTACATAGATAGATATTTTTATTATACATAGAAAATGACCAGAACACCCGGAACAAATATCTGCAGATCGTACACACAATTGTTCCGAGGCGGGAATCGAACCCACAACCTCCTGCGTCGCAGGCGGACCTTCGCCCACCGCGCCACATCGGTCGTCGATAATATACAATATATCTAAAGCTAACGAGTTTAAGGCCATATTTGTGCTGCGTGAGCGTATCTGCGACAATCTGTAAGTTTCTAGAAAATTTAATGTAACCAATACTGCGTAGAATTCCACTCAAAGGCTATATTTGACGACCGACGTGGCGCGGCGGGCGAAGGTCCGCCTGCGACGCAGGAGGTGGCGGGTTCGATTCCCGCTTCGGAACAATTGTGTGTACGATCTGCAGATATTTGTTCCGGGTGTTCTGGTCATTTTCTATGTATAATAAAAATATCTATCTATGTAATGTAATGTATTATGTATATCAGTTATCTAGTACCCATAACACAAGCTCTGCTTACCATGGGGCTAGTTAATGCTGTGTGAATTGTCCAGCATTATTTATTATTTACCTAGAACAGTAGGTATAAGTACTTCCAGTATCTTCCAAGAGAACACTAACACAATTAATTCAAAATCAGAATTAATTATACCTTTCTATTGTTTTTTAAATTAAATGTAAGATTCATGAACCCTTTCAACGCCTTCCGGTTTCCTCGGGAATATTAAGTGAGAACAAAGAAAACAAACTGTTACTGAAATATAGCTTTAATCACTTTCATAATAATGTTTATATTTACATAGCAGCCCTTATATCTATTTAACTGGTTCTAATATAAAACTGTATAGTAACGTACGTTGCACTTTCGAAGTGAACATGGCATCAGTGGGTATAACACGGGTTTTAAAACTATTGAATTGAATTTTGGATTTATTTAATGTCGCCATTGCAAACGTCGGACGATAAGGGGCCACCTTTATAGGCGTGAGTGTCGCGACGAGTTTATTGAAATTATGCTTGCAATTAATCGCCGAGCTTAAACATTCGCAGGCCCATTATTATGAAACCATGCTCAGTTATTGATTTACGAGTATGATTGAGTAATGCTTTTAACATAGAATCGTTATTTAAGCAAATCGATGATTGGGTAAGCTTTCATAATACGGGCCATAGAATTGATGTAGAATTTAGTGGCTAAGGGATTCTACCGACAATACACACGCTTATGGAGGTAGACCCTATGACTGACTGACAAATGTGAGATAAAGATAATACAATATTTCATTTCATTAGGCTCATAAAAATACACCGTTTCTTGTTGCATATTTGTTTCAAAGTAAATATGTAAAAACAAAAAGTCATCATTTAAAACATTCATTCTTGATTATCTTAAATTACGAAATGCAACGCTTTCTGTGCTTGTGACACTGATTTGTGTGAAATCACCATTAATCAAATCAATCGAATCAAAACCTATTTCTCACTTTCAAGTGTCTATACATCTTATAATATTTAGAATATTTTCCTTTCTCTCACAAATAAGGGAGTCTATTCAAACGTTGCTTGGCTGAAACCTTGGCTGATAAAGTGGTTAGGGTCTTCCGTTGATCTGAAACGGCATAAGTCAAAAATTCTTCACACTATAATATTTTAAAATAAGTTTGTTGGTTTGGATGTTTGTCCGTTAATCACGCTGAAACTACTGAACGGATTTTGATGAAATTTGGTATACAGACAGGGTATGAGCTGACTTGGGTGATAGGGACTTTTATCCCGATTAAATGCTCCCTTGGGAATATTCCACGCGGGCAAAACCGCGGGTACAAGCTAGTACAAAATAAAAACATTTCTAATAAGAATAGCTATGGTTATGATATAATATATTACAAGCTTATGCCTTTTACGCCTGCCAGTACATTTGATAAAAAAAAATCTTCGGATTAAATTAAACTGACCGGGGGCGTCGACCACAGGTGCGTCGACCACTGGGGGCCTAAGCCACGAACCCATGTTTTAGCCAAGCAACGTTTAAAGAAGTCCTATTGTGAGTGAGTAGTCAATAGCAAAGAGTTTCTATGAATATAGATGAAGTGATCAAAATATGTATAAAGAAAAGTTATTTTTCAAAACTTGAGACAATTATGAGCACGTTAAAAAGATGCTGTTGGGACCTAACCTATTTCTATTACAATTTACAACATGGACATAAAACCACCCATTTGATCTGAGTTCATTTATGATATTTTTAAGACATATCATACATTTAAAATTCATTGAACACCTTTATAGATATCCTACATTGTCATGTTCTTATCACTTAACATTGATTACATAGAAATAAATAGACACATATTAAAAAACATTAAATAAGCACCAGTTAACTTAAACTGAGTTTTAAAACTTAATATAGAACAAAATTGCATTTAAATGCTATCGAGCACTGCTTAGAACTTAGAAAAGCATATGAACTCTTGAGGACGATGAGGCTATAAACATATTTATGTAAATCAACTGAAAAGTAAGCACCAGAACGCAGACATATCTACTAATCAAATTGGCAGTAATAATTGCAGAAACTGCAAACTTAAAAAAACGTTGTTACTTATAGGAAAAAGTAAATGGTGAAGTTATAACAATATCTAGGTACCTAAGTTTAAATTAAGTAAACTACTCAGTAAGAGTTTGAATCTGATAATATTCGTCGAAATTCACATGCTTTACCAAGTTATGATGGAAAACACGAAATGTAATAACGAAAATTAGTTATAATAAAACAGCGCAACTGCATCTAGGAACTATTCACAGGCATCGACATATGCCGTTTTGAAAACTGAGGAATAAAATGAGTCAAATAGTAGCGTTAGGAAAAACAGATAAAGGTAATACGGAATTGACGAAGTTAATTAATACTCTTATTTATGTAAAAAAAACTAATATTAAGAACAATATTTCAAAAAATAAAGACATCACTGCAGTAAATAATGTAAAACGTAAAATACAACAATATGTACTTATAAGCAACACAGTAAAAAAGCTACCCAATCACAACTCGCTTTTCAAACTATTGACACCATCAACAGTCGGAAAGCTGAACCGTTCTGCAGTCTTCCATCATCTAATTCATTCTAGCAAACCTATTGACGACAGTAAGTCAAAATGATGAGAATGTTATGTACCAAGGAATGTCAAAAAAGGATGTCAATTTAGAATAATCAGTCTTGAAAACGGTCGAAGAGACGCCACTAAACGGCAAGCGATACCGAACAAATTAGTACCTGGAATAAATATCTTAAATTATTCATACAATTTTGTATTTCATGATGTTATTCTAATGATAGTAAAACTCTTAAAAATGGTCCATAATTGTACGCAATAGGTAAAAAATCTAGCACGATCGTTTATTTACACGAGCACCTCGAAACAAATCATATCAATTGTCACTCACTTCACTGTTCACACTTCGCGTGTCTTTATCACTACGAAGTCTAAAAGCTCTTGGCACTTTGGTTGGTAACGAGTTTCTACTACACTTCCGTTCCGTCCTCGCCCTCGTCCTCGAACAGGGGCTCGGTGGGGCTCACTTCCGTGGGGGGCTTTTTCTTCGGTTTCGGTGGGGGTCGCGGTGGGATCTTTCCACTCCTTCCCAAAGTCCCCGATTGGTTTAGAGACATGTTCTGTTGGTCTTTTGATGGTGAGCTGACCATTTGCGGGTTAACCTTTGATGGAGAGCTAACCTTCGAAGGAGAGACGATTTTCGTTGGGGAACTAATCTCTTCCTTATTGTCTCTGGGTATTGGATTTCGTCTCAGCGATCCGGTTTCTGGTTTGCCTCTCCGACTCAACGTGCTGTTGTCGGACACATGTGACTGTGCGTCGCTCCGATCACTGAACAGAGCTTTCCGCGGTTCAGGCTGGGGTTGATGTGTTGGAGTCGACGTGTTCTTGGCGGTCCAACTCATTCTGTTCACCGGCTCCTGAGGGCCGGGAGTGGACAGCTGCGCTGAGAGCTGCGACGCGATGCTGTTGCGAGGATTGAATTGAGGAACCGGAGATGGTGCCGGTTCCTGTTCTTCTATCGGCGCATAGAAAATTGGATGGGGACTTTGGAAGTTAGTAGGTGTCGCTGGTAAGGGTCTGTTCCTCATTGGAGAAAACTGGGCTTCTAAGCCAGCTTTGTTGAGAGAAAGCACAGAGCTGCCATCGGCTGTGGTCCTAAGGCCCAGGTTATCGTAAAGAGGCTCCTGGGCTTCGCTGCTCGGCAGGATCTGAGTGCTCGCGGTACTTGACCAGCTGGGCACTCGCGGTCTCCGCGGGATGGTGACGTAGCCTTGTCGAGGAGTAACGACGGGGTTGGGAGTGATGGGAGCGGTGAAGGGCGATTGAGAACGGGAGTAGGGTAGAGTTCTGAAGAGGTTCTGATTGGTGGACATGCCGTAGATCGGGGAGTGGATTGGACTGACGGGGTTGAGCTGAGGGGGGAGTCTCGTGGTGTCGGGGACGGTGGAGGCACTGCTGGCTGCGGGGGAGATCTGGGCAGCTCGCGGGGGGAAGGACAGGAGGTCGGGGGGATAGGCCGCGCCCGTCCGCCCGTACTCCACATTGAGCGTGTCTTGGGAGCGTTTGGTGAGGTGGTCGAAGTCGAGTGATCGTTTCTCATCGTCGTTGTGTGCTGAAACAAAAATAAAAGTTGTTCAAGTCATTTGCGCGCAAATTCCGTTTGTTAAGGTCGATCGTTGCGTGATCGCGCGTTATTAGTTTTTATTTGTGGTTTTAGATTTTTCTGCCGTCTACAAGGAATAAAACTAGCTAATAAGTAAAAACAAATGCTTTATACTAGTGAAATGATACTAACGAAGTTCATAGAAAATGGTTTACGATTTGCGACAAATTCCTTGTCCAGTTTTATTCCTTTTAGAACGCAGAAAAATTAAAACTTCATAAAGAAAACCTAGAAATTTTATTAATTAATTGAGATTGGAAACATTCTATATTGAGATTCAACACGATGTGCGGTGCTCTGCCTCGTTATCAAAATACGAAATACAATATAAGTTATCATCATCATCGCCTGTTACCATCTACAAAAGATGATGTACCTAGGTGGCATCAGTTTGGTTACGAATCAGCTGCACATTTTCGAGTGTAGCGAAATAAAACCGTTGAGTATAAACAGCAGATAAGTTTCATGCATGATTCATAAAATCTTGGGGAGAACGATTTCATTGATGAGTTTTAAAGATTTAAGATAAGAATATATAATATAAATATAATAAGAATTTGATTTCATATTTTATTAACTTACCAAAAACAGAATCATTGTCCAGCAATGTTTTGTTTAATTCTGACATCTCGGTGGCGCCGCTTACAAACGAGGGCGCGTTCTCATACCGTCTCGGAGGTTTCGTCACAGGGTTCACGGCTGTGATCAAACTCTTTTCCATCTCCGGTATCACAGAACCTTCTATCAGGGCTTCACCGTTTGAAGTATCTGCCTTCTTCTTTTCTGAAGATCGTCTTTTACAACAGCAACACCAACACAATATCACCAGAAGGATCAGTAAAATAGCCGCAGTGCAAGATACTCCTATTAGCACTGGGAGCATGTTATTATCCATGCCAGTGGGTGGGACGATGCCAGGGGAGTTTTGCGTTATGGCTAGAGTAAGACTTCTCTCTTCGACACCTCCAGGGTTTTTGGCCACGCATAAGTACTCTCCGTTATCTGTACTACCAGCATCGAATATTGTGAGATTGACCCATTTGCTGTTTTCTGAGTTGGTCTGGGTAATGTAATATTTGAGCTCGCCTTGGTATCGGTAGGAGCCGTCGATTATTTGAGCATTCAACACCCAATTGACATCTGGCAAGGGATTGCCGTTCACTTGGCAAGACAGAGTTACGTTGTAATCTGAAGTTCGCAGTGTTGTGCTAGTCGATGGGTAGACAATGCTTGGTCGACAGGCAAAATCATTGGTATCTAGTTCTTTCCATAGTTTTCCATGTACTTTAGGAGGCTCAGTGCATTTGATAGGCGAAGTGTAAAGATTTTTGCTTATCACCCAATTTCTGAAAGGCTGCAAATAACAGTCGCATCTCCAGGGGTTGTCGTGCACGTCTAAATTAGATAAAGAAGTCAACGCACTCAGCGTGTCTATCTTCAAGTGCTCGAGCTTATTGCCGTCTAGTCTCAGAATATTCAGTTTAGGTACGTTCATAAACGTCTTCATCCCGAGAGTTATGATATGATTATTACTCAAATCAACCTTTTGCAGGAACGGTAGATTGTTGAACAATCCGTCTTCTAATTTCTCAAGCTTATTATCGTTTAGAAGGATCCATCTTATTTTAACTGTTTCTTTAAACGTGTCTGAGTGCAGCATCTTCAGATCGTTCTTGGAAAGATCTAGCTCAATCATGATAGCTAGACCACTGAGTCCGTTCTTTTGAATGGTGATTAATTTGCATTCCCGTAGCACGAGTTTCTTAAGATTTATCAGTCGGACGTCGTGGAAGGCGTGTCTAGTTATTTCGTATAAATCATTTCCTGCTAGATCGAGATTTTGTATCTCTGTGCTGAGTGTTTTGGGGATGTCTTGTAGGTGTTGATTTGAGCAGTCCGCCTGTTTGTTGCCGCTGGCCCAGAGACAGTTGCACTCCTTGGGACAATTCGTGGTGAAGTCCGCCAACGAAGCGACGACTAGGTTGATAAGCACAAGCAGCTGGAATGTCTTCCTTCCCATTTTGTACAACCTGAAACAAACGAAAGCTCATTGTAGTGGTAGCAATAAAAATGGAGCTTAAAATAGATGGTGTTTGAACACGCACGGTAGTTCAAACTTCAAGTGGTGTTGAATGCAATCGTTTTATGTATTTGAACAGTCGTAAAGCTCAGGTTACGGACGGTTAAGTGCTTGGAATCGTCTGAAGTTGTATTAAAGCAGTTTTAGAACGCGCGTGCGACGCCGACGTCTCAATTAATGTGGTATTAAATCTTTCGAACGAACTGGCTATTTGTCTCGGCATTAATTTGATAGTCGCTAAGATAAATTGTAGTGCGTCCTAAAGAAAATCGATAGTTACTTGAGAGAGATACTAGAAACTACAGCAAAGTCATTAATACGCGAACATATTTTACACTAAAGGCCGGGTCCAACAGCTAAGGCTCGAGGCAAAATTATCAACAGAATTCAGAGGATCATAAACAGAGCTCACGATAATCCGAACGAAACGATTTCCTCGCAGGTATTTTCAAATCCCTATAATTATAAAAAATACCCTATTTACTGGGTATATTTTGATTTAAGATTCGCATGCCTTTTTGCCTCTTTGCATAATATTACCATTTTTGTCGTGTAAACTAGGGATTTCGTACAAAAAAACACAATTAGCGCTCCCTAAGGATTTGGGAGGTTATTACGTGACTTCCAGTTCCTAAGGCGATAATTACCGAGTGAGAGTATGTTCAAAATGTCTGCCGTTCGAAAGTAAGTGCGTTCCAATGTGATATATGCCTGTGAAATTGTCATGTCGGAGAGGAGCGTCGAAAACAGTTCTGAGCATATTTATGGTATGGAATTATTTGCTCGGGAACTTCTATGGTGCAAATTCCTTGGCATAAATTCTAGCGTTCTTCAAGGTATTTCGACATTGAAGCGTGTTTTATGAAATAAATTGGTGCATAGTGGAGCTCAACATTATTTCTCGTTGTAGCAGGTTACCTTATCGTGCTTTAATTTAATTCGCAGTGAAGCAAGAATTTTAGTTGCATAAACTTTTAATCATAACGTAAAATGGATGAAGATAATTTAAATAAAATCTTTTAGCATCATACTGTACAGTGATTCTACACACAAGCAAGAGTTATTCTGTGAAACAGGTTGAATTTTTCAACCTGTGATACAAAATTATTATTTTAAACATTCCGCAATATCTATTCCACGATTGATGATAAATGATACAACAATGAATCCCAGATTCGCTAGCGCAGAGCAAAAGTAATAACCATGTTCTCAATACGAGCTCATATCCAACTTCGTCTCAAAGACTTCATTCATCGTACAAGGGTCTTTATTCCTGCATGTACGCCAGGGGTTACGTTTCTGTTGACCCCTGTTACTTAGTGGATGGGTTCCGGAGGAATAATGTGGATAAGATATTTTCATTGTGCCGGCCGGGTTCTTGGAATATAACCATGCATTATACTCTCGTTAGACAGCGAAAACGGTCAGTATTTTATATCACTTCCTCGCCCTTTTGTTCGCTCATCGAGAGATGTTTATAACTGTATCGTCTTCTGCAAATAGTTGAAAATAAGAAAGCAGTTGCTTCTTTGGTCGATGCTGACTCGTTTGTGTGGATGGGTTGGTTGGGCAGGACGGAAATGAAAAAAGCTGGTTTTTTCATCTATACCACCTGCATCGCTGGCAAGATATACAATAAAATACAAAATTGCATCTTATGCAGATCATTACAAAAAGACATTACATGCGACAAGTACAACGGGTTGCCTTATCGCTTAGAAGTGATCTCTTTCAGGCCAACTTTGGATGTAAAGAATTATGTGAATTTAAGAAAGGCAGTGGTGTACCAAAGATAATGTAAATATGCACATTAATAATTATAAACAAATAAATAAATATAATAATGAAAGTAGCCGAGGCTGAAGTGTACAGATGCTTTTCAGATTTGTTATAGCTTGATCTTTCAGATGGTCTATAGCTATACGATGAAAATGAAAAATAAAAATTAAAAAGTTTTTTTCTTTAGGCTTAAATTTGTATTTGATGACATTTATACAACGCATAAATTCAAGGCAGAGCTTTGTGAATACTAAAACAAACCGACGACTACAAACAAGCGCAATATACAACAGCTCTATGTGCTCTGTCTGTAAAAAATGTGAAGAAATTTCGGTGACGAGAACATTCGAGGAACGGAACAAATTTCTGCTGGTCCTTAATCTGCTGTGGAATTACGTTGAAACCATCCATCAATAATTGTCATTTGATAGCCATTTCAATGGCCTTGAAAGTCCTGCCATACAATTACATATTGCGAAGGCCATTAAAAGGGGTTTCAAGGTCATTGAAATGGCTCTCAAATAAAGGACGATAAATATTTTTAAACTTACGCGATCTGAACACATAATTATAAGTATTAATACAATATTATTAATGTTTCGGGAAGCGATTGAAATTAAGAAATATCCTAATTTCAATCGTGAAGACGGGTTCAAACTCTCTGCCTCGTGGAATCCAGTGATAGCAAAGTGTAGTCGTCGTAATCCGGTCTCTCATTGCGTCGCGGACACTGTTAGTGTTGTGTGTCGTCCGAGTGTGCAGGTGGACATTCCTACTATTGAAAATGAAATGAGGGTAGTTTCAAATAAACTAGCCCCCGTTTCGCTGAGGCGGTAACTCCAGTACTCCAGTCATCCCGTGACCACGACAGAGTGTAAACCTGTTGAAACGTCGGGAAAAAAGGTAAATAAACGCGATAAATACCCGTTGTATTAATACTTATAAATAAAGGACGGTTGGTTTTAGCGTAATTTCATAGCTGGTGCTCATTTTAATCATAACAGTACTCGAATGTTCTGTAGCGCTTTCATTATAAAGTTATTAATTGCAGTATCTGGGTTGCAGCAACCTCAATCTCGAATCACAATTTAAGTTATTACACTAGCTTCGGCCCGCCGGAACTATGTGCTGTTCCCGCAGTAAAAAGTACACATAATATGTTATGTTGTATAATTACTAGCTTCGGCTTTGCACGAGTTTTTTCAGAATACAGGTACCTTAGCTTTTTATCAATTCATTCAGGCCCAGAACTATAAGTGTGCAAAATTTCACCTCGATCTAGTAGTTTTGGCGTTATCTTCCTCTTAATACTATATTCACATCGGCATAAACTTTGGCCTTTATTGACGACCTCTGTGGCGCTGTTGGCGAAGATCGGCCTGCGACACAGGAGGTTGCGGGTTCGATTCACGGGACAAATGTTTGTACGATCTGCAGATACCTATATGATCAGGGTATCCTGGTCGTTTTCTATGTATAATAAAAAATATCTATCTATGTAATACTACGTATTGTACATTCTATGTTTATCAGTTATGTAGTACCCATAACACAAGCTCTGCTTACCTTGGGGCTAGGTAATGCTGTGTGAATGGTCCGGCATTATTTATTTCTTTGATAATATCAGTATAATAATTTAATTATGCAAAGTCCCAGACCAATTCGTCCAGGAGTTTAAACATTATCATGATCAAATATCTTCAAAAACTTTCTCAACTTTTGCCAGTTGGAATCTCAGTCGTATCCACTCTCGCCGTACCCTCATTTACCAGCATCGCTGAATCAATTCTAGCCCATTGCCGCATAAATTCTTTAATCATAATATTAATAAACCCCTTCAGTTATAATCGAGGGACCCGTAGGAACTTGATTATCGGGATCAAAATGTTTAACAAATACATAAAGGATTTGGAAGTTCTGTTCCTCCTTTTCTAAGTAATTATTTGGAGTTTGCTTTTATTTGACTTCTGTAAGCTATACGCAGTTTAATATTCTAAATGCTAGTCTTTGTATTGATACTAATTTGAAGTGAAAAGTTAGCCCTTTTGTAGCAATTGGCAATCACGACAATGATGTGAATGCCATGCCAATTGCTACGAAGGGGCAATAACCTCTCAATTTAAGAGGATAGTTGTTTCATCGAATGAATCAATAACGAGTACTGAAGTCGAATTTTAAAGAAAATATTATCAAATAGGTAATGAACTTAATGAATCATTCATTAACAGTTCAGTTAATAATAATCCTCCTACTTGCGCAGTATAATCTATAAATAATAATGATTTTATTGAATTAAACTTACTAAATAAGACCCTTAGTTGTAACTGTTTTTTAAGTTTATTAGATTATTTCCTTTCAGATAAGTGCTTATGACATATTGAGATGCAAAGTGAGTTCTAGTTTTCAGATCGGATATAGGTATCATATGCCAAAAACTGGTCTCAACTTAAGCTAGCTACACAAACAAATAGGTACTACGTACACGATAGTATTACGTCAAACAAAAGTCGGCCACCGCTACAATAGCGACCGCATGCCCTAATCAAATGCCTTCCTTGATAAATATTTACCGGTTTCTTTCCTGCTTTACGAGATCAAATAAAAAGCTTTTTGGAAACCTTTCGGTTTACGACTTGCGAATCGCGCGCCTTCGGTATAGGTACCCGAAGATCAGAAGATTTGGAAACAAAACACACACGAAATTCAAGAATCAATTCCAATATGGGTCGGGTCGGTTCCAATGGGTTTTTACTAATCAAAAATAAATAATAAATAAATAATTGATAAATAAATAATAATGAGATCCACATGTTATGATTAAATATGAACCAAAAATAGAATCTACACCTATTGGGAGTAGATTCTTTAACCCAGAGGTCATTAAGAGGCTCACTTACTGCTATGGAATGGATGTGTAAATGGATAAGACTAATGGATTTTCGTTCTCTTAAAATTAAGTGCACTTTTTTCAGTGAATTATGATTAAAACATCGCGAGGTAATGCTTTTTCAATTCCGAATAATCATTTGCTTATCAAATTACTAGCTTCAGCTCGTGTCTTCGCTCCCGCTTCTGCGGGGTAAAATCTTAAAGTAATTTCAGTACTAAATGTACTTACAAAGCATAGAAATATTTTTATGATACATAGTAAACACCCGGAACCAATAAATCGGTTGCAGATCGTAAAAATATTTGTCCCATGGCTGGCACCGAACCCGCAATCGCCTGCGTCTCAGGCGAATTTTCCGCCGCGCCACCTCGGTCGTCATAGATGAGATGAAACTTCATACATCCATCCAAACTGGCATTTTTATGGAAATGATAAAATTCAACCTAGTACATCCTAGGTCCATTTACATAAGAATCGATATGGACCATAACACTTCACGGAATCACCATAATATCATTAGCACTATAGATTAACTCATAGCGTTTTTACAGTATACGACTTGTCGTGTCTTCAATGAATAACATAAAAACACTTACCTACAACACATTTTAAACAGACTTTAAGGGGCCTCCGGAGGGACGAATTCTTCATACAAACGTAATACCAAAATTATTTCTTATTCAAGCATATTTCCACTATAATATTGCATTATTTGTATTAAAATAGTATTTATCTAGGTTCCCAAAACGTTTTTTTTTTCAAAATACTTACCAAAATGAAATGAAACCCAATCTCATTTTGCACATTTTTATGCGAAAATGAACAAGTTTTCTTGCTATTTGTTTCGTATTAAAAACATCAATATCTTACGTTTTATTTATTAAGGAACATAGCTTATATTGTCTAGTTACAGAATAACAATACTTTGTGAAGAATACAAAAAGTTTTCAGTCATAATTTTTGGTATTACGGAACAAACCAAATTTTGAACGGCTAATATTGCTATCGCGCACGCATGTGGCGCGGCGCAAGGGTCGCCGGACCCTTAAGATAGAACGGGTTAATGCCGTATGCAAGATTTTTTAAGGAAAGCTTTGATTATTTTTGGCAGAGAATGCCTTTCAGGAAGTCTACGCTTTCACCTTCAGGCATTCTTATAGCTCAGTTCTTTTTCAGTTCGCGTCAAGTCATCGCGCCAGTGTAAACGGCCTGAAGGTTGGATGATGAGAAATGTGCATTCAAATATGGGTTTTAACTCGTTATCTTTATATACATTTTACAGTGACAAAATGTCTTCCCACAAGCTCAAACGAGTGGCTCACGAACTGTCTATCATCTCATGCTGTCAATATGATTTGCACTAATTGTTACGATTCAAGCTCATAGTTCAGGGCACATTCTGATCCGGGGCAGCCTTATGAAACCCTAGTATACAACTAAAGTTTAATATCCAATCGTCACGATATCGTGTCGTGCCGTGTAAACAGTCCAAGTTAACGATCGCTCTCCACTTAGCGAAGGCGTGAACGAGGGCAGGATGGAGAAAACTGATAATTGATGAATGAAATTATGAAAGGTTTGGTTCATTAGCGCCTGTGAAGGAATGCTGGCTGACTGTTAGCAAATTTTTTTCTAATAAAGAAGGTAGAAGGAACCTACTTGGTGTTTTTTGTTTGAATGTAAATAAATATTTCTTACGCATCAAAATGTGCATGATTTTTCAGATTCCCAATGTTTATTCTAGATATTGTTTTTGGTATCTATGGATTCGAAATGGTAAACTTTTTTCTTTGCATATCGTATTTTAAACGACTTAAAAAATAGGAGGAGGAGGTTCTATGTTCGGCTGTATATGTATGTTGGTATGTTCGTCGATTTCTCCGTATATTATAGACCGATTTTCAAAAGTCTTTCGCTATTTTATAAAATGATACCGAGCCAAAAAACAAAAAAAAATCTCGAGAGATTCTTAAAAAAACAGTGTAAATTAATTCCATTATGGGATTGAAGAGTCAGTTTTTAATTATTTTTAACAACAAATTGTATCCAAGAATCTTCCTATCAAGCCCTAGAATACTATTTATTAGACGTGGCTCAGGCACAAGATTATAAGTACTAATAAAACGGGCATTTATTAACCTATTTTTCCCCGACGTTTCAACAGGTTTACACAGTCGTGGTCACGGGATGACTCTGGCGACACAAGGGTGGCACACCTGTACGCATATAACCATAGCGTACATCACCGTCAACTACACAAATTGTTTCTGACGTTTGTCATAGCAAATCTGGCGCGGTATGCGGCTAACATACGCTTAGCAGGTGATAGCACACCCAGGGGCAGAGTAATGAGAAAAGAACCCAAAAATTGTAGTGCCTTGACAGGGTTTTTATTCATTGTGTACCTACCCACTAAGATACTACACCTAAGAAACTACCTGTATGCATGAAATCACAATAAATAATTACGTACGTACAATACCGTAGGTCGTATCTAAAAGCTGTGCATCACAGTGTGGTGTGCTCAAAGACCACACATGATCGTTCGATTCACAGACGACGTTACCTCAGTATAAGTATATACAGTACGGAAACTGGGAACAAGCACTCGAAACGGCACACTCACACAAACATGCACATCGACACGGCTTCTGGGTGATTCTCGGGGATGCTCAGTAGCGGTTGTCGCGTCTAGGCGTGCGGTCGCGTGAAAATGAAAAATGACCCGCTACAGATATTGCGTTGCATACGGCTGTATGAACTCGGCTTCATCAAAACCGGAGCTGTCGTATTTTAAACTTCCTGCTGATTTTGAAAGGTAAGAATAATAAATAATAAATAAATAATAATAATAATAATAAAATTTTATTGCCAAAAAAAGAATTATTACAAACACATAACATAATTCATTTGTAGTTTACATTAGAAACAAGTCCAGTATATCGAGATTCTAGTCCAAACTATTACGTAGCCTCAGTTGCCTAAACTAGACTGAAAAGTCTGTAATATAGGCAGCTGTGCTCCCCCTACTATGATACACAAATTGTTTGAAAGATGACGATAAAATAAATAATTTAACATACAAAAAATTATGGAATTATGATAAAAATTGGCTCGGTACTATTTTAATCATGTTACAAATTTTAAAACTACTACTAGTACTACTACTAGATAAATAGTAAGAATTCAGACAAAAAAAAAAAATATAATTTGATTCCTAATACTGATTACAAATTGATGCATGAATAGATTGATGTACAATAAATTATTACAGATTGTTTAGACATTACAAATAAATAAAATTTAATTTGATTGATTAAATAAAATTGACTCTATGTAGAAATAATTATTACTAAAATTATACTAATTAATTGATTTAACTAATTTTATAGAAAAACTAACCTACAGTATTAAGATTAAGCTTATGAGTTACTCTAAATTGTCATAATAAGAGGTAAATATTATGCGATTTATATAGAGATAGAGGAGTGAAGTAGATTTAATCACTTCATAACAATTAGCAAGTCCTCGGTACTGTCATACGAATGGTTTTTAAGAATATTAGAGATATATGCTTTCAATTGAAAAAAGTTAAGATCACGTAAGCGTTCCTCTTTAGAGAGCCCATTGTACAAATAACTACCCAGAAAACAAGGAAAATGCTGAATAAAAGCAGTGGAAGGAATAATTTATTATTATGATTGTTATAGAATAATGAGTCCGTCCGTGTGATCGATCATACATAATGAATTCGTGAACTTATATGTAAATCAAGAATGGCGGCGGTTTTGAGGATGTATAAAGTCAATTGACGACCGATGTGGCGCGGTGGGCGAAGGTACGCCTGCGACGCAGGAGGTTGCGGGTTCGATTCCCGCCTCGGAACAATTGTGTGTACGATCTGCAGATATTTGTTCCGGGTGTTCTGGTCGTTTTCTATGTATAATAAAAAAATATCTATCTATAGACTTTCAAAATGTAAATATAAGATGGCGGCTGCAATCAATTATGAAATTTTGCATCATGGGTATTGTTTTTATGGTTTTCGAGGGTGCTGAAGCCGATACTTCTGACAAAATGTGAATCCAAGATGGCGACTGCTATAAATTATCATTTTTTCCGTCATGGGTGTCATTTTTATGGTTTTCGAGGGTGCTGAAGCCGATACTGCTGTCGAAATGTGAATCCAAGATGGCGGCTGCTATAAATTATCATTTTTTCCGTCATGGGTGTCATTTTCATGGTTTTCGAGGGTGCTGAAGCCGATACTGCTGTCAAAATGTGAATCCAAGATGGCGGATGCTATAAATTATCATGTTTTCCGTCATGGGTGTAATTTTCATGGTTTTAGAGGGTGCTGAAGCCGATACTGCTGTCAAAATGTGAATCCAAGATGGCGGCTGCTATAAATTATCATTTTTTCCGTCATGGGTGTAATTTTCATGGTTTTAGAGGGTGCTGAAGCCGATACTGCTGTCAAAATATGAATCCAAGATGGCGGCTGCTATTAATTAACCTTTTATTCCGTCATGGGTGTCATTTTCATGGTTTTCGAGGGTGCTGAAGCCGATACTGCTGTCAAAATATGAATCCAAGATGGCGGCTGCCGTAAATTATCAATTTTTCCGTCATGGGTGGCATTTTCATGGTTTTCGAGGGTGGTGAAGCCGATACTGCTGTCAAAATGTGAATCCAAGATGGCGGCTGCTATAAATTATAATTTTTTCCGTCATGGGTATCATTTTCATGGTTTTAGAGGGTGCTGAAGCCGATACTGCTGTCAAAATGTGAATCCAAGATGGCGGCTGCTATTAATTAACCTTTTTTCCGTCATGGGTGTCATTTTCATGGTTTTCGAGGGTGCTGAAGCCGATACTGCTGTCAAAATATGGATCCAAGATGGCGGCTGCCATAAATTATCAATTTTTCCGTCATGGGTAGCATTTTCATGGGTTTCGAGGGTGGTGAAGCCGATACTGCTGTCAAAATGTGAATCCAAGATGGCGGCTGCTATAAATTATCAACTCGCATTTTGAAACGCGGTACAGTTTGCAGCCGCTCATGAGCGTTGCGCGCGCGCTGCCTGCGCTACAATGTCTGCGTGCGCCCGCTCCGACGAGCTCACGAAACGTTTACGTCCAACCGCGGCTCACACGCGACGCCATGAGATTACCTATTGAAATTGTATTTGTAAGCAAATACTTTACTAATAAAGAAAATTTAATTAGTTAGACCTAATATTTACAATTAAAACAATTGACCTAACTGCAGACTGTTGTAAACAATCTACAGGTAGCTCAATTGATCCATCATCAATACCAGTCGGAAGCGTCCCCAAGACGCGCTGGCTGCATTGCCACGCTGTATGGCAATGCTGGCTGATGCGCTGCGCAACATACTCGCCAGATCTCGGGTCACGCGTCGCTTCGACCAGACGAAGATATTATTATATTATACAAGACCACATTTGTAAGCTAGTTATTTCAATTCCATTTATTGATCACTACAGAATAAAAAATCGTCTTAATAAAAAATATATATCAAAAACAAGAAAAGTGACAACCCTGGTACTATAATGGAGCGTAGGTATTTATTTCATCAACTAGGCTTAGTTTCCATACTGTTCTATATGTGTACTGTGACGTTACGCTGAACCGCGCAATCAGACGCTGTATGGAACTTCAATCACGCCGATCAGTTTTATAATGAGTTTAGTTTTATAGAAGGAAACCTACAATCCGCAAACTCAAGTCAATGCTTGCGAGATTATTCTATGGAATGTCGATTATTAAAGTGTGTGTGTGTGTGTGTATTCGATTTTTAGTGACCTTTTTAGACACGCAGGTTTTTTGTACACTTCCAGTTTTGAGACAGCATGCAAAAACAATAAAGCTTGCGACAAGCATGTCGTATATTATAAGTATTACTTAATACAACGAGTATTTATCGCATTTAATTATCTATTAATTATTACAAAAACAATGATGTTGATTTATTTAACACATCTGCAAGTAAGCTCAAACGCTTGCTTAACGATGAATTCTTTTTATAATAATTTAATTTTATATCGTTTTGTGTTGTGTGTTTCTTTTAATTTTCTTTAAGTCGTCTACTTTCACTGTTCGTTATTTGTTATTCTATTTAAGTACATATCTGCGGAAACTTGATAATTGGCCCTCAGCACACATGCGCTGGTATTTACCGGCATGTACTAATTAAATAACTATTTTTAAGAACTACCTGTAAGTTTTCCCAAAATTTTGAAAATAAAATAAAAAATAAAATAAATAAATTTTTCCCGACGTTTCAACAGGTTTAAACACTGTCGTTGTCACGGGATGATTGGAGTACTGGATACTTATAATTACATATGTGTTCAGATCTCATATTTATATTGCCGTATATTGCCTTCAGTAAAGCTATGTGTCCACCGAAACGGAATCGGAGCGAATGCAGTTTAAGAATTTGTTGTAGGATCTGCTCATACCAATGCCAGGCATATTGTAAATACCGACGCCGCCGCCGCCGCGTACGCTCCTATTCCGATTTAATTAACACACGGCTTAACTTTTATATGTCATCACATCACTGATGTCATTAGTATATTTCCCTGAATGCCTACCCGTAAAAAATTTAATCGATATTTCTGGTTCGTTTTCAAGCCAAATCTACCTACTCTTTTGTCACCTACATCAGATAGCATTCGCGCAAAAACTTGTCAAAACCTTCGATTGAAAATATTTGCAAGTTGGCCTCCTGTTAAAAGTACCTACCTACTACCTACGTCCTAAAGCTTGAACCGCGATAAACACCCGTTGTATCGATTCTTATAATTATGTCCTAAAGCTTTACTGGGTATAGGTACCTACTTCGCTCCAGTCCTTCGATCACCAATACATCTGTGACGATGTATTGGTGATCAAAAATCAGTCGCATTATTTTTATTCTTTGGTACGTGCATCGACCGGTTGCCCTATCAGGTCGATGGGTACGTGTCATTAGATCGCGTTCACTTAGAAATCAATGAAACGAACTGGGCTGAAATCCAACTGTACATATCGTGGGATTGCACAACAACGTCGTCTTAATCCAGACTGCCTCTAAGGGTAAGCCTTAGGGTTGGGTTGGATCACACATAACGACCCGGAGTTACTCTAGAACTTAATATACGGAGGAGGTCGGAGGTCCAGCGGTGAGGTTGGCAGACGATGGCAATAAGGGTGATACCATACCAATAGATCGATCGTCGATCGATGGTGGAATGGATTAGAGACTTCCATCGATGCTGTGTGGGTTGTTCAGCATTCTTTTTATTTATTATTATAGTTTCTACCACACCAATCGCTCGATCGTCAATCGATGGTATAGTATACCTATAGCCGGACGATTATGGTTAGTGGATGTTTGTATGGATCGATGGACGCCATTGGTGTGGCCAATCGATCAACGTCGATGTTATGGTGCGGTAACCCCCTAACTTCGTGAGCGGACCTGGATGATATTAGCATAGGACAAGACTGAACCATGTTTTAAATTAAAGAGAATATAGCAGATCTCCTACAACATTTCTGATCCAAATATAAAGTGTCCAACCCTAAGCCTGTCCCCTGGTCGAATGCGGCGAGTGCTTTCATGTGGAGCAAACCAATTTACCAGCGAGAGCCTGGCCATTGAGGAGTTACGGGTTCTTTCAGGTTAGCAGATGGCATGTTGACCTACTTAGACCACGGCTTTGTGGGATACTGGGTAAGTTAGACTTATTGTATGAAGTCAAGGAGAGAGGACATTGCAGACAAACATCTTTAGATAGGTATGCTGAATATGATACAGGACTATAACGGGTATGACCAGCTGATGCTGGTGCTGAACCTAGCGTGTTATAAGACCCGTAAGATGACTCTTAAGGCCTTAAAACACGCTAGGTTAGTAGGGTTTGACCAACCCCGAAAATTATAATCTTATTCATTATAAATTCATCTTATTATAGGGTAACAATTTCATTAAATAGCACTAACAACCGAGAAGTCTTATGTCGGGAGCCAAGACATACACAGACATTAAATAATGCTATCAAACTTTTTGCATGGATAAATAATGCTGATGCAGCAGTTTTTTGAACATAGGGAGTGGTTCTGCATGACTGATGTCCAGAGTTATGATGATGTGTGAAAATATATAAAAATAAATATGTTTAAACTTACGCCATCGCCAAACCTGTTGAAACGTCGGGAAAAATAGGCAAAAAAAAAAACACGATAAATACCCTTTGTATTAGTACTTATAATTATGGTGTAAGAATTCTTCTTTCAATTACCTAACATATTCTATACAATATATCCTGTGTGAATTGTCCAGCATTATTTATTTTTATTACAATATAATATATCTACAATGAAGTCCAATAACAACCTACCTCGAATACCTACCTATCTAGGTAACCTATTTGTGTGAGTCTGAGCTATTTCCTACATGTTTGTCCACATGACTTAACATAATTACATCTAACATGCATGATAACGCATCTATTGCATGCGTCATCATCCTCATCATCATTATAAAAGCAGAGGTCGATTGAGTCATTGCTTTAGAGAAACAATTATAATTGATGTAATAATGTTGGACAATGCACAGTGCACACAGTATCGATTCGATATCATCTAGCCCCAAGCTAAGCAGAGATTGTGTTATGGGTACTAGATAACTGATCTACTTAATAGATTGGTACACATGGTGGACATGGTATTATAGATATTTTTTACTACACATATAAAATACCCAGAACACCCTAATCGAATCCGCAACCTCCTGCATCACAGGCGGATCTTTGCCCATCGCGCCACATAGGATCGTCGATTTTAAACATCCTCGACCGTTTCCGATTTTTGAAAACTGCATTTTCTCCAACGCTTTTTTTATTTTAATTTATTAAATTGTTTTTTTTTTGTTCACAGCAAACACCCAGAACACTTGGAAACCTTTAATCAGAAACATCGAGGCGGTACATGAACCCGCAACCTGTGTCGCAGGAGGACTTTCGCCCCACAGAGTCGTCAAGCCGTATACGGCTTGACAAGTCGCATATTTTGAAGAATCAGTATGCACATTAGTCGCATATTTTGAAACAGATAAGCAACAGTACTTGTACATAAGTTGTTTCGTCCACACTAAATACCACTGAAACCTGAAAGCTATAGGTAAATAAACAAAAGCAACAACTGACCCTTTAGAGCCTGACAATAACACTTCGCACAATGCTACAAAGGAACCACAATGACACAGCGTACGGGAACAGCTTAGTTGCGATTGATATGCTTAGTGAGATTTTGACCTATAGTTACCGTACATATTTTCGTCTACCTATGTTTACAAAGTGCCAATTGTAATTTATTTTAACACTTTGAGTGCTGAAAACGCACGGTATGAGTTTTCTACAAGTGACTAATATGCGTAAATCCACACTAGCGCAGCGGCTGAGAAAATACAGATCTTTGTGACTCAGCAGAGCCGTAATATTTTTCGAACGAAACGCATGTGCGGCGCAACACAACCGCTGTGTAGAGTGGCAGCACGAATTTTTTAGGTAAAAAAAAAGACCGCAGTCGTCGAAAAAAAAACCGCAGTCAAAGTGTTAACAATATTCAGGAAATAAACAGCTAACTTTATGAGTAGGTATGACTAAATAGATAGATAGAGGGCAAAAGACCAAGAGGACGGTCACCAACCAGCTGGTCTGATCAAATTAAGGCTATAACGGGTCTCACTTTGCCTGCAGCCCTGAGACAGGCCGAAGACAGAGTGGTGTGGAAGCGGTTCATTAGCGTCACCGTGAAAGCCTTCCAGGACGGGCACGACCTTCAGCAATGAAGACAACGACAAAGAGGAAGAAGGAGAGATGACTAAATACAGAAGGCTAATAAAAAGTTTCCACAAAGAACGACTGAAAATAATACTAATCAAAGTTACATGACTATTTCTGATGGATTATATGACTAAAGAAAACAATCAAGAACATGTACCAAAAAATGGACCACTCACTATGCAATTGTATTGTATTGACAGTGGTATCATCGAAGAATCGTCCATAGATGAAAAAACTCTTGATAGTGCATGCAGTGCTATTTGCACGGAGAGATTCATAGAATGCTATCAACCTTGACATTTTGACACGCATCCCTCCATCTGTAGTTTCATTCATCAAAGGTAAAATACCAAGGTGTGTGATTCTGATAACATACCATGGTAATAGCGAATCAATTAATTTAGTCGAATGAGGGCCCAGAATGAAAAATCACAAGTCCACATCAGAATGAAAGAAAGATATACTTAAGATTTATATATGCAAGAAAAAACAAGAGATTATAAATACAAAACGTTAATATGTATCTAGTAAATAGTCAGCTCTATTCTTTAGAGAACGAATTAATCGCTTCCCCATAACAATGGCATCGTACCAGAATGAGACATTTTGGTATTTTCCTTTGATAAAAGAAACTGCAGATGGAGTGACGCGTGTCAAAAGTGTCATTCTATCAACCTCTCCGTGCAAATGGCACCACACGCACTATCTAGGCTTTCTTTCTTCTATGGACGATTCTGCGACAATATACTATTGTTATAAAGCGACTGGCTGACAAAATTCGGCCCCCGATGGCTATTATAATGATGATGAGAATGGGATGGTGTTTACCTTGACCACTTGACCAG